>CM077251.1:15276777-15751777 GCA_039654775.1 Spinibarbus caldwelli
TTAAACCTTCACTAATCATGTAAACCTCTGACTGAATTACATTGCAGAACTCAGAATCCCAGGATAAACAGTTAGCACTCCTAAAATAGCTCTAGCAGATAAGCCTTCATCATTTCAATCATGAAATGAATTTAGTTGTTTGAGGGTAGCTGTGTAGTGAAGACGTTTTGAGTTGAATATCTTAAAGAAACAGTTCACCTGTCATCATGTACTCACCTTCATGTTGTTACAAACCTGTATGACTTACATTTACATTTACATTTAGTCATTTAGCAGACGCTTTTATCCAAAGCGACTTACAAATGAGGACAATAGAAGCAATCAAAACCAACAAAAGAGCAACAACACGCAAGCGCTATGACAAGTCTCGGTTAGCCTAACGCAGTATACGTAGCAAGGTTTTTTTTTTGTTTGTTTTTTTTAAAAAAACAAGTAGATAGAATATAGAAAAGAAAGCTAGTGTTAGTTTCTCAAGAAAAGCTAGCAGTTAGAGAATAATTATGCAATTGATAGAGGGTCAAGTGTGTGTGTGTTTTTTTTTAATAAAAAGAAGGCAGATAGATAAAATAGAATTAGAAAAGAGAATGCTAGAGTTAGAGGGTCAAATAAAGATGAAAGAGATGGGTTTTAAGCTGCTTCTTGAAGATGGCTAAGGATTCAGCTGCTAGGATGAGTTGGGCAGGTCATTCCACCAGATGGGAACAGTTAATGAAAAAGTCAGTGAAAGTGATTTTGTGCCTCTTTGGGAAGGCACAATAATGCGGCGTTCACTTGCAGAACACAAGTTTCTAGAAGGCACATAGGTCTGAAGTACTGAATTTAGGTAAAGGGGTGCAGAGCCAAAGGTGGTTTCGTAGGCAAACATTAATGCCAGTGCAAATATGATGAACAGAGGTGTGAAGTGCGTTCTTTTCGGATCATTAAAGATTAATCTTGCAGCGGCATTTTGGATTAATTGTAGAGGTTTGATGGAATTGGCTGGAAGACCTGCTAAGAGAGCATTGCAATAGTCAAGTCTGGACAGAACAAGAGCTTGAACAAGGAGTTGTGTTGCATGTTCCGAAAGAAAGGGCCTGATCTTCCTAATATTGTATAAAGCAAATCTGCAGGACCGGGCAGTTTTAGCAATGTGGTCTGAGAAATTCAGCTTATCATCAATCACAACTCCAAGGTTTCTGGCTGTATTTGAAGGAGTAATGGTTGATGAGCCTAACTGGAAGGTGAAATTGTGATGAAGTGATGGGTTTGCTGAAACTACAAGCAGTTCTGTCTTAGCTTGGTTCAGTTGAAGGTGATGGTCCTTCATCCAGCAAGAAATGTCTGTTATACATGCTGAGATGTGAGCAGCTATTGTCGGATCATCAGGATGGAATGAGAGGTAGAGTTGAGTGTCATCAGCATAGCAGTGATATGAAAAGCCATGTTTCTGAATGACAGAACCTAGTGATGCCATGTAGACAGAGAAGAGAAGTGGTCCAAGGACTGAGCCCTGAGGGATCCCAGTAGCTAGATGTTGCGACATGGATACTTCACTTCTCAAAGATACGTTGAAGGATCTATTTGAGAGGTAAGACTCAAACCACTGGAGTGCGGTTCCTGAGATGCCCTTTCTCAATAGGGTTGACAGGAGGATCTGGTGGTTGACTGTATCAAAAGCAGCGGATAGATCCAGCAAGATAAGTAATGAAGACTTGGAAGCCGCTCTTGCAAGTCTTAGGGCTTCAACAACTGAGAGCAAGGCAGTTTCGGTCGAATGTCCACTTCTGAAGCCAGATTGGTTGCTGTCCAGGAGGTTGTTCTGTGTGAGAAAGGCAGAGACTTGGTTGAACACAACTCGTTCAAGTGTTTTTGCAATGAAAGGTAGAAGGGAAACCGGTCTATAGTTGCCTAAAAGAGTTGTGTTAAGATTGGGTTTCTTAAGAAGTGGGGTTATACGAGCCTGTTTAAATGCTGAGTGAAAAACTCCAGTGTGAAGGGATGCGTTAACGCTGTGAGTGAGTGCAGGTACAACTGCAGGAGAAATGGCTTGAAGGAGATGGGATGGAATAGGATCAAGTGGACAAGTAGTAGGATGACTGGAAATGATGAGTTTAGAGACTTCAGCCTCAGAGAGTGGAGAGAAGGATGTGAACGAGTGTATGTTTGATGGTAAGATGTGTTTGACAGTTTGCGGTGTGGAGAATTGTGCAGTGAGGTTTGTAATTTTATTAATGAAGAATGTGGCAAAGTCGTCAGCTGTTAGAGTTGATGAAGGAGGGGGAAGAGGAGGACAAAAGAAGGAGGAGAATGTTTTAAAGAGCATGCGAGAGTTAGGCGAATTGTTAATTTTGTCGTGATAGTATGTTCTTTTAGCAGTTATTGTTATTATTATTATTATTATTATTTATTTATTTACAGACTTCAAATTCTTCTTTAACCATGCAAAAGTTTTGTGTGAGGAACATGTTGAAATTTAGGCCATTATTTACAATAATCTGCTGTATATGTGTCACATCAGGTTTGACTGACATTTGTCAATAATTCAGTGACGTCTTATATTTCGGTTTGTTACTCCCACAAATATATCGAATGGCTTCAGAAGATTTGGAATAGTGCACAGGTCATATGGACTACCTTCATGATGTTGTGTGGAGCTTGACAGTAGGAATGCACCAGTATTGAAATTCTGGCATATACCAATTAGCTGGTAAAGCTGACTAAATAAATTAAAAATGGAAAAACTAAAATCAATAGTTTTAATTGATAGCACCACCTAGTGTCCAATCAGCTGTATTTGCGGTATACTTGGTTTGAGCACAGATATGGTTTGAATTTTGTGGCTGGTCTGTTGTATATGAAAAATGGGTATTCATTTTAAGATTAGCTACTAAAGATAACATTTAAGTGTTATTTATTATTAGTGTTTTTAAAGATCAACTTTAAGAACGTGTTAGATAATGGAAAAGATTATCAAAATGAAAAAAATAGGGGAAATGAACAATTAAACATCCGATACCAGCCAATATATATCTAATAAGATATATAAAAAAATTGGCCAATAACCAATATGGTACAGATATATATCGTGCATTCTCACTTGACAGCCTCCAGTACATTTTTCAACAATTTGCTTCAATTTGCAATTTGCGAAAAAAAAAAAAAAAAAAAGTCAGGTTTGTAATGACATGAGGGTGAGTAAATGATGATTTTAAAAATCATATTTTAGGTGAAATATTTCTTTAAGCCTCTCTGCACTGTTCTTCTCCCAAGCACCGAAACTCAGGGTGAATTACAAAACTGTGGATCAATCTAAGCACATAAGGTGAAACTGTACCATCTGCGGTAAGGAAATAAAGACCAGAGATCATAACAAGGTAAGACTGACTGTACTTGTCAGATGAACTTGCAGCGTTTTTTTCTCTGAAGCATGCTTCGAAGCCATGTTACAATCTTCAAAGCACATGTGTAGAAAAAAACAGACTTATCTGAGTGTCAACATTTCAAAAATAATGGAAAACATGTTTTAGCCAAGGAGCTTTGAAACAGAGAGACACTTCTGAATGCATGATGAACACGTTGAGTTCCTCCATCACGTCAGGCTCCACAGAACACAAAGACTGCAGTGACATGGTGGAACCTGGGAAGTGATGAATTTTTAATAGTTCAGAAGAACAGCACTCAATCATCTCTGCTGAGAGCTTGGCCGGCACTGAACCTGAACCTGCTGAATTAGATAACATGATCACCTGTCTTTTTTTAAAATGAATTCAGCTGGACTTGACCTGAGTTTAAATTAAGCACTTATGAAGGTCAAGACTTGTTCCAAACCAGAACACTCAAGGTGGTGGAGATACAATGCTGTGGGATTTTCTCCTTAAGACTAACTTTTGCTGTATATAACAATCTGGCACTCAGTGAGAAAACACCTTTTAGCCGTTTCTCCACCAAGATGTCCTATTATTTCTACCCTGCAAGGGAGTGATAGACAGAACCTTTTAAAGGGTAATGATTTTTTCTTTAACGCCAAACTTTGTCTATAAGACACACATGCACATACATATTCAGCAAGGATATCCTCAAAGATATCAAGCTTACGCAAAGCATCTTGAATTTGGTTCAGATGTGTTGAAAGAGCTCTAGAATTGAAGAAGTCCTTGCTACAGCAGAGGTGTTATATATTTAATTCTGTAAGTGAACAGTAAAGTGGGGCAATCCGTGATGCTTAACACATGCTATGCCATGTGTGAGCAAACATGCCTGTGTGCGAGTTAAAGAAAATGCAGAGATTGTTTGTAATTCTTAGAAAGGGATAACTGTGTTAAAAGCACAATAGAAGACTGAGATAAACCCTCAGAAGTCACCTTAAAAGAGCCTTAGCATTGCACACATTATTCACAGACTGTCTTTGGTCAATGAGTTGATCTTTTAGTCTCTCACGTCTATCAAAACAAATATATGATGTTCTTTTTTTGATGTTTTTTTCTGTGGAACACCAAGAAGAAAAAAAAGCCTTATTTTGTGTTCCAAAATAAACAATTACATTTGATAAACTTGTTGATTAATTGCTCAGTGTCATGCTGTTTGAACGAAATTAACTATTAAAGCAACTGCAAATGCTCTCAAAACTAATTTCAAGAACCCTTCAGAGGTTTTAAAATCATCAGGAATATAAATTTAGTCAAGTATGTTCAAACCTGGTAGTATACGTCATATTATAGCAAGATGTAGAAAGACATAGTAATTTCAGCAGAATACATCAACTAAGCAGAGCTGTCAAGGCAGACTTTTAAAAATCTTTTTTATGCCATATTTGTCTCATGGTATGCTAATGATCTGGAGGTAGTTATAGATATTATGTAATCATCCATTACAGAGTAATGAACTCACACACTGGGGAAAAACAATTATAAAATACGACTGACAGAGAGAGAACAAATCATATCCACAAATATGAGTGAGTTCTGAAGAGCAGAAGGTGAAATTAGAGAACTTTAAAGGTTATATTTTTAAAAATTACAGCTGTAAGGCACATGAGAAATAGAAACTTTCAGAGGTTTTGGGTAAATAGCTTCAACTGACAAATATTGACGGAATATTGCGTATGCCTCGTCAGTACGTTCTTCTTTCAGAAAATCCCAGATTAAGATGATCTCAGTGGGATTAAGAGAAGGTTTTTTTTGTTTTGTTTTTTTGTTTTGTTTTTTCTATTGTGTTGAGTTTAATATGTAGGACTCCAGAATTACCTCGACTAAGTCACAAAAGCTTTGAGTTATACTGTTGATGAAATACAAAAAAAAAAAAAAAAAGATTAGTTTAATTTGTCCTACTTACAGAAAATACAGATGCATAAAATATACTTGTCGTTCCCTGCTCTGTATGTCTAGGATATTACATATCTACAGTCTATATATTTAATATAAATACATGCAAATAAGATTCATCAAAGACAGCCAGTTTAGTCAAAGGTTTGGTAGCAAATATGCAAATCTCAAATGCAAATAAAATGATATATATAGATTTATTTGCATGTAAAATGTGCTACCAAACTGACTACACTGGTTATCCCTTGACTAAATTGACTAAATAAATTGAAATTATCTACTAAATACAAATACAGCTAAATACATACTGTATACAGTCATATATGCATCCTCTGAATCTGTATTGCTGACAGTGTCTTTTGTTAATTTACAAGGTGAATACAAGCTCTATACTAAATCCAGGATGAAATGGGTTCAGTGTTGGACTGGCGACCAGTGAATATCCCAATACCTTCTTCATGCCAAGTCAATTTCACAGGCTTACGTACATGTAATTGGAAAGAAAATGACATACGTTGTCACACACTGACACTATTCTGAAGTCTCATCCCTTTATTCTTAATAAATGCACATCCATTTAGACATTTGACGTTATCTTATCTTATAGCAAAAGTAAAATTGTGTGTAGTTAAACTGTGTAAAACGAATTATAAAATATGATTATCTAAAATGGACAGTAATGATGCTTACTATAAAACCCCAAAAGCATAACTATAAACCATAACGATTATGAAATGAAACCATGTATTTAAAATCCCCATCTACCTGCCATGACTAGTTATCTACTAAAGTGAAGACCTGAATTGCTTTGATTCTCCAGAGATGTTGCCAGGGTTACACAAATGCAACATTCCACCGCTTGTGAGCAGATACTGAGAGACACATCGACTCGTGTTTTGAGCAAAAAAAATAAATAAAAAAAATAATAAAAAGTGCCAGGTGCTCTCCACCCTTCCCCAATCGTCTGCTTTCTACCTTTAATCTCAGTATAATTGATCTCTTTCATTGATTTCATATAGCTGGAGATGGACAGCCATCCTTAGAGAATACCTATATGAAACATATATGTGGAGGGGTCAGGTTTTACCCTCATTATGAGGACCAAATGTCACTACAAGGACAGTAAAACCTGAAATCACCTATAACATGGAAAGTAATGGTGTGCACAAGGAAAACAGTTCAAGAAATAAACTAAATGATGTTTTAATATAAAATATAACGATGTAATGTTTGTTTGAAGGTTAAACACTGAGTTTCTATCCAAAAACTTTTCTAAATTAAAGCTGAAATGAGTTGAAATTTAAAGAGAAAATTGATTTTAGAGACAAACAAGCATGCTAAATCTCAAAAGAACAGAGAAGAATATATTCCTCCCACATGCAAAACATTTGCAACATAAAAATGAACTTGACTCAGCATTGTGGTAATTAAAAAGGTAAAAAAATGCTTCAAATGAGTCTCCACTGTAAACGTACATGTCTCTGTATTTCCCACTGGATTAGGGTTACAAAGCATCATGTTTCAGAACGCCTATATGCAATTATTTCTCACATTTATACATCAGGTCTGGTCATTCGGGCAGGTTTGGACAGAGGATTTGCTCGGAGAGGTCACAGATCTCTGCTGACGATTCACGCTGAGCTTTCAAAGAGCCAACACATATGCTCCCCTTTCACACCAGCTATCTGTCCATCTCACACACTGCAGTTGTGCTGTGTGTGTGGTGTTTTGGCATGAGAGTCAGACAAGGGAGAGTGACAAAAGTGGGAGGAAAGAGGCGAGATAAAGGCAAAAAAGTGAGAGAGGAGAAAAGAGCAATTATGCATATGTGATTGAACGACATTGCCATTCCACGAGCTACAGTGACCAGCATTGCTCTGCCCTTCATATATCATCACACCACTGCTCAGAGTTTATACATTCTGATAGACTGTAAAACTCAAACACACATTCAAGCTGATCATGGCCATGACCTTTAACAATGGTCATCCATGTCAGGCGCGATGCTACGCAGACATTCGAAAACTCAGCCTGATGGATTGAGCATCACACCGCAAGGGTAATTAAGGCTGTTAATTAACACCACAGTGGGCTTCCTTCATCAAAAATAAATAAATAAATAAATAAAAGTGGTGGGGGGTGTTAGGAAAGAAAACAGGAAAAGAAACATGTTCTGGTCTGACTCTGTGCTATGAGTTTTGACTTTCAAACCTGCTAAAAACATCTTAAACTAGCCTAAAATTAAACCTGCAAACACAACATTAAACCAGCAAACATGTTTACGCTGTGTTTTTGGCAGGGAATGCATCTATAAACCATCTTATTGATGGTGCATAATGAGTTTCTCATGCTGATGTTTTCTACCTGCTGTTTGCCTCAGGTTTATATTAACTTGTAATATAAATCATGATACTAACTGATTACATGATATGCTACCAGAGCACTTTTCTGCTAGAAATTCCAGCTTAAGATGCGATCTGTGTTTTGAAACTGGTTTCTACCTGGTAGCATGATCATAGACAGTCTTACACCAACAAAAAAACAGCATGGACTAACTAATGGCCATTACAACAGCTAGAAACCAGCAACCATGGTCCAAAACACAGCTATTTTTAACAGGGTTCAGGACAGAGAGGGAAAAAACCCCACCTCAAGTAGTCTAATTCATACACATTCAGCTTTTACCCCAAAACAACAAGCTTTCTATGATGTGAGAGTTTTTGTTAACAAAATTAATGTACTAAACATGCACGTTTTAACTGACCTACTGACACATAAATGTTGATTTTATCGTTCAGAAATGAACCGAGAGTCTGTATTCTGAGCACCCATCGCAACGGATTCAGACTGAGCAAGATATCGTCAGGTGTTTCAAAAACTTACCAAGCTGAAGTTGCAGGTTTTCATCATTTCATCACGCGGGAGACATCAAATCAGTCACCAGTCCGTTTCAAGTCGAGTATCCAAAATAACTTTTAATTTTAAGGCGGTCACTTACGCTTTGCATACTGTGCGTTGCGCCTTTTCCAGCTCACTGTATATGATTAAGGATCATGCATAGTTACATGAGGCTCCGAAGCTAGACGAGAACACACTTTATAGCGTATATCACTTAAAAAGCACAAAAAGCTTTGAATAATATGATCACCACCTGAGAATAAAATATCTATTATTTGATTGCAAACCAACGAGTACGCAAGAGTACACTGTCCCGTTTCGCGCTGCTGTCTTCCCTGCTCTCTCTCTCTCTCTCTCTCTCTCTCTCTCACGCACCCTCCCTCTCTCTTTCTCTATCTCTGAAGTCCTGCCGCAGCGCTCCTTCTACGTTCTCTGAGGTCTGTCAGTAAATGTCAACAAGTTTTTTGAATTTCTTTGAAAGCCTTTCTTTCTAACGATCTAATTAACGAATAGAATATTATACGTTACCTTCGCGCTTTTTCCTCTGAGACGCGCAACGAGAGACAGCCAGCGGTTATTACACAGTGTTCCCTATTCCCTACACACTTAGCAGGGAACACTTCTATTAGTTTAACTTGACAAAATGCGTTCATTGAAAATGCATAGTCTTGAAACACAGACAACACTAGGCTATAAGTGTAAATTTAAACTGATTTAAACTGGGATGCATATTGGCCCAATTATTTGGATATATAACCATTTTTTCCACCATTTCTCAAACGGTTCTAAGAATTGTAGGGAATGGTCGCAGTTACATTTCCACTTGAGCTTGGTTCGGCATGTTACCATTACAAACCGTTCTAGGCCCAGAATTCTCAGCACGGTTGGCTAACTGTGCATGCTGAACCGTGCTGGTAGAATACGTGGAGTAACATCACCACTCAAGATTGGTCACTTGTTTGTTGTGTGGCTGGTTTCTCTCTGTAACCGACCAAGCATGCTATTTGAGCAAAATGAACAGAAATATGAGTGTTGAGTGTTGAGGCGAGTGAAAAAGTTGCATGAATGGATTTCCATGGACGAGCAGCTGCATGCAAACTTCACGTCACCAAATGCAATGCCAAGTGTTAGATGGAGTGATGTAAAGCACGCCGCCACTGGACTCTGGAGCAGTGGAAACATGTTCTATGGAGTGACGAATCACATTTCTCTGACACGGGTGAGTCTGGGTTTGACGGATGCCAGGAGAGTGTTACCTGCCTGACTGCAGCTGTAAAGTTTGTTGGAGGATGGGGTTATTTTTTTTTTTTAACCTTTTAACTGTCACCCGTCCACCCAATGGGACACCTAAGTTTACTTCACTATATTACAAATAAATCCTAATCTAATCATAACAAAATATATATTGTTGGAAAGGTCTAAGACTCCAAAATAGATATTTTACCACTGTTACAATTTATGTAGGAACAGTAATCGATGAATTTATGACAAGAGAGCACCTCAAAAATCAACATCATAACAGTAGTTCTGACCTTTGTCACAAAAAGTCTTTCTTCGTTGCCTTTTTCTTTATCACACTTTAGAAATCATCATAAATTATATATCAATTGAAAACTTAAAACATCAAAATTCATCCTGTGAAAGCCATTTTAAAATCAGATATTGCATTACAATGGAAATGGTTAGCCTACATCAAAATCATATTACAAAATGTTTTCATTCATGAATTATAACAATTTAAGTTTGGTTAGTGAATTTTCACGTCTATGTTCAAAAATGGGGGTGACAGTTAAAGGGTTAACAAGCTTGCTCGGTAGCTCAGCCGGCATGGAATTGGGCTTAGGATGCGGAATCCTTGGGTATGAATCCTGTTAAAAACATGACTCACAATGAAAGATCTGAAAGATGAGAGATCAAAAAACAAGCTAAAACAGCATGCTTGCAATTGTGTTCTTACAACACATTTGCTTTTGTTCATACTATCGGGTAGGTTTAAGTGTAGTGGAGATGGTACGTTATTTTAAAACGTCACGGAGCATTAGACTTATAGCGCCACTCAATGGGCATTTCAAGTCAGAACTGCGGTGACACGTACAAAACCAACGTCACATAAAACATACCATATGTACGTTCATCTGTTCCGGAGAAAAAAACAAACACTCTTTTAGCGTCACCCAGTGGACATTTCACATCGATGACGGTACGTATTTTGCGTCTTGCAAAAAAGTTCCCAGAGGTACATTTTCGTCATGAGATCAGGTACTCTCAACCCCTTCAAACACCTTTGAGATGAACTAGAATGAAGACTGTGAGCCAAGCCTTCTCGTCCAAAATCAGTGCCAGCCCTCACAAAAGCTCTACAGGATGAATGGCCAAAAATTCCTATAAAAACACTCCGAAATCTTGTGAAAAGCCTTCCCAGAAGAGTGGAAGCTGTTATAGCTAGAAAGGGGGACCAACTCCATCTTAATATCTATGTATTTAGAATGCAATGTTATTAAAGTCCCTGTTGGTGTAATGGTCACATGTCCCAATAATTTTGTCATATAGTCCACTCATAAAAATGAATAGGAAAAAATAATAAAGCTCAATATGGCCGTACCTTCTGTCACAATGACATGCTGATGACTATGTGTAGGCCATGTATAATAAGCTGAAGTTGGCAAATAAAGCGCTCAGTAATCCTGAGGTGATCATGCATACAAGGCTTATCACATCATTTGAAGATGATCTAAAAGTAAAGTCTAAGGCATTCAAACCGTGAGCAGGACATTTAATTAAGATATCTTATGTGATCAGTCAGTTCTAGCTACATGAATCAGCAACATGAATCAGAATTTGATCAGCTCTGAGAAAACCTGACTCACCTCCGACAGGCTGTTTTGCTAAAGAATGATGAGCCACCTAAGAGTGGAAACCCACAAATTGGTTTGGGAAAGTGTCACACTGCCAGGAATCATTATCAATCCAACGATAACATTAAAAACCCCGCGTGATCTTATTTTCACTGCGAGGAAAAGAAAGCTCTATGTGGTTGAGTGTGTGACACCGGTCTATAAATCAAACAGAGAAGTGTGACAAAATCCCAGAACAGCTATGTATAATGCCCAGCCTTGAGCGATTTAACACAACTCATTCTGAGGATAAATTGTCATTTAGGTTACTGAACATGTGCAGAATCCTGCATAGGAAAATCTGCTGAGCATCAACAATGTTCGTTTGCGATATTTGAAGAGGAAGAGAGTAATGTAGCCTATACTATGTCTGTCACACATCATAATAATCATAGACAGATCCCATTGTGACTTTAATCACCATAGGGTGCTTTGTATGTATGTGAGTGTGTGAATGAATAGGTGCTTGTATTAAGCTGTTTTGATTGAATTGGACGGAACATTTGGAATTGTTCCACTCAATCTTTGCTAGCCATCTGCACTAGATAGATATGTCTATGTCATTCAATCACCACACATTGACTTCTTTGCCAATTTTATGGTGGACCATGAATCAGTTATGTGTAACCTATGGAGTGTAGATTTGGGTAAAGATGGAAGTCTACCAAACACTAGTGAATAATCCCTACCAATATTTCTCGCTACAGTAGTCAGATTGATTAAACACAATATAAGTACTGACTGTTGCTGTGCCATGTTTCATTTGTAAAATGAAAGCATTTGATTTCCTTTTATAAAAACACTTGTGCAGACACAAGTCGCAAGTAAACTGATTTAGTGGGTTGTTTAGTTAGGTAACGCAGTCCCACTCACACTCGCACCGATGATGCAGGTCTTTGCTTTCTGCTCTCATACTTTATGTAAGTGAGGAAAGGTTACTGCAAGCAAGTTTTAAAATGGAGATTGTGCATACATACACTGTAAAAATGATTGTACAAATTTGTGAATAAAATAAAGATTATTTGAGTGCATTTTACTATTCTAATGACTTGCTTGCAAGAAAAAATTAAAAAGTGGCACATTTTGATATTAATTTGGTATCAATCTAAATGCAATCGGTTGTTTTAAGTGAATGTAAACAGACTGAGCAAAAATAGGTGTCATCATAATGCATTAGTGTGCATGAAGCCTAGGGTTGCCACCCGTCCCTTAAAATACGGAATCGTCCCGTATTTAAAGGTAAAATGATGCGTCCCGTATCAGATCAATACGGGAGACGATTTGTCCCGTATTTAACAAATGCCAACATATAGTTGAATCAACAAATAAGGTTGCTGAAGGTGAACTGTCCGACTTAAAGGGATAGTTCACCCAAAAATGAAAATTTTGTCATTGTTTACAAAACCACAAGTTGTTCCAAACCTTAATAATTTCTTTCTTCTGTTGAACATAAAAGAAGATACTTTGAAGAATGTGGGTAACCAAAGAGTTTCTGGTCCCCAATGAGTCTGATAGTATTATATATATATATATATATATATATATATATATATTTTTTTTTTTTTTTTTTTTGAAGTTACTGAGGACCAGAAGCTGTTTGGTTACCCACATTCTTCAAAGTATCTTCTTTTGTGTTCAACAGAAGAAAGAACTTTATGCAGGTTTAGAACAACCTGGGCAAATTATGACAGAATTTTCATTTTTGGGTGAACCATAAATTGACAGACACATCTGTGCTTCAATGTATAGGCCTATTGTTTTATTAAAATTTGGATAGTCTGTTAATATAATATTCCATACATTATCAGAGCTTGGTATACATAATTATTATATTTTTAGACATTATTAGACAGATGAATTAATAAATTATAATTAATGTTAGACCCTATTTATTAATTTATCATTTATATTAATCATAAATATATACACAATAAATAATCAAAAATGTCATATACAGTTTGACATTTTAAAAATAAAAAAGCTAAATTATTTAGATAAAAATGGGACAAATAAATGTAGTCCTAATTTGAGCAAATTAATAAAAAAAAAAAAATCATCCCATCCAGGTAACAGTTGCAGAACTGTCAAAAAAAAAAATACTACTAATAATTAATCATTATAAATAATCAAATTTAAAATAACAATATTAATATGTTCTGTTGGAAGTTTACATTCTTGAGGAAAAAAAATTTGGGGGGGGGGGGGGGGGGGGTCGTGAATGGGTGATCCTTATTTTGCCTCGCTGAAGGTGCCAACCCTAATGAAGCCTAAAATACAAAGCTGTTACAATCACATTGCTTCTTAAAATGAAAAATTCAGGCACTTTAACGGTTCAGATTCTCAGCTGTTTATTAAGTGACAACCCACATCTACAGACTGGCAAGTTAGAGATTTCCATGTGTATGCATATGTATCTGTGTATATAGTTTGGCTGATTTTAAAATGCCCCTACAAATTTGAATAGGGATGCACTGAATTTAAAATTGTGGCCGATACCAGTAGATCGATAATTATGGTTATAGTAGACAATTAAATTTTTTAAAAATCAATAGTTTTAAACACTGCAAGTAAATTTGGCCATCATAACAATATAATGTTTAGTGTGAAAAACAAATATCCATTTTAAGATTTGTGTTTAGTGTTTTTAAAGATTAACTTTAAGCAAGCTTTCGATTGCAGAAAATTTAAAAATAGGGGAAATGGGCAAGCACAATTAGATACAATTTAGGCCGATAATAATACCGAACCTGCATCCTTGGTCTAACCAAATTACTATTAACTCACTCATTTAATGCGTTCTGACTAGTAGACCATTGCAGTCTAAAATATTGATTGGATTGGTTGTTGAAAGAGAATTACTTTCCTTGCAGAATGCAGTTTTCTACTCACACACACACATTTGCACACAAACCTCTGCAGGTTAACAAGACAAGGCTAGATCCGCCAACATTTCTGAATGTAAAGAAAACATATTCATCATAGATGCATAAGCATGTCCACGCTTTTCCAGAGATGGTCCTAAGGCGCTGTAGGAGAAATATCCATGGCTCTGTTTATGCTCTGGATGAGTACATCACCAAAATCACCAGACATCTCGGCTCGCCCCGTCTCACATCCTCTTGCATCACACACACAACAACACACACAAATCTTCATGCCATGAGTGTATCTCTCGGGAGTTTCAGTATCTACTTTAAGAAAGCAAGGCTCAGAGAGGATTCTCACCGACAAGAGTGTAGTGCTGTTAAAAACAGTGTGTATGTGTGTGTGGAGGTGGGTGGTTGGACATTGTGAGGTTGCTTAGTGGTATATAATTATTTTTGGTTTCAAGTTTGTCTTTCCTATCTAATATTGCTTGCTTCTAAAGTGTGCCAATGACAAAAAAAAAAAAAAAAAAACCTGACGAGTTTTCTCCAGAGGTGTAGCAGAAAATGATCTCATCAAGGTTACTGAGAAGATGACAAGCCATGTTGCTCTTGTCTTTTTAATTACAGCTGTTTTACCACTCAACAAAAGAAAAATCAACACCTTCTTAAAGCTGAGTGGCCGTTTATCAAGGCATCATTTGGAATGATCCACAAAGGAGAATGTGCTTGCTGATTATACAGCAAGTTAATTATATATCCTCCTAGGAACCAGCCCAAATCATATGTCAGCTTTAATCCTAGGTGTCAGAATTTCTCTAAAAACCACAACTGGCACAGAAATTAATAGAAATCTCGAAGGCTTTGAAAATTTCTTTGTACAGTGGATCTTATTTAACTTACTAAATCTCACGAGGTGCAGGTACAAGGCATCAACGCCTGACCACATCAGATTGTTTCCGATTTCAGTACCATAGAGTGTTTAACTTCCATTAATGTTAGGCAGTCTCTGACTTACTTACTCTATTTTTGCTCTTTCAAAGGAACTGAAGAACACTGAGAGATTAATGATAGCATCTAAAAGGACAATGGACATCAAGCCTAAACATGACAGGCAGCCCACAGGGTAATCGGACCATCTCTGAGAATATGAAGCCTCATAGATTTACGTGTGATGTCTGGCTGCTTTATCCACTCATTCATTCCTCTTTCTATTCTCCCATGAGGCACCATTGTGTGGATCTCGCTGACAGAGCTGAAGTGTAACGCCGGTATAAGCTCAGAGTCCCTGCATTCTGCCGCCTTAAGGAACAGCAGCGGAGGTCCACAGGGGTTTGTGTTTACAGTTGCTTCTTGTTGTTTTGTGCACCACATCACTGAGATAATCATCAGTGGTTTATTTCATTCTGACCTTTAAAGGGCATCTATGAATATGAGTCCGTTAAAAATACAAGCAGGAAGGAGAAAGTCTGAATTCCTCAGAATACAAATGGTGTGTTTGTGCTGTTCCTGTCATGTTCTGACTTGAAGAAAGAAAGTGAAAGTGAAGGACTAAAGCCAGGGTTATTGTAGTTCTGAAATCCCAGTTTAGCATTATTTCTTTTTCATTTTCGATTTTAGTCCAGTTTTTGGTAATTTTCGATCTATCATTGTTCATTTTCAGTGTATTTAGTTCATTTTAGTGTTAGTATTTTAGGACAGCCAAAGTTAATGTGCCAAACACTGATATTAAAAATGTTCAGCAGTGGAATATGTGTGTCACTGTGCACACACGAAGGATGAAAAAGGAGACGAAGGTAAACTGAAAATACAGTCTTTAATGAAATCCAAACAAGACACAGCAAGACAAGGCAGGGCTGACACACAGGAACACCGGGAGTAACGAGTAGACCAGACAAAAATGAACAGAACAGGCAGGAACTAAATACAAACGATAATTAACTACACAAACCTGAATGAAATAATAAACAATCAAACTTGATGAGGACAGGAACAGGAAGGACCAAATAAGGGCATGGAGGGGGAAACACACAAGACAAGACGGACAGGACTGTGACATTACTCCCCCTCCCAGAAGGCGCGACCCGCGCCGTGACAGTACCACCGAGGAGGTACTGTCAATAATCGTTATTTTTGTTTTCTTTATGCAAAAAGTATTCTCGTAGCTTCATAAAATTTCAGTTGACAGACTGATGTCACATGGACTACTTTGTCGATCATCTTGGTACTTTTCTGGACCTTGATCATGTAAGGACCCTCGCTGTCTATGGGAGGGTCTGAGAGCTCTCAGATTCCATCAAAAATATCTTAATTTGTGTTCTGAAGATGAATGGAGGTCTTACAGGTTTGGAACAACATGAGGGTGAGTAATTAATGACAGAATTTTCATTTCTGGGTGAACTATCCCTTTAATAGTGAGAATTGGTCCCCATACTTAACAGTGAAAAATGTGGGTTGTAAAGGTTTTTAAATACATCCTGTATCAAAAACTAATAGAAATCTTAGACATTTTTTTATTATTATTGTAGTTAGATTTGGAATAATAAATTAATTAAATTAACTTTTAAATTTTAGTTTGAATTATGTTAGTTGTTATTTTCATTTCTGTTAACAAAAATGTTTTCACATAGAAAGAACACTATAAGAACACTGACTAAAATTTTAGCAGATCATGCCACAACAAAAAATTTCCTTTCCTGGAAACTTCATAAAGTTAATGACATATTCTTATCAGTTCAGGTGAAACATCAGTTCAGGATTGAATAAATTTTTCAGTGCTGTGGGGAGCATAAAGGAGCACATTTTCAATACCTCTAACTTTTACCTTCATGTGGTTTCCCGTGTCCTTGGGTAATCAACATGTCATCAGTTGTTTTATTGTCCTTTGGTGTGGTTCATAAAATGAAATTGAGTCAATCAATTCACGTACAATCAACTGTTGTTTGCTGTAGATTAAACAGCGTGTTAGTCTTCAGCAAGACAGAGAGCTAAATTAGAGAGTATCTTGCATGTAAATTCATGTGAACTTGAAAAGTGAATGAATCTGAGTTGAGTCATCATAAACCTTGTTGAATTTAAAATGTCCCCAAAACACAAAACAAACAGAGCTGCCACATTTGTTTTTCGTCATTTAACTTACTTGGATAGAATATGATCAAATTTATGCTGTAAGTTGCCTTGTTTTCTTGCAAAATTACCTTTCAGCTGACACCTTTGGCTACTAAAACAATAGCTGGCATTTATGTCTGGGAAACAAATAAAACCAGTTTATTCTACGAAAGCTTTTATAGATTTTACATTCATAGTAATGTTGCCAGTGGAACGTGTTCACAGCTCAGATGAAATTGCCTCTGACCGATATACAGATGAACTGTGGCTCTCTGGATGGCGTATATAAGTAAATACTTATCCAAACAAATGGATGAGACGCTAACAGTTCATAACCAGTTGCCATGGTATTGCTTGTGGTAATCAGCCGTGTAAACGAAGGGCTCAAAAAGCCTGAAATATTACAATGGCACGTTATATGAGGACAAAACAAGTACATTTGCATAAACGCTCATTCAAATACAACCACAGGCTTATGTTATAGTTCATTTTAATAATCCTGCTTGGTTTTCCTTCATCAAATTCCATTTTTTCTAATAATAAGCCCCTTATGATTTGAACATAAGTACACTGTTGCAGAATCTGATAAGGGAGTAAGATGCCACTCACCAGGCTTTTGTGCAAAGAACCAGAACACAAGTATGTTCTTGATTTGCTACACTTGTGAGGGCCAATTTTCTGAAAATGTCCTCACAAATACTATAAAATCTCTCAAATATATTTGTGAGTATGAGCCTTGCTAGTTAAAAGCTTTATAAGGGAACTAAATAATGTCGTTTCTCACATATTTTTATGACAAAGTTTTATAATCAGGGCAGGGACATCATGCACATCTTTCTTTCTTTCTTTCTTTCTTTCTTTCTTTCTTTCTTTCTTTCTTTCTTTTATGAGGAATGACAGCCCTGATTTGCCCTGCAAGAAAACACATTACTATAGGTTAAAAAAAAAAATTAAATCAATCAATAAATAAACAATTTACTACAACCCGAATTCCGGAAATGTTGGGACGTTTTTTTTTTTTTTTTTTTTAATTTGAATAAAATAAAAAATAAAAGACTTTCAAATCTCATGAGCCAATATTTTATTCACAATAGAACATAGAGAACATAACAAATGTATAAATGGAGAAATTTTACACTTTTATCCACTAAATGAGCTCATTTAAAATTTGATGCCTGCTACAGGTCTCAAAAAAGTTGGCACGGGGGCAACAAAGGGCTGAAAAAGCAATAAATTTTGAAAAGATTCAGCTGGGAGAACATCTAGCAACTAATTAAGTTAATTGACATCAGGTCTGTAACACGATTAGCTATAAAAGGGATGTCTTAGAATCTCTCAGAAGTAAAGATGGGCAGAGGCTCTCCAGTCTGCGAAAGAGTGCGTAAAAAGATTGTGGAATACTTTAAAAACAACGTTCCTCAATGTCAAATTGTAAAGGCTTTGCAAATCTCATCATCTACAGTGCATAACATCATTAAAAGATTCAGAGAAACTGGAGAAATCTCTGTGCGTAAGGGACAAGGCCGAAGACCTTTTTTGGATGCCCGTGGTCTTCGGGCCCTCAGACGACACTGCATCACTCATCGGCATGATTCTGTCATTGACATTACTAAATGGGCCCAGGAATACTTCCAGAAACCACTGTCGGTAAACACAATGTGCCGTGCTATCTGCAGATGCCAACTAAAGCTCTATCATGCAAAAAGGAAGCCATGTGTGAACATGATCCAGAAACGCCGTCGTTTCCTGTGAGCCAAGGCTCATTTAAAATGGACTGTTTCAAAGTGTTCTATGGTCAGACGAGTCCAAAAGTGTCCTATGTTCAGACGAGTCCAAATTTGACATTCTTGTTAGAAATCACGGACGCCATGTCCGCCGGGCTAAAGAGGAGGGAGACCTTCCAGCGTGTTATCAGCGTTCAGTTCAAAAGTCAGCATCTCTGATGGTATGGGGGTGCATAAGTGCATACGGTATGGGCAGCTTGCATGTTTTGGAAGGCACTATGAATGCTGAAAGGTATATAAAGGTTTTAGACTAGAGTTTTAACATATGCTCCCCTCCAGACAACGTCTATTTCAGGGAAGGCCTTGTGTATTTCAGCAGGACAATGCAAAACCACATACTGCAGCTATTACAACAGCATGGCTTCGCAGTAGAAGAGTCCGGGTGCTGAATTGGCCTGCCTGCAGTACAGATCTTTCACCTATAGAGAACATTTGGCGCATCATTAAACAAAAAATACGTCAAAGACGACCACGAACTCTTCAGCAGCTGGAAACCTATAATGCCACAAATAACTCCTGCAAACGTCAGTGCATCACATTGCATAACTTATTGAAATACTGTTTTTTAATGCCAAAAGAGTGTTCTTGCTTGCGCAAGCTGTTAGTAAATCTGACCCTTAGTATAGTAGTTATTAATAATAATAAAACAACAACCAAAATTGCTACTGAACTTGATAGTCAGTGATTACGATTTCAGATGACGCCAACGCTTACATAGACTTCAGATGATGCCAACTTTGAATCAACAGACATTATTACATACAAGACTCTCATATATTATCCTTATATTATAATCATTTTAAGCACAAGCTGTAATCACTGCCTAACACGTCCATTGTGTCTGCTCAACTGAATATATGACATAACCTAACACATAACATTGTCTTATGGCTGTACTGTATGTTACTGCCATATGTACTGTGCTTTGACACACTCATCTTTGGTTGATTACAGAGTACAGTACTTTCTAATTATGAGCATTTTCTGTAAAGCTGCTCTGAAACAATATGTATTGTGAAAAGTGCTATTTAAATAAATTCAAATGAATTTATATTGCTTATGGAAAGATGCAGCTTTGTAAAAAAAAAAAAATCATATTTGCGAGTGAGGACAGAATACTCCTCATGAGATGTCACTCACATGAGATTGATTTACTGTAGCAAGCGACAATGATCCAATCAATTCCTGCCATTTTTTTTTTTTTTCTTTTTTGAGAAGCTGTTCAGATATATGTCACAACAGGGAAGAAAAGGAATCGCAATTTATGTTTCATTCTCTTAAAACTTTAAATGACCATGTTGCTTCTATTTCTGAACATAAACATAGACTGATAATTTTTCTGCCCAGTTTTCTAATAATAAGCCTCTTATGATCTCAACATAAATACATTTCTGCAGAATCTGCTAAGGGCAGAAGGATGTCACTCACTGTGCCAAGAATGAGTGCAAAAGTTTTTAAAAAAATTTTTTTTTTATTGCAAACCTTATAGAACACATACAGAAACAGGGAGCAAAACATGAATATATTCCAACAAAGAGCAATCATAAAAACAAGAACAGAAAACAAACATTCTGGATTTGTGTGCGTCAAATTATGGTATTATCTATACATACAAGTACAAAAATAAAATTACATCCTTTTAGAAAAGTTGTCATAATACATCAAAAATTTGGCACTTTTTTTTATTTGTAAGTCTAAGAGATGAAACAAGAGAGTCCAATTTAACGAGAAAAAGGGGGAAAGATAAAGGTTATTTAAGCCATTTTTGTTTATGAATGAAGAATTTTGCATTCAATATAAGAAAATTAACAACATATTCTGAATGAGTGCAAAAGTGTAAAAATATCTTCACAAATACCCGCAAATCTACTAAAAAAGACTATATAAAAAAGACTATATAAAAGACTATATAAAAACCGGAAAGTCCTTTTCTGCTAATTTAGGGTTATGGGTCGGATCGGAAGTAATTACACCTATAAGCCTAAGTTTTGTCAGGTGTGTGTGCGCTGAAGTTTTGAAGGACACACTGTCACTCTCTCCATGGAGTCTTTAAACAGATTCAAGCTGTCACCCCAGATAATCACAGCTGACTACGGGTCCTTAGACAAGCTGGCGAACAGACTCTGCCTGTCAAAACACCCAATGAATATATGCCTATTGTATACAGGCCATATTAAAGCAACCCCTTTGAGAAGCCTCTGTAAACCAACACTGTGTCCATGAAATATTTGTCAATTTGAACCACTTTGCAGTTCCTAATGTAGAGCTAATTCTGTCAGGAGGGTCTTTTTAAGGTGAAGCGCTCAAATTACAGTCCTGAATGAAATGGAAATGATGGTGGGCTTGTGAAAGCTTCTAGGGCAGCTGTTATGATGGATACAACGTTGATGACAGAAGCGGTCGGAGAGTTATCCGGAGAATACTAATGACCAGGGACTGTGGCGGCAGACACCTCGACAAAGCTGATTCTCATGGGGAATAAGAGAAGGGTTCTAGATTATACTGTTTGTTTGGTGAATAGAGATGGAGGGATTTATGGGCAAAGGAAGGAAGAAATGTCAAGTTCACTGATCCATTCATGTTTTTATGCTAGTGTAATATGACTAGCACACTTATAAAGTTACAGACAAATTCTAAATTCGATCTCATCGGTTTTGGGATTGTATATGTAAGCCATTTGCCTATTCTGTTAAATTAAGAAAGTTATTTTCCATTAGGTTATAAAGCAATCAGGGCAGAATCTCCCAAAAGCTTTTGCTTCATTAAAAACATTATCACATTTCTCTGGAGGAACGAGCATAGCGCTGATTCCAGCCTGCCATTAAACAGTCATTATTGTCAAAGATCAATGTTGTGCAAAATCAGTTCATTATGATATAGAAGTCACATTGTGCAGTAAATAAGGCTCGATGAAACATTCAATCTGGCTAAATTCATAAGTTAAATTTCTTGTAGACGGTACAGTATAATAGAACTCAGTACTATTCATATTGCAAGTCTACATCTTAGCATTTAAATCAAATACTGTGCTGTGATTTGAATTTAAATGTGCTTAAGTTAATGAACCTTGTGCGGGACTCGAGGGAAAGACCCTTCACTGAGCATTTTGGGACATGGAATCAGTGACCGAACTTATGGACTTATGGACTTGTGACCGACAGTTTTCGGGTTTATGTGCTTTAATTAATTCACTCAGTAGTTCCTTATATTTTTGCACACATGGGAGATATTCTTTTGGTATGCTAACTTTGATTAACTGTATGTGATTTGAAATTAATTAAAATCTGAGATAAAGAAATCTAAGCTAAATTACTCCCTTATAATCACATCAAGTCACCAAAGAGTGCAGTTCCCACCCATCAAACTTTTCAAATTGTTGTAACTCCATTTGCTCTCATTAAATTGCAGTTTGCTGTCTGGTCTTTCTCCAAGAGTTTCATAGAATATTCTCAGTGATTTTCACAGAGTTTTAGTGTGTCTTGCTCATCCAGAAACTCATTCCAGCTCTCTCTTCTGCAGGAATCTATCCAGCTAGCTTTCCGGCATTAATTCACATTTAAGTTCCAAACCTTTTATTTAATATTTTAGGAGAAATATAATAGTGCTGAACACCTAAACAATTAAATAACCACAGTCATGCATTTTAGGTTCATCATTTTTAGTATTTGTACATTTAAAAAAAATGTTGTTGATGTTTGAGAGAAATTAATACTTCAGCAAGAATGCATTAAATTGATCAAAGGTCAAAAAACAGCACAACTGTTTTCAACACTGATAATAAAAAGAAATGTTTATTGAGCACCAAATCAGCATATTATAATGATTTCTGACTGAAGACTGGAATAATGACTGCTGAAAATTCAGCTTTTAAAAGTTCAAAATTCAAGAATAAATTACATTTAAAATATATAGCTAAAGAAAACATTTAAACAATTTAATAATATTATTGATATTACAGTAATATCACAATGTTACTGTTTTTACTATATTCTGATCAAATTAATGCAGCCTTTGTGAGGATAAAAGACACTTAATGCTTAATAAAACACTTAGTAAAATATGTAATTTAACTATATATATATATTTATATATATTTTTTAATTATTTTACAAGATAAATAGTCTCTAATGCATGAATTATTTAATCACAAAGGGAAAAAAAATCTTAATGCTTTTTTTACTTTAAAATAAAAATATAACCATCGCTGATCTTTATTTTTGCTGTATTTTCAGAGAGCTGTCCACCTTTCCGCTGCAGTAGAAGATAATAATAAATATTGCAGCGATGCTTTTGTCAGCCATGTTGAATTTATGTTCCCATAAATAAAAAACAACCATAAAGAAGACAGTCGTATAGAATTATGGGTAAGGGTCAAAGGTCACCACTCATGTTGGAATTAATGTAACATCACACAGTGAATGGTTAACAAGGGCTTTTGATGATCTATACACTGTAGTTGACACCAGCATCACTGGCTATAAATTTACAGTCTCTCTCAAAAGCATTCATTGAGGCATAAATAAGGTATGTTAGCAGCCTCGGGCAAACAGCATACAAAGAGATTGGAATAGTTTTAACATGTTTGATCACACCGTCAGACTGGGATTAATGAGGTTTGATCTCAAACTTGAAGCTTTTGCCCACGCATGTGTGTGAGGTGCTTATGTAAGTGTGTGTCGCACAAGCAGTTTATAATCCTTTTCAGAATCGAGAATCTGCCCCATGGTGGTTTTCCTTCCACCTGTCTGATAATATTCATTCAGCATGTTCACTCTTTTATTTATCTCTTTTTCTCATTTCCTCTGTTCTTCTGTCTTGTTTCTATGCTATCTATGCTCTATACTCTCTCTTACACACACACACACACACACACACACACACACACACACACATCTCTGTACTGGCAATGATGGAGTCATCTTCAGACCTGCTGACAGGAAGTCTGATGAAAAGGATCAGGGTGCTGTCCAGCACCTCAGGGTTGTCAGCTCCAATCCAGTATCTCTAACACACACACACACACACACACACACTCACACTCACACACACACGCACACACACACACACACACACACACACACACACACACACACACAAGCATGGGTTGATATGAGGATGAATGTATATACAAAAAAACAAACACACTCTGGCATCTTCTCAAGAAATTAATCCCACTGAGACAGTCAACAAAACTGAAGTTCAGCTCTGCATACAAGTGTGTTGTGCTTTTTACAGTGGCTAGTGTAAACGGAGTTGAATTTTTAACCCTACAAATGCACACAAAGTCAGAGAGCAGTAAAGAGAACGTTTGAATTATACATAATTGTCTCTAATTTCTATACAATTACAATAAATGGAGACTAGATATTTCAAGCTTAAAAAAGACACAGAATGGTCAAGTCCAGTATCAGTCATTTGTGAACAAATTCAGACAGAGACAAAACTGCATCATATGATTCAGTGAAAAGATTTCATTCCAAAGGCATGGATGCTTATTTGCACCATAGAATAACAATTCTCACAAAAAAAAAAAAAAAAAAAAAAAAAAAATACACATAAGTCCAAAAGTCATACAGGTTTAGAATGACATACAGTAGCTAAATGATGACAGGATTTTCCTTTTTGTGTAAACTATTCCTTAATAAATCAACACCATATACTGTACAAAGTGTTGTTGACTGTGGCATAAATGTTTCCAGTTTATTAATAAAGAAAACATAATTAGAAAGTATTGATGAACAAGTGGCTAAAATCAGCACATACTAATTAAAACAATTTTAGTGTACTGTTGAGAACTGA
Source organism: Spinibarbus caldwelli (assembly GCA_039654775.1). Classification (NCBI taxonomy): domain Eukaryota; kingdom Metazoa; phylum Chordata; class Actinopteri; order Cypriniformes; family Cyprinidae; genus Spinibarbus; species Spinibarbus caldwelli. The sequence continues at coordinate 15,301,425 of CM077251.1, forward strand.
GACAGCTTGCAGTAATTACTGTCACGTAAATTTTTCAGTGTTCATGGCTAAGAGCCCAGCTTTCACCCATATGACATGATATTGATTTGCATTCTTGAACAATTCATTAAAAAAATGTATTATTCATAAGGTGGAGTGCTGAATGCATTCTGTTTCGTGAGTACATTATCTGAAACACACTTGACTGGGTCTTTGTGATGTTCTACAGTGATATACTGTATGCAACTATTGATACTCCTTTAGGAAAAATATTGCAGGCAGGTAAATACGTTATAAATTATTATCATTGGGTTTATTACCATTACTCAACAGAGCTTATCAATGACAGCAAAGCACCTCTAAATGACTTTTCCGTGCCTGATCTTCTTCTGAAAGCACAAAATCACAACGACGTTTTTGGCTCAGCTGGCTAACTTTGACGGCAGGCTTGACGCACCTGAATGCTTCAGTCCTTCCCACACATGGACACACCTGTTCGCTAATCCATTAGACACAGCGGAAATGTAGGCATGCCGTGTAGGTTTAGTAAACAAAGAGCTGAGAAGTCATTCGTATGAAGAGTTCATCTCAACCTTCTTATGAGGCAATTGCATCTGTTTTTTTTTTCAGCACGTTTGCACATTTCTGAATGTTTCTGTACAAATCAACTGTTGAATCTGCATTTACAAATCACCAAAGTTATGTAGAGTTATGCTTCTTGAAAACACATCTGTGATCCACATACACAACATTTTGCAAATGCAGGTTTACAGCATTCAGAAATGTGTAAACATAGTTGTAAATTTATGAATTGAATCTTTTTTGTCAATGTAAATCTGGTTGTGCATTTGCAAATTGTATTTTGTGAATATGAATTAGGTGATAAAATTTTGAACGGATGTTTCCAAATATATAAATTTTGGCAAATTGAATTAGTTTATTCATTTGTGAATCACATTTGGTTAATGAATTAATTTTGAGACTATGGAACACTTGGAGGGAAGGGAAACAAACTAACGTGTAAATGCATCCTCATTATACACAATCTAATTATTTTCTTGGTAGCAGAAAGTGTGGATACGTTCCATCTTTATGTGCCAGACTGAAAGAAATTGTGGAGAAAATGAGGGCTCGTTTGCTGTAGCTGAAGCTGTAAAAATGTGTTTTAGTGCTGTCCGAGGATGCACTGAGGCCTTCATGATCTCATACAGAATTTATGTCCACAGAGGCTGAGCTTCAGAATACCTGAAATTTAGCAGGAAAGGACCCTGACCTGGACTCTACGAAAATAGTCTCACAGTTATGAGTCCCTTGAGTGAGGCATAGGCCACAATCTCCTGCACCTTACATCAAACTCACTAATATCTCCTTTAAGGAATAGCTCACACAAAAACGAAGCTTTGCTGAAAATGTACTCACTCTCAGGTCATCCAAGATGTAGATGAGTTTGTTTTTTCATCACTTTATCAGTTGTTTGGACTCTAATTCTGATGGCACCCATTCACTGCAGAAGATCCAAGGATGGATAAGTGATATAATGCTAAAAGTTTCTGAAGTACATTTTCAGCAAATGTTAATTTTTGGGTGAACTATTCCTTTAAACTTTTTTTTATACTATATTAAAACTTCTGGGATTTTTCTCTGGATTTATTTATTTATTTATTTATTTTTAATTCTGCATCTATAACTGAATGCAATGAATCAGATATTAAAACCTTGTCATTTTTCATTCATTCCCTGAATCGCTCTGGATTGCTCCCCTGACTTTTGGGCATAGATACCCAAAGAAATGAAGCGTAAAACATGTCATTAGGCCTCAAATTACACACTAATACTTGTGCTAATAGTCAGAAACGTTTTTTTCTGGGCCTGCATGCCAAACCACACTGAATAAAGAATCTTCTTATCAATCAGCTGTTTGTGTGTGTGTGTGTGTGTGTGTGTGTGTGTGTGTGTGTGTGTGTGTGTGTGTGTGTGTGTGTGTGTGTGTGTGTGTGAGCTGTGCCAGCAAAAATCAATTATGGCATGTCAGACTGTCAGCGAACTGACTAAGACCTCGAGGAGCTTCAAGCCATCAGCCTCATCTGTTTTTCACACAAACGTCTTCCACCGTTCATTTATTTCCACAAATTCAGTGACTTTTGTAGCACTTTGCATAACTGATTTCATATCTCATGACTGACACCTTCACACAAATGATGTGTATCAGCACCTCAAACGCTGCTTTCTGTACAACCTCGATGCTAATAGGCTAAATGTTGCGTAATGATCCTAGATGTAAGCAGGCATTGTCAAATTACAAATAACACTTCTCTAAGCCTCTCTAACACTGACATACATCAGGATTTATCAAGGTTAACGTGTAATTTATTCCGTGGGCAGAGCAATTAACATTTAAAGCCATTAGCATACTTGGATATACATATAAACTCGATGTCTCGCTGATCTGTTTGACATGAGCCACTAATTATACTTTAATAATTCATTTGTATTAGCATGTGCCTCTTCTGCAGTCCTGCAGTGTGTAGACAATATGTGTCATGACAACACTAACAATTGTCTTCTATAATAAACCGAAATTAAGCTAACCTCTATTTGGTGGCTTGTTGATTAGCCAGTGTTTTATATCCAAGTACACTGGATATGGTAGAGTACATTAATTGGAAGGGCGGCCTCCCTAGAGAGGGATAAAATACTATAGTCTATTGATTTTTTTGTATAAGGGTGTGCTGTCCCAAGCAATATGTGACATACAGTACACAGTGTACTGTACAGGGCAGTCTCTGGAACTATGTGAGGATTTTTCAGCTGTTAGATCTATGAACTTTGTCCTACAATTGCTGTAACAGGGATCACATAAGTGAGAATCATTGGGAACATTAAGCAGTTACAAAAAGAAAGGTGAAAAGGTTATTCTGAAAGGAAAGGATGGTTGTTTAGTCATATGGACTACTTTTAATTGCTTTTATTGTTGAGGGAGTCTTAAAAAGTGCATATACTAGGAAGCTTTAATTCTAAATATTACTATGCATTGCAAATTTGTAAAATAATAATAAGTGCATGGACAGAGCACAGACAATAACATAAGGCTCTATAAGAATGAAAAATGAATGTTTCCTTTGAAAAAGTGTGCCATTATTTAGATGCAAACTGGAGATTGCAATGATAAGTTAGTAATTTTGATGCTTATTTTATTTAATAGTTCCACAAACTGTCTATTTTTGCTGCATCAACAAAAATTTTGAACACAGCCACAGCAGATTTGCGTTTCTGATAATTCCTGAATGAATCAGTGTGTTTGAACGAATCAGAGTGAATGATTCACTCAGTCACTCACTCACATCTTAATGAATCATTCACTCTGATTGTCACCAGATTGAACTGGTTCAAATGGAGTGAATAGTCCCAGCACAGTTGGACTAATTAATCAGCACTTTTGAAACACCACTCGGCCAATCAAAGTCGATGATCGGAAATAACTGTACAGTTCTTAGGTAACCACATAATAAAAATTAGAGTGTGTAATTACCTGTAATAGAGTACATTTTGAGATTTTGTTCATACATACTGAGATACTATATCACTTTTTTTATTAAAAACATTTTTATGATAAAGACATGTTTGGGTGCCCTTATATCAGCTACTTCTTAACTACACTTCAGGCACAAATATGTACTTTAAAAGTGCTAATATGTACCTATAGGTAATAATATGTAACATTTAGGAGTAAATAAGGCAAAAGATTTTAGCTTTTAGGGTACCGACCCCCTGACAGTTTTGTACCTTTTTTTGTGAGAGTGTAAAGTTATAAAATGTTCTGTAGGCACAAAACTAATTAATTCATGTTTATTTAAAAAAAAAATAAAAAATCTTATGCCAGAGAAGTAAGAATCAGCTCCCTTTTAAATCACTGTTTGATCCATGAGAATATGGAGTTCTGTTAAATAATGAATATAGTAATATGAAGTGATCTTTATATCTAAATACCAGAGGCCTTCTTTTTGCACTCAGATTTCATTTAGTATTGAAAATACCATGAGGAAGAGAAAGAGAAGGGAGAAAAACCAGTCAAGGAGTAACTGAGAAAGTACATGAATCCATATTAGAAGATGAAGAAACTTTTCTGAAGGTTGAAAATGATAGAGAGAGAGACAGAGAGAAGGAGTGAGACATAATGACATTTGACTATGTCCCTCGCAGCCATTAACAGAACGCTGAGCATGGTGAGTAAATCACAGCTTCATTGTGAAAGTGAAGGTGCTGGCCTTCTCTACAGCAACACTTCATCAAGTACCACGGTCATTTCCTCATCAAACTCTTAACTGTGAATGTGAGAAAAAAAAATCTAATTACCAGAGTGTGCATGTGTGTTTGTGTCCATAAAATATGGCAAGTAACTCTTCAAGGGCAGGGTTCATTATCATGCATCTTATATAAATGTCTATGCATTTACTGTATATCAGTTCAACTGACTGCCTGACAGTAATATATCCTCTATAAATAGCTTTCCTCTTGTCCTCTTGTAATAGCTTTGCGATAGAGCGATGACACTGCTCGTGAAGTTCAATGATGTTGTGCATCTGAAATGCATTATGAAATCCAGTTTTATCCAGCCTGAAAAATGTCTCCAAGACATTTAATTTAATTACACAACACTTTACTAAATAATTATGATAATGTTTGTAAATTAAATAGGTAGCATGACACTGTGTTTACTTACAGAGAGTGAATGCATTCCTCTAAATGATTAAACCGGAAACACTTTGATGTTTAGGCGTAATTATTTCCCATATTTTTCATATTAATTCCAGTGTTACAGATAGAAAAGGTGGGAAATATTACTGTCAATAGTGCACAAACGTTTTGAGGGGAAGCGGCCCAAACTATGAAAAAGATATGTTTTGGTGAAGAAAATATAGCATCATCAAAGAAGATTTTTGTTTATGTCTGTGTGCTAACGGGTAGATGAACATTTATAGGCATTTATTGGAATTCTCTTTTAAATTTGGCTGTTTTTTCATGTTGTTTTATGAATAAACAGATACAAGGTTTTTGATCTTGAGATTAATTTATGTTTAGAGCTTCGACCTGTGTGATCAGCCTTACCACTTTCATTAGAAGCTTTACGCAATCAGGTTCTTTTACATTCACTTCAATGGATTCGACATTATGTAAATATTATGAACTGAAATCAATGCCCTTGTTTCTATTTCAAAAAGCATTTTAAAATATTTGTTCTTTAATAAATTAGCATGAGTGTAGCATAATGATTGAAGTATTTTTAAGTTACATTTTTTTAGTAATAAAAAGTTTTTTTTTTAAGTTAAGACAAATTAAGTGTTTTTTTTTGTTTGTTTTTTTTACCAAATAAGTAATAAGTAACCAACCTTCTAAATAAACATTAAAATACTCCCCCCTGCAAACCAAACCATACCAAAACTGCTATACATACCTAACCGTGAGAACCTTGAACCATTACACCCCAATAGACAGACAGACAGACAGACAGACAGACAGAAGACAGACAGACAGATAGACAGATAGACAGATAGATAGATAGATAGATAGATAGATAGATAGATAGATAGATAGATAGATAGATAGATAGATAGAAGCAGAGAGGCGTTCAACTACATCATTGTTCTTACTCAGAGAAAGATCTAAATCCTTTGTGCCTGACAGTTACACACTTCTCTTCTTACGCTCAGACAGATGGTTTCTCTGTAGTTATAAGAGGAAATCGCACTGGGTGATTACAAGAATCATTTGTGTAATATTGGATTGGGCATTCGATGTATGCCATTGTTTGACATGATAGCGAGCTGTTTTGCTAGAAAGCAGGTGTGTGAGAGTTTGTTTATTCCCCATACACTTGAGGCTGAGAGCTGACACAGGTGTGAATATGAATAGAATCTAAATTAACTGGATACATGTAGCACATGTGGACAGTAATACAGTATGTACAACATGAGCAGTAATACCAAATTTCTGTTTGTTTCTACAGCTGCAGGCACATTAATGTTGTATTTAATCAGATGAGTAGATTTCAACTGTCTGACACATTTTATTTTATTTCACATGAACAACTTTTCTTATAATATTTTAGATATTACATAATCAATAAAAAGAGTAAAATTTCAATTTTTAATGCTGACGCAGTGTAAATGACATATGTGAGAGTTCAGGGGACAAAAATGGTAGAAATGTCCTGCAATAAATTTATATAGTCTACTCTGGATGTTGTTAGCTGACAAAGTAATTGATCTAAACTAATAAGAGAATTTTGAAAAGTTTAAGCAGAAGTTGAAGAAATTTGAAGAAATGCCGCATTTCACACACAGCATCTCTGCGTCTGTTTCCTCAGAGGGTTTGCATAATTGGTCTATGAATGAACTTACTCCATGTTTTCTGAGACAGAGAATAAGTGGCCGGATTTTGATGAACAGCGGGCTCCTAACTCTATATTAAACCCAAGAGATTGCGCTATCATTCCTATCCGCTTCATTAAACTATGCATGTTTTTAATAGAACCGAAAGCCAGAATTTTGCATTGCAGCAGCAACATCATGAAGTGAATTCTAACATAGTATGAGTCAATAGACTTATAATGTCAACAGGGACATCACTTAATAATCAATTAATTATAATTGTAGAGATTGATCGAGTGAAGTTTTTGTCTTCATACTCTTGCTAAAATAAGGTCAAACAGAACCTCTGGGCAGCTTTGTGTGAAATCAGAATAAAGGGAAGCAGTGAAAGAATAACTGAGAACAAATGAGTATGACATGCTGTTGATATTTTCTCATTAAACTAAATTTAATGCAAAAGCTGTGCAAAACAACAAGCTGTCTTATCTTGAGCAACCATGTCTTGAATAACACTGAAAAAGAGAAGAGAAGAGAAGAGAAGAGAAGAGAAGAGAAGAGAAGAGAAGAGAAGAGAAGAGAAGAGAAGAAATCTACATATTTCCCAAATTTAATGCTGTTCAGAAATTTCGGGTCAGTAAGATTTTGTAAATGTTTTTACAAGAAGTCTCTAATGCTCACCAAGGCTGCATTTGTTTTCAGGATTATCTGATCACCATTTATTTTATTTTATCATTATAAATGTCACTTTTGATCAGTTTAATGCATCCTCGCTGAATAAAAGTTTTAAAATAAATGAAAATTGTATACTAACCCCAAACAATTGAACAGTACACTCTTACAAATAAAGGTGCTTCATGATGCCATAGAAGAACCTTTTTTTCTAAATGGTTCCATAAAGAACCTTTAACATCTGAAGAACCTTTCTGTTTGACAGAAGGTTCTTTGTGGCGAAAGAAGGTTCTTCAGATAACAAAACGGTAAGCAAGAGATGGTTCTTTAAAGAACCTTTGACTGAATGGTTCTTTGTGGAACCAAAAATGGTTCTTCTATGGCATCGCTTGAAGAACCTTTTGAAGCACCTTTATTTTTAAGAGTGTAGATGAAGAACAAATTACTTCAAGTATTTTGCGCATTGTTCCAACAGTGTCATTTTGTAGATGGTAACTCATGCTGAAGGTTATGGACTGTAGTATCTGGATGCAACAGAACTCAAACCTGAGGGCAAGGCAGCCCAGAGCGGCATACAGGCATGCTGTAGGGAATTACTGATGAAAGTCTCTGCGGTTAACCCTGCACTGAGAGGTGCCTGTCTGTTTGGTTTGATGAGAGAGGTAATTTGTCCCTTTTTTATACTGTGATTGCTTAGTTCCAGAGCAAATCACTTTGCTGATATATTCTTTTCCATGAGGACAGGACATACCAGGAGTTTAGAAATAGCCAGAGGTAATGATAGTATCTTGACTGTAACTGAGCACAGTTTATCTTTCACAAATCGCTCAGTGAAAAAAAAGAAAAGAAAAGAGAATTGCTTGTTGAGTGTTGCTTCTTTCAATCGTCCGTTTGTAAATGTAATGTATCTGCTTTTGTAATCCACATAAAAATGTACTTAAGTGTTACATAAAGAGCTGATAAAACTCTTTCTCTGTAACTGTGAATACTTCTGAGAACAGAGGAGATGCTCACACTATTACCTTGATGAGAAGAGACAGCAATCAAGTCTATGTGTGAGAGCTTGCAAGAGTGTTTACTGCTGATACCAACCACACTCCCTTTGGAGGCACATTTCAAAGTGCTGAATGCTTTGGTGAGTTTTACCTGTTGTATACTGCAGAAACTCATTTGCATCCTTCCACCATAGAGCCCAGATGTTAGGAAAGCACCTGAAGAAAACAACAATCAGAGCTAAGTGGATCATATGCCCACAATCTCAACATAGAATCGATTTTGCATTGCAGAACATCTAATCCTGCATAATGCGTAACAACAACGCAAACTGGGGCTTTAAATGAAGCAGATTTTCCATCTGTTGGAACAGTCTTGCTGTATATGTGAAGTCTACAGTGAAAACACTGTGATGTGATGGATCAGGCATCAAAAATTTTATTTGGTTTATTAATTAATGTAAAGTAAATCAGAGCACGTTTTGCAAATTAATGTTAATTTCATTGACAAATAATTTTCCTAAACAACATTTTTTTTTACTGTCAAGGATGAGGTGATAACTAAATAAAAACCAGATCTGATGAAAAAAAAAAAAAAAAAAAAACTATCGCTAAATCTATTAACCTTTTCATCAACTAATAAAAATGAGACGAAAATGTTAGAAAGAGACGATTTAGGAAGAAATCCAATCAGTCTGTGTATGTATTGCATGTTCAAATCTCATCATTCATATTAACAGGTTAATAGATGTTTTCTCTAGGAGAGTTGGAAGGTTTAGAGAAATGATTAATTAATGCATTACAATTTAACTAAACATGTTAGATTTTAGTCGACTAAATCTACTGGAGACTAAAGTCTTATGATATTTAGTCGATTAATATAAGACTAAAACTAAAATAATTCAGATGACTAGAATATGACTATAACTAAATGGCATTAAAGTTGAAAGACTATTACTAAAACAAGCAAAATTTGCTGTCAAATTGTCATATACATATATATAGCATTGTAACAACAGAATTGTATAGATGTATATATTCTGCCATATATGCAAATTACTTCTTGATTTTTAGAAACATTACTAAATCAAACAGTTCATTTTCATGTCGATTTTGCAAATCCATTAAAACATATTTAATATACAGTATCTCATACATCAGTGCATTAACATTTAGCTTCATGACACACTTCCTGAACACTTCCGGTATCAGAATGATGATAATATACTGATAACTTTTTTTTTTTAGTTTGCCGTACAAGCCCAGCTAATATTGATTGTGCTAAGCTAATGATATAGATACAGACAGTACTGCCCCTTTATTGGAAGACTGTCTGAAAGAAACACAAATAGGTGGTCCTGCCCCAGTTTCAGACTTCTAGGAAATTCTTCTGAGCTCTAAATTATCTTCCCCTTTATCTGTGCCTCCTGGCTCAAACAGAGAGACTCAAAGTAAAAACAGTCAGCCTTCTACCCAGCTATATCACCGCTGTACCAGACAGAGAGAGAGATACTGCAGTGCATCAGCAATGACTCTCTCACTGAATAAAATTTCATTGTAACAAAAAGGAAATGAATGGAAATCACAGCAGTTGTCTTAAGGGTATAACGCATATGACTTTAATACGGTGCCATGTCTCTCTAATTTCAATGAATGTGAAATGCACCAAGAAAAGGAAGAGGAATGGATGACAGATTCCTGTTAAATAAGTTTTTCAAGATGGTGTTCATTACTTTAACTCTGAGGATCATGCGGAAGAGTTTGACAATTATCTGAGCGTTCATGATTTAAATCACAAAGGTATGAAGCATAAAGCCTGATTTAGCATTCAGTGAGTCAGTGATTATTTGTTTACCAATTCAAATTAGTTTTTTTGTAATGGTAAATTTCTTTCCTTAATTGCAGAACTTTCAAATTGCATTTTTTTTCTGTAATAAGACCAAAAGCTGTCACGAAGGAAAATAAAACAGACAGCATTTTCCATTAATATGTTATACTTTGGTATACTTAAAATTAAAAAAAAAAAACATAATTTGGACCCCTTCTACAGTACAGTGAACAAAGATAACAACAGACAGAGAATAGCATTCCATTTGCTATATACATTTTTACAAATATTGTAATGTATTGTAAAAATAAATAAATAAATAAATAAATAAATAAATAAATAAATTGGGGTCAGTAAGATCCAATCTACCAAAAATCTACCAGAAATCTACAGTTTTAGGATCAGAAGATTTTTTTTTTTTTTTTTTTACAAAGGGAAAATTAATACTTTTATTCAGCAAGAATGAATTAAATTGATCAAAAGTGACAGTAAATATATTTATAATTTTTCAAAATATATTTTTCAAATAAATGCTGTTTTTAAATAATCATCAAAGATTAATAAAATAATCAAATATTCCTAAATAATGTAAAACACTGTCCACAAAAATTTTAAGCATCACAAGTGTTTTCAGTACTGACCAAATCAGCATATTAAAAGAATTTCTGAAGGATCATGTGACACTGAAGACTGGAGTAATGACTGATGAAAATCAGCTTTGTCCTCACAGGAATTAATTACTTTTTTTTTTTTTTAAGGTTACTATATAAACCAGCATTTGGTCCCAAACTAGCCTACTGAGTGACAGCTTAATTTAGGCTAAATTAACCTCATATAACATTTAATTTGACCCCCTAAGGTTGACAATCAACATTTTCAAGGTTAAGCAAGCTCCACATTTCACCGACCATTTATTGAATAAGAAACGTTTTTTAGGCCCCATTCTGTACCCTGTTTGTTCCAGAAATAGTACATGTCACAAAATGGGCAAGACGAACCACTTTAATATCCAGGTGCTCTGCAGTTGCAAGTGAGAGGATTTCTGTGGATGGTAATGTTTTTTGTATTTCACACACTCTGAGGTGCTCGGTCACATGTGTGCTCACATTTGGACAAGGAGAGTATAAATCTGCCAAAAGTGACCTCCATTTGTCTTCAATAACAACATGAAGAAGGGTCTGTCCCCTTTCACTGCACAGACCATCAAACGTCTTACAGAAATATGAGAATGGAGAAAGCTCCCCAAAAGTATGAAATATTGACCACAGTGACCAAAGTCACTGCTTACACTGAACATGTGAGTGAGGGAGGATATTTTATTAAAGTCAATATTCAGCAGAATATTCTCTCAAGGGTATTTTTCCAACCAAAAATAGACAAACAGGTAGAGAGAGAGAGTAGTCCCTTAGCACAAAAATATGACATAGTTGTGTGGACACTTTCTATGATTTGTGACACAAACTCGTAACGAGTCATCAAAACTTATGTCGGTCGATTTCCACCACCTCTGTTATGCTGCCAATCTTTGTGACGGTGTGATGATAAATCGTCTGGGTGTGGAGGCAGATCGTGTCTCCAGGTTGCTGTAGAAATGAGTTATGGGTGATTGACAAACCCAGCAGTCCCACTGCCATGACTCAACCTCTCGGAGAATCTTAAGACTCTAGTCAGTCAGTACTAAGACATAGACCTGAGGCTGGGTTAAGACCACTCACACCAGTACAATGCTAGTCAGAGCCTCAAACGACTTACCCACAAACCACCCACTGCCTGTTCACTGACCATCTGATGTATAAGGCACACTGAAATGGAAAGAATCTGTTCCAGTCAGGGCCGGATTTACCTCTTATTGTGACATAGGCAAAACAATTTTTTGGGCCCCCCTTCCTTATTAATAGGCCTATGTAATATTACCACCCCAGCAAACAAAAATATTTCGTAATCAGTAGAATCCGTTACAGTGTTTTCTATCGCAATAAGCGCTTGTGTTCAGTAGACTAAATAAAAATCTAATGACCGTTCCATTAATAGGCAGCGTCGTGGCCACATTACCACTTCGGGAGTGCATTATTTCTCTAATAATTTTAGCGACCTGGAGTCACATCCACCTCAAGACATTGTTCAGATTAATTATTTTAAGACATTTGTCATGTTTCTGTCCTGAAATCTCGTGTGTGTTGAACTAATTTCTTGCGCACCTCATAAACCTTACATTGCAAATTTCAAAACGTCATTTTAGAGCTAATAACAGAGGCTTGGGCCATTGATTTGCAGGCTAATGCAGTTATTAATGCAGTTTAACGTAGTTATTAAAGAGAGAGAGAGAGAGAGAGATTAAGCGTGTGTGAATACTTGCGTCTATGCATCTCTCAGCAGTGTTCAGCGTCTCTACTAACAGTGAATCTTTAAGTTGAACTGCTTCAAGAACCTCGCTACTGAGAAATGTCATGTAGCTTTTCAGCTGCAGAACTATTTTACTGATAAATCGCGGGGCAGCGCTGACAACAAGTTTCTGTCCGTGTCTCCGCATGTGTGCGCGAGTGCGTGTCTGTACTGTGTGTGCGTCTGTGTGAGAGAATGAGAGAAAGAAAGCCTGATTTTCGTACATGAAAAAGATGGAAAACATGGAAATAGTTTGTCTTTTTTTTTTTACCCTATTGTTTGTTATATTTATTTGCTCAGTGTCTTCTGGTGTTTTGGTTCTTTTACTCTTGTAGATAGCCCATAGGGCCTATAGCAAAAAAATGTTATATATCTTCATTGTGTTTGGGCCCCCCTAGACGAGCGAGCATTGGCATGTGCCTAGAATGCCTATGCGTAAATCCGGCCCTGGTTCCAGTCTAGTCTCAGCCTCAGATGTCACGCCCACGGAATGTTGGCTAAACATCTGATGCATATGGCACACAAAAGTGGAAACACTTCAGGAGTGTCGAAGTCGTCGTCTGATTCATAGACATGCATAGACGCTCTATTCGACCGCTCCAGGCACGTAGACATGTCCGCCATCGGTCTACCTGACGTCATTCACCATACTGTAGGTTCGCAGACCATCGGCTGTGCAGGATTGTGGCATCTTTCGAATATTCAGTGATTACTATGGTGAATGACGTCAAGTTGACCGCTACAATATGGCGGACGGCTTACGTATAGTGGCCCATAGAAACAGTCGCTAATGAGGCATCTACGTATATATATCTATGGTCGGATTGGTTGAATTTTACAGGATTTCCGGGAGACGTGTGTGTTGCGTTCTTTAACGTTCCGCCTAGAAACAAAGATGCCGTGGTGCCAAAACCTCTCACGAAAGAAGAAAACCATCGTGTTTACAACTGTGACAACAAACGCTTATCAGGATCAAATAAATGCTGGATTTTCAAAAGTATGCGAAATATTTAAAGTTTGCGGCATAGAATCTTTAAAATACGTCAGAGAGTTTTACACACCGGTCTGTTATTGCGGCGACATTTCCACGCCCCGAAACGTGACGCTGAACGAAACGAACTGTGATTGGTTGTTTCACATGTCAGTCAAACGGCCTCATGGACGAGCCTTGGCCAATGAAAGCTACCATAGATTCCAGACCTTCAACCGTCAGTCTGAAGGTCTGGCTACGCGAGACTAGTTCCAGTCTGACTTGCAGGCTCCTGGAAGTCTTACCACATTCATTAAAGGGATAGTTTGCCCAAAAATACAGTACAAAAGAAGATATTCTGACGAGTCAGTAGAGTCCAAAACAATATTGGATCTCAGTGACTTTCATTGTATGTATGAACAAAAAAACACTGAGATGATTTTTAAAGTATCTTTTATTGTGTGATAGAAGAAAGTATGTCATGCAGGTTTGAAACGTCATGTGGTGAGTAAATGATGAGAAAATTTTCATTTTCTTTATCTTAATTTGATAAGATCCCATTAGTTTTATTTGACTTAAAGGGATAGTTCACCAAAAAAAGAAAATTCTGTCATTAATTACTCACCCTCATGGTGTTCCAAACCCGTAAAACCTTCATTCATCTTCAAAACATAAATTAAGATATGTATGATGAAATCCGAGAGCTTTCTTACCCTCCATAGACAGCAACACAACTGACACGTTCAAGGCCCAGAAAGGTAGTAAGAACATCGTTTAAATAGTCCATGTGACATCAGTGGTTCAGCTAAATTTTTATGAGGCTACGAGAATACTTTTTGTGTGCAAAGAAAACAAAAATAACGACTGTATTCAACAATTTCTTATCTTTTTTTTTTTTTTGTCAGTCCACGTGCATTCACGTAGCTTCATAAAATTAAGGTTGAACCACTGATGTCACATGGACTATTTTAATGATGTCCTTAATACCTTTCTGGGCCTTAAATGTGTCAGTTGCATTGCTGTCTATGCAGAGTCAGAAAGCTCTCAGATTTAATCAAAAATGTGTTTATTTGTGTTCCGAAAATGAATGAAGGTCTTATGGTTTGGAACGACATGAGGGTGAGTAATTAATGACAGAATTTTAATTTTTGGGTGAACTATCCCTTTAAGACCCATTCATACCTGATAGCCATAATGATATAATGATAGTGATAAAGAAATAGTTTTAATAATCATTCTAAATGTAAAACAATAGCAGAGTCCACAACTATAATAATAACGACATAGAGGAAACAGTATCGCTGATATCTCTTTCACAACAGTTGATGAACAATCAAAACATTGAGAGCCAACCACTCTGCTTTAAAAAGATCAAGCATTTAAAGTGGTAGATAACATAACTGTAGCATATGCTTATAATAAACACAATGTTACTGTGTGTTGGTGTTGATGATGATAGTTATCGTTATAATTATCATTCTTTGTGTGAATGGGCCTTTATTCTGTGAATTCCTCTTGAAAACAATTCACTCACTGATCCTATTAATCTTAAAACAAAAATAGCTAGTATAGCGCATATTCACACACTAAATATAACTTTTTCATTCACTAGATATAATATATGGGAGAAGAAAATTAAAAAGACATGGTCACTGCACTGGTATTAGCACAGCAATTGATCATTGCAAAAGCTCTATGTGCCATAGCTGTAATGTAGCCACCTGCAACCAAAACACAAGCTCTGCTCTCCAGCATAATAGCAACTACAAAAACTTCAACATAACAGAAAGCCTTCTAAATATCCAAAAAATTGCCTAAAAAAATTTAACATTAAATAATAGAAAGTTACTAAAAAACACAAAAACATGTCAGAATTAAGTGATATTTTATCTCTAAATTGGGTCTCTTGGAAAGCATGCTGGGAACTAGAAATCTATTAAGTTTCAGTTGCCAACACAAAAAGATTTAGTCAACTTCCAATTTATTAATTTAATTGGATTGAACGTAATGGAATTTAAATAGTGATAAAATGTTCAAGAAATGTCTTGCTTTAGCTCATTTTAATTAAGTTAACCAAGCGGCAGAGTGGAGGTCACAGCATTTCATCAGTCTCTTTCAGGAAAGAGTTGTTCACTTTGGTCTTCCTGTCGAAAGGGGCAATTCTTAACTACAACAGGCTGTGGAATACGTTATTTTCCAGAAATAATTGAATTGTAATAGTATAAACACAACTTTTTAGGATTTTGCTTGTGAAGAGTTATCTAATGAGCAAACACATAACCCATTGTTCATAACTGATGCAATAGCAGCATATGAATGGTGACTGAAGGTCAGACTTGTTAGTTTGTAAATTCAGCAAAGCGAAGGTTACTTTTCCCATTATTTTTGTCTTGGAATAGCTTAGCCAGGCAGTTTGCTCTATATAGATTTCAATTTCCATTAGTTTCCACACCCACCCGGGCCATCAAGATCTTACAGATTGTTCTCATTATCCCCATTAAATCAAATTGTTACACTTGCCAGCAAAACCTCTTTAAAACCGCCCATCCTTTTATCATTTGTCCAGGAGTCAATGTTTCTAGAAGATAAATGCTATAAACATTGGTCAGCATAACAAGCTAGACTGCGCTTGGAAACCATTTACTAGACTTGACGAAATAGCTCTGTTGTCAATACTTCAGTCATTTCCTTTAAATTTTTTTTACGTGACCTGTTATATAAATTTCAGTGGTGATTTTTCTTAGAAAAAGAACTAATTTAATTCTAACAAACGTTGAATCAGTCAACGTTGAGACCTTGTGTGACATTCCAGATGTCCAGATCTTGAATGTGAATTCATTTTTTGACAGCTGATAATATTGTCCTTGTCTCTCCTAGATTAAAAATAATACATCTGTTTCAGCATACTCATTATTCATATCACAGCAAAATTACCTTTAGTAGCTTTTATGGCTGTGTCAGATAAATTCAGCAGACCGTGAAAATGATTGGAGTGTAAGAACTACATAAAACTGTGTATTCCTTTCACATGGAACTTCCTCAATGCATTTATGACCTTAACCCAACATATCTAATGTTTCTCATGGCAACGGACCATCTGACTTCCAGTGGACGGAGAATATGGAGATCAAACAGGCTTTCTCTCTGCATGGTATGAACATTTTCTCCACCTCCTGCAGAGTCCTGGATGCTTAGTATCAGTTCAGATATTAGCAGCACAGCAGGGTAACAGAGACATGTTTAGATCTCAAGGAAACACACAAATAAACACGAACACACTAGTCGAACTTGTTTCAGCACAGCCTGGCAGGGTGTGAAGAGTCTGCAGTATGACATATTGTTACCAAAATGGAACAATGGTAAGAGGGTCAATGACAAATTAGAATGTCTGGGATGCTGAAAAGGAGAATTTGTTTAATCTCTAGTTTAAAAATATAAGTTCTTAAAATTGTAGCAGATTTTCAAAATTAATTTAAACTTTTGCATTGAAACATGCTTAATCAGAAGTCATTCTCTGTATGAATTGAATTTATGTAAATAACCTAATAAAAAAAGTGAAAATAAAATAAATAATCTAAGAACTTGTTTAAAGGTTTTGTCGTGAATGGCCTAAATGTGTCAGCTGAGAATCAGTCTCATGAGAATGTAATCATATATGTTTCATTTTGTTCTGCTTCCTTGTGAATAAGAACCTGCCCTTTTCCCATCATCTTTTGAATGCTTTGACATCTCTGACATTTGCGTGGTGCTAGACATGTACATTATGGACATAGACATATTCTTTTCATAAATAAAGATCTCTGGATTTTGACAGGATGCACTTTAGGTAACCAAATGCAGTTGTCCAAAAAGATCGCAGTAAATGTTTTGCCAAATGCTCAGTAAAGCATTTTTTTAAGAATTTTACATTTTTTTAGCCAAGTAAGAGAAAAAAATTGTGAAGGTAGCTATTTTGTACATATTATTAAATATTAAAATGTTTTAAGCAAATCATCAGAAAAAAAAAATGCAACTTCAGATGACATATGGGAAGAAAATGAAATCAGCCTTAAATATGACAAGTTAGATCAAAGCATAGAGCAATAATTGCTCTCTGTATTGTTAGTTTTAATAATTCCAACACTGAATCAGTGAATAACATAAATGTAAATTGTCATGAGGCTGAGAGTCACATCTTTGAAAGATACGAAGTTTTGTTTGCAGTACTCAGTATCATGTCACACCCGTCAGTGCGACATGAAAAATGTCAAAAGATGCTGACAGTCAAAAGTCTACCAAAACTAAATGTCCAAATCCAGTGCTGAAAGAAAATGAACTGTGTTCAACTTAATAATGCATCAAGATCAAGTTCAGTTTTCAAGCTAGCGCTTTCTTTTTGCATATGGTAATGATGGATCTGTGCAGATTTAGTGAGGATTAGAGCTGAAGCAGAACTTAGAAAGTAGAGCTCAGCAGAAAGGCACTTACTTAGGTTTCTGTCACTTGAATCCAAATGTAAATATAAATAAGTTGGATCCAACGTAACAGCACTTTTACTGCTATATATAATGAAGAGGTTATATAATACAGGAATATAGGCACGCATTAGACATGTATACATTTGGTAACACATCAAAGGAGAAAGATTTTAGGGGTTTTATGTTTGGTAAGATATCATAGAGCCAATGTAGCACACACTGTCCATTTTCAGACAGCCACATATAAATGTTTCAGTATAAATAACCAGGGAAATGAGAAAGAGAAAAAGCATTATCTCCTTTTCCACCCCTTTGCCTGCCCTGACAGGATTACTGACATGCTCTCCTGTGACATGTGAGTATTTCATTCGTCTCATCATGTAGTTAATCTGTTCTCTCTGCCATGGCACTGGTGCAATTCTAAAAAATTCCTAAATGTAATTGGACGTATTTTTAGGAGATACATTAAATAAATGGCTCAGATGTAGGCACAAAATAAATAAATGTCCCTAAATAAACCAGGAAACACATCCAAATTAAGGATGAAATGAGACTGTCCTTTGTTCGCCTGTAATTATGTAATATTTTACAGCAGAACTGACAAGCAAATCCCACCGCATCTTTTAATTCAGTAATCAACACAACCTGCACTTTCATTTCGATGGATGTTCCCTTGTAAAATCCTCTTTCCTCGACCCTGAAAGCTGCTCAACTCCCAGATTAAGCAAAATTACAGGCCTGGATAGAATCAGGTCAATAAGGCTCCAATTAGGTTTTGTAGGCTTTTAATAGGAGATAGCTAAGAATATGCTAGAAATTTGTCTTTTTACCTCACAAATAAATGAATTTTCGCAAATTGCTTTAACTGAGATGATACATAAAGGAATTTACCTTATTTAAACCAAGGACAAAAACATTCTTTATTAAAGTTTGGATCAGATAAAGATCTTCTGCAGTTCCCTCATCCTGCCACAAACTGGCAATTCATTGGTGATGATCTCAACTATTCTACATTTAGTCTTGATGCAGTATATAGTATGAATGCATTTGTTGAAAAGTTTGTTTTTTGTACACTCAAGGTCACATGCCATAAATATCAGCCAATTACAGCTGATTCTCATGCCTCCCCTATTTCTCTTCCAATCCTTTCTCATATTTTCTCTCTTTGTCCATTTCTTCTCTTTCAACTTCCACTCAGTTCTCAGTATTTGGAAGGGCACTTCGTTATTGGGCATTTTCCTGGAATGTGATGCCAGTGCTGCCGGGCACATCTATAGTTCACTAATCCTCACAGTGGGGCATGATGGGATAGCCAGCACGAAGGTACCTCCAACACATGCATATGAAAACAGTAAATAGATTGCAAAATATCTTATATTGACTTCATATGGAACGCTCAATGGAGTTGGAATCAATTAACAGATGGAAAAACCCACAGAAACACAGAAAGACCTTAAATGAATTCCCATAATACCTGCAGTCCAAACTCAGCACTATCTCTTGGTATATTCACTCACTCCTGCCTCTCTCTTTCAAACCCCTGGGACTTGGGAATGCGCCTTTAAGTGTTTTTCACTCTTTCATGTTGTCTCGGTTTGTTCTCATGGGGAAAGTGTTGCACCAGCAGTCACATTGAATTGCTCAGTCACAAGATAACAAGCACTGTCCTAGAGAGCTTTGGTAAGAGGTTAGTGATGCCATTGGATATGATACTACTCATTTTTAAAACTGTATTATGTATGGGCAAAATACTAGCTGGTAGAGAATGGCACTCTCAATGCCAAGGACTTCTAACGCAGTAGATCTTTATAGAGTAAGATGGTACAGCCTAGAAGTACAGTTTTTGGAAGAATGGAAGAACTGCAACCAAACTTGACAGCCTGTAATTTTGTATGGAAGCAAGAAGCATTTTGTTCCACAAGAACAAGGCTGAAGTGACCTGAGGGGTTGATAATGACAAAATTTTCAGTTTAGTGTCTGCAGTAGTTGCGATTCAGCTGGAATGAATCATTTTAGACATGTGAATGTGTGATTTCTGCCACAACGTTTGCTGCCACAACATTTTTTAAATCTATATTTTCTCATTTTATCTACAGTAATCTTGTAATTTTATTTTAAAAGCTAAAATATGTTTTTTGAGAAGCTGCAATGCATTTAAAAACTACCTTGCTTCTAGATTCTGGATATTAAATATGAAAGTTTTGGGTCAGTACATTTTTTTGAAACAAGTTACTACTTTTACTGAGCAGGAACACATTAAATTCATCAAACATGACAGAAAGACTTTTACATTAATATTTCCATTTCAAATAAATCCTGCTCCTTTGAACTTTCTATTTATCAAAGAATCCTGAAAAAAATGTATCAGTTTCCACAAAAAATAAGAAAAAACAGCACAACTCTTTTTAACGTTGTAATAATAAGAAATCTTAATAATATGAGAAATGTAATAATAAGAGATCTTTATCCAAATAGGCTAATAATGATTCTTGAGCACCAAATCAGCATATTAGAATGATTTCTGAAGGATCATGGAGTAATGATGCTGAAAATTCATCTTTACCATCACAGGAGTGAATAAAAAATTTAAATATATTAAAATAGAAAACATTTATTTTAAATTGTAATAACGTTTCACAATACACTGAAAAAAATGACTCATTGAATTTACTAAATTTTTTTTTTAAGGTAAGTGGTTGCAATCAATTTACTTTAGCTACATTTAAATAAAAAAAAAAATTAGTTGACTAACTTTCAACTAAATTTGTTTATATAAATGTAGCTAAAATAAATTGATTGCAACCACTTACCTTAAAAAAATTTAGTAAATTCAGTGAGTCATTTTTTTCAGTGTAGTACTGTTTTTACTATATTTTTGAATCAAATAAATGCAGCCTTGGTCAACATAAGCGACTTTTTTGTGTTCAAAAACAAAAATTTTACTGACCCCAAACATTTGACCGGTAGTGTATATATATAAAGCATTCTAAACCAAATGTTAAATATATGCTCCATACAAACATTTCCTTATAGGAAAATCAAGTTATAGGAAAGTCTTGAATCACAATGCGAATATATGCTGTACTTGGTAAGTCAAGCATGAAGATTAAACCTAAAGTGTCAATAAGAACTCTACAATGCATACAAACATAGTCGATATGTTGCAGCACTGCAGTCTGATAAGAAGTAAATATGACCTTTTTTTTTCTCTTAAAACAAGTTGGATTTTCTATGCCACTAGCTCCCTTTAATGTTTATTATATCTGACACAGCAGCAGTGAAAACCAGCATCAGGTCTACTAACAGTGAGACCCCAAGGGTCTTCTCATGCATGTATATGTGTGTGTGTGTGTGTGTGTGTGCGTGTGTGTGTTTCCCCTCCTATTCTATATCAGTTTTCCACCATTTTTCCTTTTTTATACATCCTCTGGAGATTTCTGAAGTTATGCTTGACTGAAGAGTTATAAATGTGAAAAGTTGCGATCATTCATGCACACACACACACACACACACTACACCAAAGGCAATTCCAGATCTCAGCAAGCCCATCAATACAAAAGGAACTCAACTCTGTCAAGGTCCTCCTCGCTTCTCAGGTCTCAGCAAGGGCCATGTGCGAGGGGATAAGGTGTCAGTCTGAGAACTAGTTAATGTGGAGAGAGGGAAATTAGAGGTGCTGATGCGAGCAAGAAGTGGCTCGGCTCTCCAAGGTCTCCTGCCTGCAGACCAGCAGTCTGTTCTGAGCCACATTAGAGATGTTCTCTTCCAGCCTTTCTTCTGAAACACGTCAAGATTCACGATGGCAGCACCTTCCATTTCAGTCAAGCTCATGGGATGAAATCCATACAAAAGACCACAGACACAAGACACCTTTGTGGTTTTTATGCGCAATTAAATTTAAGAAATGATTACACTCATCTGTAAACAAAATCTTAAGAGGTTTTTCACAGCACAATTACCGTACTTCACAAAAACACTAGGTAATTCTTTCTATATAACTGGACAAATTAACATATAACATTCAAAAAGTGCTGTATTCTGTATTAAGTGGAAAGGACTGTGCGGGATTTATACACACAGACCATGTTTGGTTCTGCTTCAGTGCCATTTATCAAATGCTGGAAGAGTGTGAGCATATGAGGTAGATGTATGACATCTACACTGTTAAAATGACTTGCAATTTATCACATACTGGGCTGTTTGAGTCACACTAACTCAAGAAAGGGACCGAATGTTGTTCATTTTCAATGAGAGCTGCTGATTTTGTTGGCAATGCGACTCATCTGTATGCAAATAAGAAGTGATACAATGGGACGACCACCAATGAGTGCGAAGAAAGTTATCTACCACATGCAGTTATTGTTAATGGTTTGCTGACTTTACAGTATTATGCTATTTTTGTCAACACTTATTTTATTTGTATTTATTTTATATATGTGACCCTGGACCACAAAACCAGTCTTACGTAGCACGGGTATACAGTATTTGTAGCAATAGCCAAAAATACATTGTATGGGTCAAATTTTTCTTTTATGCCTCAAATCATTAGGATATTAAGTTAACATCATGTTCCATGAAGATATTTTGTAAATTTCCTGTTGTAAATATATCAAAACTTAATTTTTGATTAGTAACATGCATTGCTAAGAACTTCATTTGGACAACTTTAACGGCGATTTTCTCAGTATTTAGATTTTTTTGCAGCATAGATTCCAGATTTTCAAATAGTTGTATCTTGGCCAAATATTGTCCTATCCTAACAAATCATACATAAATGGAAAGCTTATTTATTCAACTTTCAGATGATGTATAAATCCCAATTTCAAAAAAATTTACCCGTTTTGTGGTCCAGGGTAACAAAATATTTTACCATTCAGCATATTTCTTATATATATATGGCATTTGCAGAGTTGAGTTAGAGTTATCAAGTCAAGTCGAGCTTTATTGTCATTCTGCTACATGTATGGACATTCAGTGGAATGAAATGTCATGTCTCGCAGGACCACGGTGCTACATACTAGTTAAACATAAGATAAACATACAACAATGCAAGTATAGGAAAAACAATAGAGCTATACAACAGTTAACCATCTGACTATACATATACTATAAATATTATAACTACTATACCTAGTTGGCCTGGGGAAAAAAGCTGTTGAGAAATCTGACAGAGCGAGCTTTGATACTGCGGTACCTTCTACCTGATGGAAGAGGTTGTGAGAGGGGTGGGTGGGGTCCTTCACGATGCTGGAGGCCTTGCTGGAGCATCGTGCAAGGAAAATGTCCAGGATGGAGGGGAGAGGGGCACCGATGATCTTTGCGGCAGTGCTCACTGTCCGTTGTAGGGTCTTGCGGTCAGCAGCACTGCAGTTCCCATACCAGACAGTGATGCAGGTGGTCAGCACACTCTCAATGGTGGCCCTGTAGAAAGTGGTGAGGATGGGTGGAGGGAGACTTGCACTTTTCAGCCGGTGGAGAAAGTGGAGGCGCTGTTGTCCCTTCTTGTTGAGTGACGTGACGTTGATGGTCCAGGTGAGATCCTCTGTGATGTGCACCCCCAGGAATTTAGTGCTGCCGACTCTCTCTACGGTTGAGCTGTCGATGGTCAGTGGGGGGTGGTCAACAGAGTTTCTCCTGAAGTCCATCACAACCTCTTTTGTCTTACTCACATTGAGGGACAGGTTGTTAGCACCACACCATTCAGCCAGCTGTGCCACTTCCTCTCTGTAGTGCGTTTCATTTACATTTACATTTATGCATTTAGCAGACGCTTTTATCCAAAGCGACTTACATTGCATTCAAGTTATAGTTTTTTACATTTTATCAGCTCTTTTTTATTTATTATTATTTTTATATTTATTTTATCAGTTTTATCAGTTTCATCGTTGTTGCTGATGAGGCCTACCAAAGTTGTGTCATCAGCAAACTTGATGATGTGGTTGGAGCTGGACTTGGCAGTGCAGTCGTGAGTCAGCAGTGTGAAAAGCAGCGGGCTGAGCACACAGCCTTGTGGGGCACCTGTGCTCAGTGTGGTAGTGCTGGAGGTGTTGCGGCCAACACGGACTGACTGAGGTCTTGCAGTTAAAATGTCCAGGATCCAATTACAGAGGGAGGTGTTAAGGCCCAGCAGGTTTAGTTTGTGGATGAGCTGTTGTGGGATTATTGTGTTGAGTGCTGAGCTGAAGTCGATGAACAGCATTCTTACATAAGAGTCTTTCTGTTCCAGGTGAGTAAGAGCTAGGTGGAGAGTGGTGGATATTGCATCGTCCGTGGAACAGTTTGGACGGTATGCAAACTGGAATGGGTCCAGCGTGTTTGGGAGACTGGACTTGATGTGATGCATGACTAACCTCTCAAAGCACTTCATCACGATTGGGGTCAGTGCTATGGGACGATAGTCATTCAGACAGGACACAGGTGACTTCTTTGGCACTGGAATTATGGAGGTGGATTTGAAACACGTGGGGACGACTGCCTGGCTCAGCGAGGTGTTGAAGATGTCTGTTAGGACATCCGTCAGCTGTGCAGCACAGTCTCTCAGTACACGTCCAGGTATGTTGTCAGGGCCCGCAACCTTTCGTGGGTTAATCCTGGATAGGGTCTTCCTTACATCGGCTGGAGAGAGACAGAGTACATGGTCGTTTGGAGATGTGAGTAGTTTTTGTGCAGCTGTGTCATTCTGTATCTCAAATCGTGAGTAGAAGTGGTTGAGTGCATCTGGTAAGGATGTGTCATCGTCACTGGCCTGTGGCGAGGGCTTGTGGGGGCTTGCTTATAAACCTATTAGTAAGAATGCATTATGTTGCCTTTAACTTCTCAACAGTTACTTTTATACTGTGACATTATGAAGAACTAAATCATCAAACAGCATTTTTATGAGCTTGCACTCAACGTACTGTAAATAATATCTGACAACACAATACAAATCATTGCATCACAGGAACACTACAACAAAGGAAAATGGGCAGGTGGGTGTTTAGCAAGTTACACAATGCTGCAAATAAACAACATGAACAATGAATGTGTGCACATTAAAATTATACATTGTTACCATGAGGCTATTATATTTGATTTCATAGAAGGTATGTTCAGATACTTTAAAAAGAGGGAGTCTTTTTGAGTAAGCCCTGAAGTATGGATTGTTCTGTATGCAGTCACAAAGGATTTTAGTTGCTTAATCAATTTTTGATTGTACTGTATTCAACACTGGGCCTGAAGGGCAACTTCTTGCAGCGTTTAGCTCCCAACACAGACAAACACACCTGATCGAGCTAAACAAGCCTTTTTTTTTCTCCAGTGCAAGATAATTATTATTATTATTATTATTATTATTATTATTATTATTATTATTATTATTATTATTATTAAAAAAAATTGTCAGACACAAAATCATATTATCACAGAATAATAAAGTAAATTCAGAAGTTGTGGAGCAATAATAATAATAGCAATACAAATAAAAATAAAAATAAAAATAAATAAATAAATATAAATAAATAAATAAATAAATAAATAAATAAATAAATACATTATTGCAGAATGCCATAATTGATTGATTAGAATGAAAAATAAACATAAAGAATTTGTAGCAATGCACTTGAACCTACAGCTGAATTGAGGGCTGGACTGAGATCATAGAGAAAAGAGCACTTAGGTTTCCCTAGACTGCTGATTCAGCCAACTAATAAAATGAAGAGCTTGTTCTATCTGTATATTTAATCTCAGACCAATGGAGTGAGGTGAAGTTAAGTTTAAAAAGTTTGTTCAGGTTGGGAGAAATATCAACTTCAAAGCATCAGATAGAGCTATGGTATTTACTAGTTTCCTTATCTTGTTTTTAATGAAATGTACAGTATAACAATGGATACATTTGAATAATTCTGTATAACTGGAAAGATGTAGGCTTCTTTTTACAGTAAAATGTCAACAGCTTAAATTAAAGGTGTAATTTCTGTGCCACAAAAATCACAAAAATACTATAATTTATTTTTAACTTCACACTCCAAGAAAAATAAGGCTCCAGAGTACTGTGTAAATATGAAGGAATTCCGTATTGATTTCTCGCAGTTGTTTTATATCCGTTTTGACTTACACATTGTGTTGCGTTTTAGGGTGGAAATGTCTATAAACAAAACAGATAATGTCCTGGCAGAAAATTACCACTACTTTTTCCAGTTTTCTACAGATTCTTTCCCCCCATTTATTCTGTTGTTTACTGATGCAAAGATTTCTACAAAGCTCTCAGTGCACTATAACTGCTATATCATGAATCTTAATGTCATAATTTTCGCTCTGTAAACCCCTAAATGTATGAATTAGCACTTAATTAACACATTGGTTCATTAAATAAACATAGTGAATTAGAGTAATCGGGGACACCTAAGACCTGATCACATGAGATTGCATTAATCTAATGTGCATCTCACCACATGACTGGATAACGGTAGGGGACGTCACACCTAGCGATTGCTGTTTTGGAAATCTTGTCCTCCTCTGTTGGTGGTCTGTCACATCAACGGATTAAGAGTGGAACTGGGGTAACAGATTGAACAACTGCCTCTGAAAATTTCTTTCTGACTCCCTGTCAAACAGTAACGCCCCTTTTGACAGGAAATCAATGTGAAGCAAAAAATAAATTAATAACAGGAACCCTGCACACATATGTGTTGATTTCAATTTGTCATCATGTTACAATCAGATACTCCAGTTCACATTTAAATATGACACCCTTGCGGTTGTGTTTCTAATTTTGTAACTGTTATGTCAGGAATATCACTCTTTAAAGGTGAGGAGAGCTTATAGAATCACATTTTAATAGCTAAGGCTTGATGCTGTCCCTGTGAGATCTGATGTCAGCAATTAGTGGTGGCCTCGGTTCAATAGATGAGGATTAGACTGAGTCTTCATACAGCACCAAGAGATGTTCATTTAATTCTGCAGAGCTGTGTGTTTACACTAATTATCTTCCTTATTACTCATTGTGCAATCAATTGGTGAAAAGATTTTTCAAGAGGATTTTTCATTAGACATCTTAAGGGAGATTGGGGCAAGTTGTGCCATTTTTATTTAAGTTGTCCTCTAGGCAAAGAGAAATTGGATAAAAAAAAAAATAAGGTAAAACTAATATTATTAATTATAGTTCAGTCCAAAAGAGCAGTATGTTTGAATTCAATACCTGGATGACCTACTTCCACTGAGATTCTTGAGTGTGCATTCGATTGACATTTTACTATCCCATGAATTCATGGAAGAAGAATTATGAAAGGCAGTGAAGTGGTGATAGATCATGTGATAGTGACAACATGGCGAATTTCATTCACACTACCCATTTTCATACTATTTTCAATATACTTGTCATGAAGAAAGTGAGTCACTGAATCATTAACTGAAATGATTCATTCAAAAAAGGTGATACAGTCAGAATGGCACTATTGTGTGCTGCTTAGAAACACACAACAATTGTGTTGAGGCTTTGTTTGGAACTATTTTTGCTGGTGGAGCGAAAACAGACAAGTAACTGGCAATGTCTTGTCTAAAATTTCAGTTACTCGGGTACTCTTGTTTATTGAACTGTTAAAAGTAAGTAACCGTTTATTTCCGATAATCACAACAAACTTGACATTAGAAAAAATCTGTTAAGGGTAAGTTGAATTATTAGGTATTTATTAGGTAATTATGTGGTATTTATTCCACATTCCATCCATCAAGATGGCAGGGAAATATGAATATCCTGTCTTGCAATTTCCATACTATGTCAGGCTATGGCAGCTTCTTCAGTACAGAATGCCTGTGGGAAAATCCTTCATTATTTGCTTTTGACTGGCACGTTTCTCCCTGTCAGCACTCCCTCATACTCCTTCCCCCCACCCCTTTCTTTAACGAGACCCAAGTAGTTCCTGCATTTGGATGCAAAGCTCACTATCGCTGGCACACTTTACCACCCAGCTACCACTTTGGGAAAAATGTTACATTTAATAATTCACGGCCAATTTTAGCCAAATACTTTACATGGTTTTGAACTTTTTATCTATTTTTTGCGCTTACCTTTAAATTGTTGACCCCTCTGAATAATTCGGGACGAGACAGATCTTACCCCCCTCTCCCCTGCTATAAAGACCAGTGATTTCCTCATCTTGTTCAAATGTTCAAAACCCAACAGATTAACATGCTTCGGAAATCTCTCACATTTACTTCTGGCAAAGATCAAACGCAAACCCCACATTCATCTTTGCCCTTGGACGTGACCCTTTACACTTTTGCAATTCATAAGCAGCATTAGCACACAAGACACTTAACCCCCTGACACGAAAGAGATACGCTGCTATCCCACTCCGTGTATCTGTTTAAGAGTCTACAACGTTTCTCACCAAGAGACTCAAAGCCTCTCATCCAGGTATTAGCAACTTGGGCTGGCTTTTTCATTTGGAAGCCTGACTAGAATAATAACGTTTTTAAAAACCTCCGCATGTGCTCTGCAAGTTAACAAGCTGATGAATTTTCATGAGCTCATCCTGCTGTCTGTACGTGGAGCTCACAGTGAATAAAACAACACCTCCGTAATGAAAAGATAATTATAGCCCACAAAGCTATTGAGTTTTCCAATAATCAGTTTATGCCGGGCTGCATGTGAGGTGAAACGGGGGGAAACAGAAGAGAAGGATAGGGAAAGGGGAACAGAGAAGTCAAGGAGAGGGGTTTGCAATTGCAAGATTTTAATTTCACACCTCACTTTACATGATTCAGACTAAAACAGTCCCCAATGATGCCCGTGCCCTGGAGCATCTGATACAAGCATCATAGTGTTAATTACTCTAGGCAACAAGTGCAAAGTGCATATCTCTTGATCTTTGTGAACATGTTTTATTTGCAAAAACACTTCTGAGTCATCACTCTTTGAAATGTGATGCACTTTTATAATACCACCATCAGAAAATAAAGTTAAAACAGCAGAAACAGCCTAACATCACATCTATTTTGCAACCTGGGATGTGAATATTTTCTGTCTTACACCCCTGCAGTGAGTTAAAAGAATCGTGATCAATGAAACATGCCTTTCACGTAGACTTTGGCTTTTGAGTTTGGTTGCTACATCAATAAAGTAAATAACAGTGAAGTCTGATTTGCTGCTGAAGGACAATTTCAATGACTCTGCAATTCCAGACAAAAGTATGACCTTTGTAATGCATTTACTTGAAACATTTTGCACCTACTGGTTCTTTATGCAAAGTAGTAGCTGGATTTGTCCAAATAATAATATAAAAGCAATGCTGTACACTATTGTTGAATCATCTTATGCTGTATGAATAGTGAATAGATTGGCAAGTGCTGACAAATTGCTTGTGATAAATGAAACACATTAACAATGATGTTTCTAATATAAATGTTGAATAATGCATTCCTGAACAAATGAGTCTATTATCGTATAGCTACTTAGTTTGGTGACTAATTATATACAAATAATATGCAAACAACAGGCAGGAGTAACACATAAAAGCTACACATTTTTTTTTTTTTTTGTATTATTTTTGTATTAGTTTTGAAGCAATGTTTTAAAAAAAAGTTTAAAATGCATAAATTACTTTGATATGTACTGTATATAATAATATACTTAATAAACAATATATTAATAATAAAGTGTTAAATTATCAAAAAATTAAAATAAAATTAAACTGCATTTATATTAAGATTAAGAATAAGAATATAATTATATTAAAAATAAGAATAAAACTAAATAAATACAGAAATGAAAATAAATCAATGAATAAAATTCAACAATAAATTAATATATTTATGAATAAACAAACTGAATATGAATTAACTAATTTATATTAATAAGTAAATAAATAAATATTAAAGTATTTATTTATTTATTAAATTTCAGAAGTTCTCCACATGCCACAGTGCTCGTACTAGTCAATGAACTCCAGATTGATCAGGTTGCAAGAGGTAAGTGTTACTTTTAATCATTCACATCTTGTCTTGCCCCACTCGACTGCTGATATAAGCTGATGTCTGGCTATAGAAAAACAGAAGCATCTATTTAACCTTCAAGCAATAGCTTATGATTTCTAAGGAAGCTGCAACTGAAGAGGCTTTCAGTGCTGTGTTCAGCATGAGAGCTGCTCATGAGGCATTCAAACCGGAAAAAGAGACACCACTCTCCCTCATAATCTCATAATCAGAATCTCCCAGAGAAAGAGAGAGAGATTGAACTCAAGAGATAAATAGCAAAAAAGATGCATAGAGACATGGAGAATGAGAGAATCAAATCTTCATCATCTTATTTGGTTAGTTCTCTCTCTTGTTCCTCTGTTGAATAATTCTCTGCCTCAGTCTCAGGCCAAACGAAGCAGGAGGGAGTTTTGATCAATGAGCATGCTGGCCTCCCTCCATCAATCAAAGGAGGATTACGCTGTGTGTGAGAGCCTCCTAAAGACATTATTATCGAAGTCCCAGCTCGCATTATGAGGGTGTCAGCTCTCTTCATAGGCATTTAGGATTACCACAGTGACACCCCATCCTCTCGCCTCTTTATACGGACGTTCTGGTATTGAAGTTTCAAAAATCTTTAATCCTGTTGCCATTTAGACTCCCATCATGATGCAGTGTACAAGTCGATTTAAACTAGGAGGAGTCAAAAGGTCAGGGCACATACCATTTTATAACCTGCTGCAGTTTGACCCAATTATAAAATGCACAGTTTGTTGAGACGATAACAATAGCAAAGGACTTAACAAGTGCAAATTGATCATTATAAAGATGGATCAGCAGTAAGCGCAACTGTGGAAATCAAATCGACTAAGAGAGTAGCACAGTGTAGTACAGTACTATTCATTTATTTAAACTTTAATGAAAGAACATGTGCATAAATAATTCACTTCCCAGTGCAAGTCAATAATTTGTGTTTTAAGATAAAGGCAACATTGTTTTAAAATGTCTAAAAATGTCAAGCTTGCAGGGAAAATTTAAAGGAGTAGTCCAGGCAGAAATTACAATTCTGGCATCAAATTGTACTTTTTTTTTCTTTAGTCAAAAAGGAGATATTTTGCTGAATGTCCAAGATGCTTTTGTCCAGGGACAGTTGTGTTCACCATTCACTTCCATTGTATGAAAAAGCATCTTAATATCTCCATATAAGGCATACAGGTTTCCAATGACATGAAGGTGAGTCGATGTCAGAATGTTCATTTATTTAGAAATTGAACTAAAGAAAGGCATATACACTGAGAAAAATTATTTTGTGGTGAAGTAGATACTACATAAAAACAAATGTAATTTCTACATTAAATAATTTAGTTCAGGCAATAATTAAAAAAAAAAATGTATAATTTATACTTAGAAATTAACCTTTGAACTTATAAGTATATTTTACTTAGAATTATTTGTTATGTTTACAATGATTCTTTAAGTTATGATCCCGTTTTCCCCATCATACACTGGGGCATGAATAATTAAAAAGGTAAAATTTTTCACAGTTTTTGAGTTGTATTTACACTATTTTATGGTTGCATTTGTTGTTAGGTTTAGTAACTTACTGTTTTGTGACATCTGGAGTTCATTTTCTACTCAAAAATGACCCATTCATACTCAAACACTATTCACTGATTGTTACCGTAATTGTGTATGGTGTACCAGGTATTGAGGTCTCTGTGTTAATTTGGATAATAATTATACTGAGTGGACATATTAGTTTAAAAGGATAGCAAGCTGTCTACTTGCTTACTTACATGTTTGTAAGTGAACCACATGCTTTAATAGCATGTTTTTCTCCCCCTAGTGCTACATAGTAAATTGTATAAACCGTGACTGAGTGAAATGTAGCAGTACAGTAAGCAGACCAACAGCTGAAGATCTAAAATAAGTTAAAATGTTATTTTGGTTCAACTCAATTAATTATATTTTTTAATATAAATGAGTTTAAATGTTAAGTTAACACAACTTGAAATTACTTAGTAGATTATATCATGTTGCATGTTTTAAGTAAAGAATGTTGAGTGAACTCAAATATTTAAGTTCATATAACAAAGATTATCTTGTTTATTTTAAGTAAAATTGTTCCAAGTTGGGTTTACTTAAAAAGTGTGATGCAAAAATGGTGCATATATATTTTAAGTAAATCTAACACATCAGTTTTACCAGTGTAGGTTTGCAATGACATGAAGGTTGAGTCGATGACAGAATGTTCAGTTATTGGTAATCTGTCCCTTTAAGCGTAAACATTTTCTCCTTGATTATTGTTCTCCAACTGTAATGCTCTCAGCTAAGACTCTGCAAGAAAATAACTGGGTTCTCCTGGGAGAGAACACACTTTACAAAGCAACACACTTTTGTTTGATTTGTTTTGCTCTCTTGCTTCTCACTGGTCAACCCTCAGAAAATCAGATCGAACAGAGTGAAGACTCTCCATGACAAGCTGAACTACAGGCAAAGTAAGAGCCACTATGAAGAAAAAAGACCAATGCCTAGAAAACGGCTTCTTTCTTTTCATTCTCAAAAGGAAATAATGTTATTGAAAAATAATTAATATTATTTAACTTCAATCATGTCAATCATTCATAGTGTAGTTGCCAAATTTCAAGATATCATATATTCTGCATTCAGATTTGCATTGCCATATGGGCTGGAAAGAGGAAAGAGAGTGAAAAGTGGAATTAGGAAACACACATTCTGTCAGGATTGATAATGCAAACTGTTTTGTAAGCGGCCAGTGATGTGAAAGAAGAAGCTGCTCTGTCTCATTGTATTTACCTCAAGCTGGATGCAATTTCAGATTCTGTTCTTCTTCCCTTCACTATATACACCAGTGCTGGAGGATACAGTGAAGAATGCAAAGAGAATGACAGAGAGAGTGAAAGAGAGAAGAGGGACGGAGAGAAAGACAAAGAAAAAAAGAAGCAAACGTGTTTCTACCAAGTCGATGGTGAGGCAAGCTGCCACTTGGCTGCAGTCCTTTTAAAGCCTGAGGTGAGAATAAGGTTTCCTTTAAGATGTTTGTGAGGTGTTCTCAATGAACTAGCCAGAGGAATAGACTGAATGAGAATGTGCTGGCTAGGTATAACAGGACTTATTTGTGTTAGAAGAATGATTCTGACCATTGTGGAGAATATACTAAGAATGAATTGTGCTTGCTGAGAGCACTGATTATTAGCACACAGTGTTTGCTTTGTGGTAGTCAACCCAGACACATTGGAAATATGTGATTCCTACATTCCAAGATGTAGTTGACTTTTTTCTTTAGTAAAACAATAAAGAACCTTTTAAGGTGAAACCGTTGTCCTTGGTGATTCATACATTTTACATCTGTGGCTGCTGGTTTTTGATCATCAAAAAAACATATACAGACAAGTCCAAATTAAAACGATACATTGAGGTCTTATGAAGTGAAACGATCAGTCTGTGCAAGAAAATGAACATTATTTACAACATTATTACCTTTAATCCACAGGCTGGGCAAATTGCTCTCAGTGCATTTATGTCTGTTGCATAATGACGTATAGGGTGAGTAAATTAACAGTAAATGTTCGCTTTTGGGTGAACTATCCATTTATCAAATGAGGTAGACACACATTTGCTAAAGCAATCATGCCATTTTAGTTTCCTTAATCAATGCTTTGAGCTCTTTTGTGGAGCGTTGTGAGTCATGTTTCACAGGACTTGTACCCGAGCAATCAGCATTGCTCTACCAGGTGAGCTACAGAGCAAGTTTACTACATCAGAAAAGCCACACATATGGAGATGTAAAAATGTAAAATGTAAAAATGTATTAGTTTACAATCATGCACTATGGTAAAAGTGTTTTGAGGACATAACATAGTATCTCACAAGGAACTTGTGTGTGGAGATTTATATGGTTAAATTGGATTATGAGAATAAAAACAAGGTTTTTGTGTTGAAAATTTTACTGAGTAAAATTTACTGAGCTGGTCCATTATTTTAAACACTTTAACATGATCATTTTAACAAACTCAAATCTAACACGACTTTACAAGACAGAAGAACATAATGAGGATAACATAATGAGCAGCTCACTCCCCCACAGCCCCTAATGGCTAAATTTACTGATTTAAAGATCTTTATTTCATTAATAGTTCATTCTGCTGAGTTCTCATGGGTTGCCATGCACTGCAATGGTTGGTAAACATATGGTACATATCTGGAGTAAAGATATGGCGCGTATAATCTCAGCTGGCCTGAAAACTCCACACACAGAATGGTAAGTATTTGAATAAATACGTTTCATTGCATTAAACGGATGTTAAAAAGTTTTAAATCTAGAACTTGTCATTTTCAGCTGACGGTGCAGTGCATTATGCTGGATTTCCACAATATCTCTGATTTCCATGCACAGCTAAAGATTTTTGCACCACACCCAAGCAACCATTTCCTATCTAAGCCATATCGTCCTTTGGAATTATAATAACCCCTTTCTGTAACCTACCCCTGTCTTGCATAATGCTATCTTTCTTCCAAGCCTGGTCATTCATCACTAGTGGCTCTACCAAAGCATGATTTTATCCCAAGTCCTAAATGAGAGAGAGAGAGAGTCATGTGGAGAAGGAGAATTCAACCATGAAACCAGGCGAGTCAGAGAGCTGTCGACCTCTGCTAATGATGCTCACAGCATAGCTAGGGTGACAAATCGGCTTTCTAACAAACAGCTTCTAGTGAGAAAACCCTGGAGAGGAACAGCAGGGCTGCTGTAATGCAGAGAGACTGCAGTAGGCCACACTTAATGCTGTTCTATTGGTTACTGTAAATCTCCCAAAATCCCTTTTCACATGTCTTTATAATCATCAAAAATATGGGAAAATATAACAATGGAGATGAGCATAAAAAGCCTTCAAATGTTTTGATAACAAATCTTCACGGTTGGCAATTTATATAAAAAAAAAGAGTACTGTGTATGTTTTGTTTGTGCACTTTTTTATACTTTAAGTCATCTCTCTATTTATCCTACTGTTCAAAGTGGTCAATAAGATTTAAGTAAGCAATACTACCTGGAATGAGTGAAATTTATCAAACCTGCCAGTAAAAGACATTTACAATATTACAAAACATTTCTATTTCAAATAAATGCTGTTTTTTTTTTTTGTTTGATTGTTTTTGAGATTTTTGAAGTTTTGGGGGAAAAAAAACAAATCATTGTTCCACCGCAATATTAAGTGCCCATATGAGCCTTGATGAGCATAATTTCTTTCAAAAGCATTTGAACAAAACAAGAAAAAAATATATACACTTTTGAACAGTGTGCAAAAGTTTAAGGCACATTTTAGAAGTACGTATATTAGTAATACTTTTATAATGATTATGCATTCAGCTTTATGAGCTCATATTTATTAAGGGACTGCATGAAATATTTGATTTTTTAAAATTAATTTGTCAGACCACAGGATCATTTAAAATAAACAGATGAAGCCAAATCCCTGGGTTTGTCCATATTTTACCCAGCACTGGGTTGTATTTAACCCAGCATTTTTTTAGAGTGTATGTAATTAAAAATGGTCAAAACTTGGTAATCCATCATACCACATGAAATAAATACCTTCTCTTAGACATTTAATGAATATTAACCTAAACTAAAAATGTTAATTAAAAAAAAAAAACATGTTATGCATCAACTACCCTTGACATCCATGATAACCAAACTCAATTTATGTAACTCTCAACAGCTTATAATTGCAAACCATTTTCATATAATAGGACATTAATTTTGCACATGTAAATTGAAGTACAGCGTGATTCCAGCACTTAATGTCTTAACGTCATTCGAGCGGACCTTCCACTGATAGACTGCCTCATCTGCAACTGAGGAAAACAAAAGATGACAAGCAAATTACTTCAAACTAAATTATTTACCTGAGCTGCTAGCCTTCAATATGTTTGTTTATCTCCCAAAACGAACAGACTCCCCTCAGACCTTGAGTTTGCTCTCTACCGCACAATAGCCTGAACCAGGAAATTAAAAAACCTGCCGATAATTTGAAACGGGATGAAAATTATTACACTCTTATTGAAGCACCAACAGGGAACAAAATATCTACTCCTGAAAAAAATAACAAACAGGATTTAGTGTTACACTGCTCTAAATTGGCATTTTGACACTATTTCACACCAAACATATAATATTTACCGTGAGTTTGATAGCAAAGCTGTGACAATTGGTTTAAAAGTCTACAAGAAGCTGGCTTTCCCAACAATTTAATTTTAAAATCCACTGAAATGAGCAGAATGCTCCACTCCAACCATTTCAAGGTTTGCCAGGTATCATATAATGTCCTCCAGTGAAATATCATCAACATTCATCATATTTGAGCTGTTGGGCCAGTCCACAGATCAATATTCCCTCAATTCGGTTTGACAGACAGAGTCTGCAAAGCATCAGACTTGGGTATTGGTTTAGTGCAGGGAAAACAATCCCATCAGACTGAATTTATGCAGTATCTCTGCTGTGCACTGTATGGAAATATTCTGAATGACTTACTACTTTGCCAGAATGGGCAGAACACACTGCGTGGGACACTATATCCCACAACGGAATGCACCTTTGACCTTAAAGTTTACAAATGTGACTGGAGGCAATATTAATCCCATTTTAAACATATGCTTCTTGACTCATCATTTGATTAGACTGCCAAAAGTTTATATAAAATATTTTTACCAAAGAAATTCTTAAAAAATAGAAACCTAGGTTAAGTATCAGTTCACAGAAATTTACATATAGATATATACAGTTTAAGTATAAAATTCCTATAGTCTGGCACTCTGACTTCTGTACCCTTTCCAGCCCATGCATTTTTACTTGGGTCATAAAAGGGTCAAATCAGAGGACTGTACATTCTTGCCCTGAAGGTTCTAGAGAAAGAAACTGGGAAGGATAGAAAAAAAGATTTCCATGTCATCTTCTTGCCTCTTGACTTGGTGCATAAACTCTTTTAGAATGACTTCTTAAATAAACCATGTAAAAGATGTTGTGACCCCCACCCCCTTCTTTTCACAGTATACTTCTAGAAAGAATAGCGGAAAGTGTCTTTCAAGTCACTATTTCAGGAATGCCCATGACCTGAATCAGCCTGACCCCATAAACACAGAGGAACATAATATACCACAAGGGTCATTCTTTCCAGCCATTCTGAACAATATATGACACCTGCTCTTTATTCTCTAGATCTGTAATAAAGAGAGAAAGGATGTTCTTTCATCTTTGCACTCTGAAAGGTTTGATGAAAAAAAAATTGTGAAACTTTGAACATGAAGAGGACTGATCCTTTAATGTTAGGGTTAGGTTAGGGTTAGAACCTTGTATTTGTGATTTTTTTTTATTTTTATTTTTTTCCCCCAGTGATACCAAGAGGACGCTAGGCTGTTGGAACACATTACTATCAGAGCTCTTTGTACATGAGATCTGTGTCTTTAAAATGGCTTTTTGGGAAACAGGATATTGGGGGATCAAAATAACGAATTGATAAAATCACAGAAATTGTCATGGCATATGTTCTTTTGCACACAATCCAGCCACTTCCAAGATAGTGACCAAACTTTCAGGACTTCTGAGGAAAATGATCCTATGCTAAAATTCCTCTCTTGTAAAGTGATTTTCATCCATGCTGACATTCAGCAAAGAACCCACAGATTTCTGAAAGCTACAATAAAACATTCCTCTACAGCCATTCTCAAGGCACCCGCCGGATTTACTCAACCGTAGAATTGAGCCCTTGTGACAAAAAGAAAGATGATACAGTGTATAAAGATTAGAAAGAAGAAATAAAAAAGGCAACAACAGTCATTTTATGCAAATGATGAAAAATCCACATACATTTCAAGTGTAATCATGCAGCGCTCTGTTTGGCATGCAGATAAAGCCACTCATATTATAAAAGGAATGAAGTCCAAAGGCAGATTATATATTTCACGTGCTTAAGTAAAACCTGACATCACAGAGGGCGGTGGATGAGAGACAAGGCAGCAGATACAGTACGTCCCCACATGCTGACATTAAAGGGATTTACTTAATGCAACCTGAACTCTTCACATTTGCTGCATAGCCAGTTAAGATGTCATGAGCATAAATACTATGCGAGCTAATGTCAGCACACCAAATGTGAACACAGTTGAGTGCTAATTTTAGGCTAGCATATTCCTTGAAATAAATCAGGTTGATATATGCAATAAAATAGCATCCGATCAGCAAAGAATTGCTATTTTTCAGCAAACACTGAAATATACAGCAAACTGTCATCATTTGCACATGTTCCAGATGTCACACTTCCCAAAAACAACAACTGAATAGTCTGTTCACAGAATAGTTTGACAAATTTACCTTCGCAATTCTGACGTGATCTAAGCCTCTGCCTAGCTGCAGGATGGAGAACTTCACATCCATAACAGAAGGGGAGCAAAGCATTCATCACAGAACTTAATTAACGCTTCCACACCATCTCAACTATCAGACGTTCTGCACTGCCCCGAATATGTATAATATTAACGTTGTCTTTCTTTTCTGAAAACCTGATCACAGAGTGCTAATGAGAGACATTGTCAAATTAACAACTTTTGGAGAATTTAAAAAGCAAACGGCTGAGAGAGAGCATAGTATCTGAGACCCAAATCTGTTCATTTCAGTTTTGAATAGAATGATGAAAATACAGCTTAGTTCTCTGCTCGCGGCGCTGCTGAACATGAAAAGCATGTGAAAAGGAAAGTTCTGATGATTATCAGGCGTTTGTGGCTGCTGGCTCACCTTGTATTCATAGAAACAGTGTGACTTACTAGCTACAGTATTTGTTGTTATGAATTATTGCTTTCTGAATTTGAATCAGCTTGTATTGTTTTCTCACTCAAAATAAACGTGATATATAAACACAAGAATATGAAGTAACAGCTGTTGCCCATTACCAGAAATGAATTCTGCAAAGAGATATGCCAGATGACACCACACAGAGGAAAAAAATGCAATGTTCGACATAAAATCATAACCGACTGTATGTTTAAAGGCGAATAAAGGCATTGGTCCAGCTGGGTATTTGCTAAAGGCTCCAGTCCAGCAGGGGGCCCTGATGAGCTGAGAAGCCTAAGCCTATAGCCTGTTTTTAAATATATGTTTCAGTTAAATCATGGCCACGTTGTAATAATTTGTTCTCTCATTTTAGTTATATCCACAATTTGGCCACAATTTGACTAAACCGAAAGAAAATATTAGTACAATGTGTCCTCGATTTAACTAAAATGATGGGATTAATTAATAAATTGTTGGAATTAATTCTTTATTCATAGCCATGACATTGTCAGTCTTGTGTTTCCACATGCTCCCAGTGTTTCCATGTCCTTATTTGGTGTTTCCTGTTCCTGTCCCCGTTTAGTTCCATTAGTTTCATTAGTATCCAGCTGTGTTTGATTTTGATTCCCAGGTGTGTCCCTTTAGTCCCCTCATTATGTTTAGTATTTATAGTGTGTTCTGCCCTGTGTTTCCTGTCCGGTATTGAATGTCTTCACTCTCCCTACATGTGTGTTCCTGCCTGTTTCATGGAAACAAAGACTGTTTGTTGATTCTCCACGCTCCTTCGTCTCCCCGTTTCCTACACAGTAGGCTGAACGTGACAGAATACCGAACCAAACAAAAAGTGAGCGGCGCCTTTTTTCCCCATTTTGTTTTCCTGTTTTTTCCCCTGCATGGAAGCTGCCGCTCGTTCCTCGCCCTAACCTGTAGAGATCTTCTCTTCAATGAGTACACCAGGGAATTCTGCGGGCTCGCCGTGGCAAAGGCGCTGGACGCCGCCGCCATCAATCATCTGTTCTGGCTCGGGGCCAACTACCATAGGCCCGTGGATCTCCCAGTGTCCGGGAAGTGGGAAGTGTCCGGGCCCGAGCCAGAACCAGCACGCCATCCAGTCCGCCTGCCAAACCCCAGTCAAGCCCGCTGGTGGAGGATCTCTCCAGTCCGCTGGCCTCTCCGAAGCCAGTACCCGCTCCTCGAAAGCACTTGACTGTGCCTGCTCCTCCAGAGCGCCCTCCAGTGCCCGCTCCTCAAAAGCTCGCTCCAGTGGCGGCTCCAGCCCCAGAGCTTGCTCCAGTGGCAGCTCCAGCCCCAGAGCTCACTCCAGTGGTGGCTCCAGCCCCTGAGTATGCTCCAGTGGCGGCTCCAGCCCCGAGTATGCTCCAGTGGCGGCTCCAGCCCCTGAGTACGCTCCAGTGCCAGCTCCTCGAGAGCGCCTTCCAGTGCCAGCTCCATGTAACCGCATCCCTGTTCCCGAGTTAAGCCCACAGAGGGCTCCTGTTCCCGAGTTAAGCCCAGGGAGGGCTCCTGTTCCTGAGTTAAGCCCAGGGAGGGCTCCTGATTCCTCGTTTAGCCCAGGGCGGGCTCCTGATTCCCCGTTCCACCCAGAGAGGGCTCCTGATCCCCCATTCAGCCCAGGGAGGGCTCCT
Source organism: Spinibarbus caldwelli (assembly GCA_039654775.1). NCBI lineage: Eukaryota > Metazoa > Chordata > Actinopteri > Cypriniformes > Cyprinidae > Spinibarbus > Spinibarbus caldwelli. The sequence goes on from CM077251.1 coordinate 15,341,489, forward strand.
GACAAAGACTATAGAAATACAAAGACGGTTCACTCCTATACTTATGAATGGGAGAAACTGCAACGCGCAATATGGTGGGATAGTCCCACCTTCTAAATGAAAGAGCCAATCACTGATTGGTAAATTCATTGCGTCACTACAGCGGCCGTTATAAGCTCTGATTCCCATAGAAACCTGAGGCTAGAGCAGCCGATGCGCATGCGCACATTGTGCAGTCATAAGCGCGTTGGAACAACGCATGTGCATTGGCTGGTCTAACTTGAAAAATGAGCTTTTTAAACTCTATTTGAGCATAAGAAACCACATTTATGGGGCAGTTCATTTCAGATTTTGTTGCTGATTTGAAATATGTAATTTAATCGTGAGTTCAGTGAGCAGTTTTTGAGATCTCAGGATTCCCCCATTCATTTAGATAGGACTTGGTCTTGTTTGAGCTGACCGGAGGCATTGTAAATATGGCGGCCGAGTGAACGGACTTTCCTTAAAAGGGACTTTGGCTCCTGATCCCCCGTTCAGCCCAAGGAGGGCTCCTGATCCCCCGTTTAGCATAGGAAGGGCTCCTGATTCCCAGTTAGGCCCAGGGAGGGCTCCTGATTCTTCATTTAGCCCAGGACGTCTCCTGATTCTTTGTTTAGCCCAGGATGGGCTCCTGATCTCCCATTAAGCCCAGGGAGGGCTCCTGATCTCCCATTAAGCCCAGGGAGGGCTCCTGATCTCCTGTTAAGCCCAGGGAGGGCTTCTGATTCCCCGTTTAGCCCAGGGAGGGCTCCAGTCCCCGAGTTCAGCCCTGTAAGTTTCCCCAAGGATTTTTTTGGGGAGGGTAGTAGGGCTCCGGTCGTGGTGGCCGGGCCGAGTGGCGAGTGTCGAGGCCAAGGCCACGGAGGACATCCAGCCATGGCCTCCCGAGTCCCCTGCTCTGGCATGGCCTCCCGAGTCCCCTGCTCCGCCATGGCCTCCCGAGTCCCCTGCTCCGCCATGGCCTCCCGAGTCCCCTGATCCGCCATGGCCTCCCGAGTCCCCTGACCCGCCATGGCCTCCCAAGCTCCCTGCACCGCCATGGCTCCCTGAGCTGCCTGCTCCGCCATGGGTTCTGGAGCCGGTATCGCCTGGAGGCCTCCCGTCCCATGGAAGTCCCTCCCTAGAGGCTTCCAGAGCTCCAGACCCTAAGGTTTATAATAATATAGTTTAAGCTAGAGACATAGGAGAGAGGGCCTGTGGGACCTGTTCACACAAGACGTGTTCTATAATCCAATTGTGCTATTTTTCAATTGTTGGTCTATGCAAACATGCACAAGTTGGATGCCTTTGTCTGTTAAGAACCATTTACATCACGAATGATATCTATAAAGAGAGCTATAACTATATTAGCATCTACACAAATGTACAATAACGGCACTACAGGTCTGTAATAGTTTGATATCGTATAAGGATTTTTAAAACTATTATCTTTATCATTATAGTTATCATCCTTGGTGTGAACAGGGCTTTATGGTGTATCTTGCTGTTTTTTTAGCATGGGGAGCACATTTTTAATATGCCGTGTCTAGATAAAAATACTTAAGTTTTGACACGCAGCACAGTGGATCAACGTCAGTTTTTAAACATGGACCAACTGGATGAATTTGCGTACAGGATAAACATATTTACATATAGACAAGCATGTGAAGTGTGTATGTTAGCAATGTTGTCTGAGAGCTAACACACCTATAAAAGCGCCTTCTGTTTATTCCCGCTTCACTCCGTCTAGCTGTTTAACGCAAGAACACGTCTTGTTTGAAAGGCCTCTGACACATCTGCGACTGAGCAGGGCCTCAAAATTTTCTTTGTGTGTAATGGTCAGGATTTACAGTAATTGATGCTAAACCTTTTCCCGGTGAGAGCGTGAATAGCCTACAGCAACATGAAATTAATACATTAGCCTATATATCTAGGGCCATCTGAAATGTCACATTTGAAATACCAACCACTGCAGGCATGGTAAATCATTCAAGTACAGCTTCCCACAGCAAGTGAAATAACTCATGAATTAATCACAGATGAACAGAGAACCGTCATGCTCCCGAATGAACCTCTCACGGTCATATTTATTCAGATATGTGTCATGTAGAAGTCATATGCATGGTCATAGCATCCACCTCCTGGTCTCTGTCTCTTTATATGTCTAGCCTCACTTATTCACACTTCACCTTACATCTCATCTCTGTCAAAACTGACACAGTTGTTTTCTAGCTGATCATAAACAGTAGAGCCACATAAGCGGAAAGGAAATATATATATATATATATTTCTTACCCTACTTCGTTTGACTTACTTTGTACATCACCAACCATTCTTTCACCTTTCCTCTCATTCATAAAGGTGATGCGAAGATGACTCTCCTGCACTAGAGTGGGATTAGACTCCTCACAATACTCCCTCGACAGCTGTCTTCACTTATTACATGTATGAGTATGAGAAGTTCAAGAGGTGTTACTTTAACTGGCATGACTCACACACCGCATCCATCCAGTGTTAGATCAATGGTTTAGTCCCTTCTTCCCCAAAGGCCCTTCCTGAAGGCCTAAAAGGAATCAGGTGGAGGTTAGGGTGGATCTACTGTCAGTTTATCTTATTGCCATTCCTACTCAGTCCTTTCCATAAATCTGTAAACTCTCAGTGGTCATATGAAAGGTGAATATGTTTGAAAACCCACTTGCCAGTTTTGCTTTGGCTTTCTTTTTTTCCTTTTTATAATGTTGCTTTGGAACAATGACCACATATCTGCAGATAAATATGGCTGTCACTGCTGTTCCAAGTGCTTAATCCCATTCTGTAGCTACACAAAGAGTTTGGTTATTTACAAAGTTGAACAACAATTCTATCATTGATTTAACTCAGGTGTTGAAATGCATTTAAATTCAACACGAATATTGAATTATTGCATGATTTTTTGATTGAATTTCATCTTGTGCAACCAAAATTATATTTTGCCACCCCAGCCCAGTTAGCTATTAGTTAACAATACACTTAGGTGTACTACAGAGACGTGCACATGACATGCAGGGGCAAAAAATGCAGGGGCACTTTATCTCTATACCATTTTCTTTTCTATTACCGGGCATATTTGCAAGCCTGCTTTGTGAATTTGTTTCAAACCAGTGATTTAGAGTGTGTAACAAACCACTAAAGTCACATGAGTTCAGTAAACTGGCTTTGTTACATCATAACTGTTTTGAAATTTCAATGGCTCCTGATTGGCCTTAAGTCATTACTCTAGTAGGTGAGTTAAGGCTAGAAGGGATACAGCTGCAGCTACTGGGCATTCGCACATCAATATAGCGGCATTTTTTGTCACGCTGTACAACAATAATTACTGTTTTTGCATTATTTTAAGGGGTAGGTTTAGGGTTGGGGTAGGTGTAGATGTTAATAAAACACAATCTAATAATCTAATAGAAAATTAAATTTATTGTTAGCTTCCGGTTTTAGCTGTTTCCCTTCTAGCCACAACCCAGTAGGTGGCAGCAAGTGATTGTCTTTTTGAGTCATTTGAATCATTCACTCCACTGAATCATTCCAAAAAACTGAATCATTCAGGGGAAAAAAACACAACGTGTTGTTCAGAGACGGGCAACGACAGAATTTGCTTTTGTTTGGGAATATTTCATTTGTGGAGTAAAAACGCCAAAGCGTCCTGATTAATCCACATGGTGTACACAACTGAACAGAGCAGCTTCTTGTTAATGACGCTATTAACATTGTGTCTGGGATGTGTGTTTCTCTTCCTCAAGTGCGCTGCAAATCACATTGAAAGAGGTGCTTGTCTTCATTCACTCTCACGTTTTTACAGCAGGCTGTCTCTATACACCGAAGTCTCCCAGCAAGCAAAAGCAGGCGTTTAACGAGCATAAACAAAACACAGCGCCTCTGTCGACAGCAGTTTATGAGGCAGATGATAATGCCTTTCCAGTTGTTAATTTGTATTTTAAAAAGGCAAAAACACCAAACACTGAAACAGTGGCAGCCACAATGCGTTGCTACTGTATATGCAGAAAGATCATCGTGACTAACTTTGGTTAAAGTTACCACAGTGTATATATAGTCAGTATTTATAGTGAGAAGGAAGTGAATTCAGTTTAGTCAGAGTATAAAGTAAAAGTTATTTGATATGCCTTATCTGTTAGCTATGTTAATGCAGTAGTGTTCGAGTGATTCAAATTGCTGCAAAAAAGGATTGACTCTCAAATTGTTTTGTACATACAGCAGCAGAGATTGCAGCAAATAATTGTATTTATGGACAGGTAAAATCAGTTTCTTGTAAATAATATCTGTAACGATAGTGACAGAAAACGGGAGTAAATTGTTTACTTTGTGTTGCGTAATCATTTTACTTTTCTAAAACGTTTAGCATTGTGTGCCAAATGTGGCCAAAAACCCTCTGGATTTTGTCCATTTCATTTTTTCCAACTTCCACATTTTCTTGTATTCTCTTTTTTAGATATCGTGTGTACAAGTAGTTGTTGACAGCAGTTCCATTCAAATAGCACATATGAGCTTCCATTTCGATGCCTTAAAAATTGCAGGAAAGTGATTTTGATTATAGAAATTGGCTGTCACCCTTATTCATAATTCATATTAAAGTCGTGATGAAATGGAATTAGTGACAGATTTTTCTTTCTATATAAAGACCATCAGTGCCTGTCCACTTTTTCAGTGGCCTTCATTCTGGAAATATCCTTTCATTTTTTCCCCATAGGGATTTTAAAAAGTCCATAAACCAAACAAACCAACTATTAAATGAATCACAACAATACAAACTTGCAGCAGAAAATTTTCTTGAAAATCAGACAAAAATATAGCACATGCATGAATGGATTGTTTACAATAAGATCAATAACATGGATTTAGAAAGTTTTAATTTCATGCCGACTTCAATCATATCAAGGACTCGATATGGGATTGACAACCATTTTCCATTGTTTCTGGTGATCAGAACAAGATTTTTTTAGTATTTAAAGGTTAAATTTTGAGTGACTTTTGCTGCAGGGTTTCCAGCAATAGTTTTGAACTTTGGCCTTTACACAATTTCCCTTGTGTGTAGTAATGTATTTTAAACAGAAATTGAAAAAGATGGTACTTTAAAGAAATAGGAAGGAAATAAATGGATTTGTAGTGGTAGTCTTTTTTGTCCTCCAGGAATGAATTTTTATATATATATATATATAGGCATCTTACACCAGCCACTATAGCTTTACTCCTGAAACCACATTAAGTGCACAACAGATGCTATTTGGAGATGGCAGACAGAATAGCGATAACTTTCTCTCCGCAATTTCCTCAGAGCATGCCCATCTCCCAAGGGAATGAACCCAGCTGTGAAGCAAGCTGAATGTGTGTTTGTGTGAGAAAGCGAGAGTGATTACACACACTACTTTTACATCATTGAACAATTGTTGAGCTTCTTTCACAGCAATAATTGTTTCATTCATCCTGGTCGTTCCTGGTTTGACCCTTTTTGTGGTCTGATTGTGGTTCAATAATACATTAAGAGTACCGAACTCTTAATGTATTATTGAAGCCGACTGTTCTTCTATTGGAATTCAGGTCTTGGTTTTCATAAAGTTGTCAGATCTCCCACAGCTTGACTTTTCAGACACAGGGCCAATGTCTGGACAAAGAGACATTGTGGTCACACGGTTCCCCCTCAAAACCATAGATTTGATTATTTACCATACATAACACCGCACACATACCATACCATGGCCATAAAATATTGATTTGAGTTTAAAAGTTTTATTGTTGAGATCTTCCTAAAATAAAAAAGCAGCTATACAGTATATTTCATGTATAAATACCTAAATTTATAATGTGAAAAGTATACATATTATCTAGAAAAATGTTTATTTTTTTAAAAATATGTACAGTTTCTTATACTCATCATTATTAAAGCAATAAGCCCTGTGAAGCCGTGGTTTACAGTGAATTTATAACAGCTAAGGGGCTTTGTTAGGTCGCTTCGCATCGTGCCTAACAATGCCCCTTAGCTGTTATAAATTCCCTGTAAACCACGGCTTCACGGGGCTTATTGGTTTTATAAAACAGTTATTCCATATATGTAGCAAGGTTTCACAAAATAAAACAAAGCAAATAAAATGTAATGATATTAATAAAAACATTATCCTCCCGACAAACAATGTAGTTCCTCAGAAACGGTTGTGGTTGCAACAAAGTGGTTGACGAGCAACACACAGATGTAAACAAAGGTGTATGTTTGTAGAGTAATTTACAACGGCTTTGAACGTGGCTCAACCAATCAGAATCAGCCACCAGACCGGAACTATCCCTTTTATAAAATAGATTTTTTGACCTGAAGAGAAAACAATGGCTGTCAGTAAAATAAAATTAAAAAAAAAAAAAAAAAAAAAAGATGTGAAAGTGGGGGAAAATCACATTATGAAATAAATATTTTTCTCTAATACACAATGGCCACAATTATTGGTACCCCTAGAAATTCTTATGATTAAAATATCTCTGAAGTATATTGCCATTCATATTTGCATTTTTTATCAAAACAGGGTGAATAGGAACATGAAAGTATCCAGCCATGGCTTCCCGTTTCGCATGAATATAAATATAAGGGAACACAAAGGACAAATTTCCTTAATCATTGATCACAATGAGTAAAATCAAAGAATATATTTCTGATGTGCAAAAGATTGTTGAGCTTCACAAATTAGAAAGTGGCTGTAAGAAAAGAGCTAGAGCATTGAAAATTCCCATTTCCACCATCAGGCAAATAATTAAGAATTTCCAATCAACAGATGTTACAGATCTGCCTTGAAGAGGACGTGGGTCTATTTTGTCTTAAAGCAAGGTGTGGAGGATAGTTTGAGTGGCCAAAGACTCTCCAAGGATCACAGCTGGAGAACTGCAGAAAATAGTTGATCCTTAATGTCAGAAAGCCTCAAAAAAAGATCAAACAGCAAACATCACCACATGTTGTTTGGGAGGGTTTTGAGAAAATATCAAGAAAAGAAAATGCTCTCATTCAAAAACAAACTCCAGGATATTCATTTAGACACTACTGGAACTTCAGACAGGACTGGCTTCTATGGTCAGATGAAACTAAAAGATTAGCTTTTTAGCAGCAAACACTCAAGATGGGTTTGGTGCACACAGGGATAAAAAAGTACTCCATGTGTACAATGAAATATACTGCTGGATCTTTACTGTTGTGGGCCTGTTTTTTTTTTTTTTTGTCAGAGATCCTGGATAATTTGTTCAGATAGATGGCATCATGGATTCTATCAAATACCAAAAGATAAAAATTCAAACTGACTGTCCATGCTAGAAATCTTATAATGGGACACGGTTGAATCTTCCAACAAGATAATGATCCACAAACAAACATCAAACTCAAAACAAAAATGGGTCACTGAGAACAAAACCAAGTACTCTGACCTGAACCCTATAGAAAATGTGTGTGTAGTGAACTGAAGAGGAGAAGCACCAACATGGACCTGGAAATCTGAAGGGTCTGGAGTGATTCTGGATGAAAGAATGGTCTCTGATCTCTTGTCAGATGTTCTCTAAACTTATCACACATTATAGGTGAAGACTCAGAGCTGTTATCTTGGCAAAAGGAGAAAGTTGCTTGCAGAAAGTATTGAATAAAAGGGTATGATTAATTGTGGCCAATGTGTGTTAGAGAAAAACATTTATTTCATGATGAGATTTCTCTCCCATTTTAAATTCTTATTCTCCAATAAAAGGTTAGGTTTTTGTAATTTTTTAAAATAAAAGATTAAAAAGATTAATGATACAGATTTATTTTCACAGCCTTCTTTGATCATATTTACCAAGGGTATGAATAATTTTGAGCACATATGATTAGTAAGTATATTATTTGTCTATGTTTAATAGAGTTTTTCACATTTTTTTCTTTTCTCTAAAAATTCCTGTGGTCCCCTAGCACTCGCTTGCAGTCCCCAGTTTCAAAACCCTGTGATCTAACAAGGTACAAGGTAACATGTCTTTTACTGTATCACAGTCACAGCTCTTTGTTTCCTCTTATCACTTTGTTGTTCATCTCAAAGATGTTTTAGTTTTTCTTTTGCTTTACGTGGTGACTCCTGAGCATCTCTCTGTCTTTCAAAGTTTTAATCCTGAACATATGAAATAGCTATTCTAACTTACATTAGTATGAAAAGACAGAGACCAATAAGTGATGCAGGATGGTAGCACCAGTACGTTGCAATGGATAGCAGTTAAATATGTAGTTCAGCGATCATTATACAAAAATATTTGACCTCTCAATACCACAACTGACCAGTCAGAATCAAGTTCTCTAGAGTCATGTGGTAAAGTGTAGCAAATCTATGAAAAGGCAGTAAGGCCTACTTCTCATGTTCTACATACAGCTGAAAAAAGCATGTTTGATGAGGTGCTCGCTCTTTATCTCGGCGTTAAGGTGGATTATGGACAGAGAAAGAGGCGTCTTGTGTTCGTGTATTCCTGACTATCAGCCTGATAATTGGTAACCCTGGCAACCGCATGAGCCCCAGAGGTTGATGTGGAAGTGTGTGTTTGTTTGTGAGTGTGTGTCATAGAGGTTTTATAGCACCTAGAATCGCTGAAAGAGAGCAAGGACAATCTGAACACTTTCTACCCAAAGGCCTTGGATACACAAACACAGATACACACAGGCAAACACAATTTACAAAGCATCATGATGAGGATAAAGAGGACCCAGAGGCAACTCCTTTCTCTCTCTCTCCTCACAAGCCTTCCCATCTTTCTTCACTCATCTACTTCATAAGGTTGAACTCTGGATTCTGCCTTCTCTCCAGTTCATACAGTACCATATTTGGTCCCGTTCATGAGTGAAAGAGGTCTGGTTTCACTAAATTAAAGAGTCAATAAAAGTGTGTGATTTAGCATCTATGACTTAGGAGGACTGAATCACTTCCAATAGGGTACTGTTGGCATGTCCCATATTTAAGGACATTTTTTTTACTGGTTTCCTCAACTCCATTTCATAAATCACTTGTGAAAAAGGTCATTGCGACCTCTCCAGAACTTGTCAGCTCTCCTAAACTAACATGGTTTTTTGTAAAACCTGATGCTTGGGATCATATTCAGACTAAATGCTCAATGCCACAGATTTCCAGCAGCGTTACTGAAGGATTTCCATTGATACCCATCGATGAGGTTTTCACACATCTCAAATCAAGCTCTCAATGCCATGTAGACCCTTGAGTTTCACTCTGTACAGAGCAGGTAACCTTTGAAAATTAGTAGGTGTTCGGATGTCAGACTCATGCTGGAAAATAAGTGCTGTCAAGCGTAGGAGTAGACATCATAAAGCCATTTAGTGCTGAAACTTTGCTTGTATGTTTCTGGGAAAAAGTTGCATTGATTTCATAATACAACGATGTGCTGTATTTGGAGTGTTTTTGTGATTTAATGCTGTGACTATGGAAAGTTGAAGGCAAAGTCAAACCGTTCTATCTTGCAGTAATATTTCTTTTATGCAAAAAAGTTATCTGTAACTTTCTGCATATATATATATATGTCTTGGAGCAGTCTTTCCTTGAAAATGATTTTTGCTTCGCATTTGCATTTGTCTTGCATTTGAAATGGCCACAAGTATTCAAGACATCATTTATGCTTGTCAAGCGTTTAGCTGCATGTTTTTCGACCTATTTGTTAAAACGGCCGGTGCGATTGTGAACAATTGTTTAATTTTTGACTGTCTAGCAGCAAATGAGTTGTAATTAGTGAGGTCATCAGTCACACTAATGACCAGTCTGATGACTGAAACTTCAATGGACCATTGCAGAGAAATATGCAGAATGAGAGGTCATTCTCTGTTAGAGGACGTTCTAAATAAATAGCAGGTGGATGTTTTGGTATCCTGTTTACCAGCAGCAGCCGATTTAGTTTTTCTTTCTGGTCTATTCTCGAGACACCTGATATTTGTTTGTATATGTCTCAGTTTTAAAAGTATCTATGGTTTAAATTCCTGTAACATATTTTAAGCAAAAGTCATCATTACTTCACATTGAGCCATCAATCATTTAGACATCATTCATTTCTCTGTCTTTGTTGATCACTCATTATCTCCTCTGGTCATTCTTCTGATCAGTGACCCCTTGTCAAACTGTCAAGTTTTTCAAAGAATTTCATCTCTCTCTCTCTTTTTTTTTTTTTTTTGCTTATTTCTGTCTTCTAGAGATGGAATTTGCCTCACATATTTTAAAATATATTTCAAAACATATAAATGAAATAACCAATAAGTAAGCAGCAAAAGTGTTTTTAATATTGATAATAATAAGACATGTTTCTTATTAGAATGATTTCTGATGATTTCTGAAGGATCATGTGGCACTGAAGACCAGTGTTGGGGGTAACGCATTCGAAGTAATGCGAGTTATGTAATCAGATTACTTTTTTCAAGTAACTAGTAAAGTAACGCATTACTTTTTAATTTACAAGAAAATATCTGAGTTACTTTTTCAAAAAAGTAACGCCAGTTACTTTGTTTTCCCATTTATTGACTGACAAGTCTCCTGTCCCCATGTTGGGAGAAATCGGAAGTACAGAGGTGTTGTGTGCCCTGTGTGAACATGATGTTACTGTAGTTCTAGACTAAATGTGAATGTGCATTAATTCATCCCACTCGCAAAAAACATATTTAGTATTCATCAAAATGAATTAAAACAGTGAAATGCAAACTCAGAAATATGATGCAAACCTGCAATAATTAAATATCTTAAATAACACAAATGTATCTAATCCCATTATTATTAACCAATGTCTTTGCTGCTGACCTTTGATGATCCAGTTCAACCATACTAATAAGCAAAATAAACTAACAATTGTGCTTCATTGTCTTTTAATTGCTGAAGTGTTGAACCTTCTTCTCCTACATTCTGCTGTATAGACGTGAATTTACTTTTCCTTCTGCCTGAGGTTTATTCATTACAATTTTTGGTGTGAAAGGGCTTTTCCATTTGCTATAAATAGAACTTTTTATATGAAAAACAAACAATCAAGCCCTGATCATATTTAAAAATTAACACGAAAGTAACGCAAAAGTAACGTAACACATTACTTTCCATAAAAAGTAACTAAGTAACGCAATTAGTTACTTTTTTTAGGGAGTAACGCAATATTGTAATACATTACTTTTAAAAGTAACTTTCCCCAACACTGCTGAAGACTAGAGTAATGGCTGCAAAAAATAAATAAATAAATAAATAAATAAATAAAAATCAGCTTTTCCATGATAGGAATACATTGCATTTTAAAATATATTTAAATAGAAAACAGTTATTTTATTGTAGTAATATTTCACAATATTACTGTTTAACTGTATTTTTGATCAAATAAATGCAGCCTTGGTGAGTTTAAGAGACTTTTTCAAAAACATTAAAAATTTTACAGATTCCAAGCTTTGGAATGGTTGTATAATATAATAATATGAATTATTATTATTATTATTATTATTATTATTATTATTATTATTAATATTACTACTACTACTACTACTTTTTCATTTTTCATTGTGTCTCTGATTACTAGTCCCATTGTTTTCATCAGAACTCAAAGAATCAGACTTCCCATGATGATCCATTTACAAGAGCATTTTACCAATACACTGTTAAATATTGAATTTTATACTATCTGCAATATGTTGTATTATCTGACATTTATGACTGGACCAAGTTTTGTGAAAATCAGCCTGTTGATGTCGTAGGTTGTTAATGTAATTGCAGGCTGCATCTGTAAATTCTTCTTGTGTTTACGGGCAGATCTTGACCTTTTCAATTTGGCGGGTGAGCAGAATTATGACTGTAGTTAAGAGCAGTTGCTAATGCAGCATCTAGGTATCCATATTTATGATTGGAAGTTCAGGCCTCCTGTAGAAATAAAATGAACCATAACTCTGGAGCTACTGCTACACACTTGTGTTTCTGTCTGTCCCAGATGACCATTTCTGCCCCTCGTATCCTCTGATCCAGATCACTGCTTTGATCTGTCTTTCTTTATCTATCTTTCTGTCTGTCAGCCTCTCTCTCTCTCTCTCTCTCTCTCTCTCTCTCTCATTCTCACACACACACACACACACACACACACACAGAGAGAGAGAGAGAGTGAGAGGTGTTAGTAAGTAAAACTTTTGAAGTCAACATGAAACTATTTTACCAGTAAAGTGATGCATTTTACATGGAAATAGGATATTTAATGAGAAATTAAAGTAGGGTGGGATTAGATTTCATCAGGAATTAATTGAAATGGGGAAATTTGTCTCAAAAAGGTTGGAAGAGAGGAGTTAAGACATTATGATGGATATAAGTCATAAAATTGCTTCAGAGACAGAGCATTTTGTTCAATATGCACCAATAAAACATACACAATAATACCTAGAACATGTATTAAGTATTAGCATCATTACATGGATGCTCGCTTTAACGTTAACTAAGAAAAATGGAAAAATGTGCGCTATTGAAGAGTTTGTGTGGAGTGTGGAAGCTGAACAGTAGCGTGCTCACTGCATGACAGTTAACTTTGAGGCGCCGGTGTGATCATTTGCATTTAACTTAAAATACTCCGTCATTTTTGCTCATACAGATAAGAGTAATATATCTTTCAAATCTGTAAAAGGTCTACTTTCATTTGTGCGCAAATATATTTATAGAAAGTGAACCAATTCAAATAGAAAACAAATATTTTCAAATTATGTAATCCATATGAAACGTGCAGTCTGTTTGTGAGTGCCATCAAATTGTAGTTTGATGCTACAATAGCATCGGCTCTGGGCATGTGACCAAAAGTGCAAATTTCATTGGTTGGAAAAGAGATTAGAACGTATAAAATATTTATTCTGGTGTGAAGAGGCCTGGTGTGAAAGTGTGTTCATTTTGATTTCATGTGAACTTTAAATCTTGAAGCAAGTTTTAAAACAGAGTAAACAAGGATTTCCAAGACAGTGTGTCAAGACGGTTTGAGTAGAATCCTCACTAACCCCAGTTTTGTAAGGTTTTCGCACTTAAAATGTCATTAAATGTTGTGTTTCACTTGTCTGGATGATTGCATGAGGGGGTGAGAGGAAAGCAGATATGAATTTTAACAGTGTTCGGTGGTCGTGTTTCACTCTATGACAGGATCCATTCTGCTAATGAGTTACAGGTCAGCCTCACTTCCCAACTTTATGACAATAGCCGGTTTTAACACCGAACTTTTTTTCCAAATTGCCTCTAGAAACGCTCATGAGCTGCCCCAGTGGCATTGTTGCCTTGCAGTGATGTTTTTTTGTTTTTGGTTTTTTTGTGAATGAATCATTCAACCAGGAGAATTTGCTGTATTAAGGTGTAAAGCGTGTTATTATGAACCATCTCAGACAGATCTTTGCACCCCTTTATTATGGCTCCTAATAAATGATGTGTTTGGCTAATTTACATAACATCTGGAGTTGGGTTTCGGTGGATGTAAAGAACAAATTTTTCTTCAGTGCTAATGAGCATTTATACTGGCGAGTTCATTCTTTAGAGAGAGATGTAACCTGGAGCAGACACCCTTTTGTGAACACTGCAAACACAAGAAAGGAAAAAATAAAGAAAGGGCAGAGGCAGAGAGTTGTGTGAAGTGGTAAGCTCTTTCTATTTTAAAATTCCTAGGTGCTGTGTTTACGTGTTTGTGTGCGGAGTAAACAGTATATAATGAGAGCTGTGCTGACTGTATGTTCTCAAACTGGCTTTTGGATTCCCTTTTTCAGATATCTGTGGAATAAAATTCAGCCCCCTGCTACTTCAGCTATGAGGACTCGCGGGAGCTGCAATACAAAGAAAAGCAATAGTGAAAATTGAACTATTGTAGCCCTGTGGGTACAAATTGCAGAACAAGGGGACATATAAATTGACAACGTGATATTATGCATGTGCATGTTTATTATAGTAACATAAGCTGAAACCTGAACTGATACACATACAGACACATCACTTTCTGTCTAACGGCTCAGTGAGAGTTTTCTGCTGACAAACAGTGCCACCCAGACGCAGCCTGAGAACATGCAAAAAAAAGACACTTTCATTGCATCCTGTGCTACACTCTCTCTCTCTCTCAAAAAAAAAAAAATTTAAACAATAAGAAAACCTGTACAAAGCTGTCATTGTCTTTATTTATTTATTTTTATTTATTTATTTCTTCAGTTCACATAAATGGTGCTTTGTTGTAGCAATTGAATATAAAGTCCAGATATTCCATGTAATCTCATATTTAGCCTAATATATATGACGTACTTATTTCAAGAATTAGGGGGAAAAAAAAAAATAGGAAACAAAAACAAGTTGTTGTTTGTTTGCTGTGTTGTTGCTGTTAACTAAAACTGTTTTTTAAAAAAATTACATGAAGCTAAAATAAAATATAAATACTACATGAAAACTTAAAAAATGTGAAATGCTTTCTTAGCAACTAGCTGAAATAAGTTCAAGTACTAAAATTAACTAAAAATTAACTAAAATTAAAATGATAATGAAAATATAAAAATAATAAATAATATAATATTGTATGTAAATAATACTAAAATTACATTGGTTGTTTGAAATATCCATTAAACTTAACCAAGCGATGGTGAGTCAACTAACCCACCCAAACTAGTTATTGGCATTTGACAGTTATTTGGGAGTTGTGCTGTTATTGTTTGTCAATATATTGTTCAGTCTTCAGGAGTCTACATGACAGATTTCCATTCTAATGACACAGAGACATTAAGGGTAAAATTAACTTTTTATATTACTGTTTATATTTTATATTTTATTTTATATTTATATTTTTATATTTATATTTTATATTACTGTTGTTAAGTTGAAACCTTGTGCAAAACTACACTTAACTTTTAATGTTCCCTTGTTTGTACACATTCAATAATAACACTGCAGATGTTTCAGCAAACTATATACAGTTTCTGCTTCTCTGATTAACACCATCATAAAGTTTTCTTTTACCACCATAGGGTACAGTGTGCTCGGTCGTGAATAGAGGACGTTTAAACGTCTTAATCTAGCTGACAGAAATTTGAAATGCAACTTTAATTTTGTGCAACTAACATAGATGCTGCAAAAGAAAATTTACACAATAAATATTCCAGAAAAACAAATATGTGGCATGATGTGAATGGTGTCATGAAATGAAATTAAACAAGAAAAAAAAGATAGTCTACCGTCAGAGGTAGGCCTCTGGGCATGTGCCCAAAAGACTTCTTTTTCATTTCAACCATGTTTCCTAACAGTATCTCATTTATATACAACGAACATATCAATTTGTGTTGCATAAACAAAATAATAGACTTTTTTGTCTCTCCAGCACAGTGAAAGTCTGTAAAAAGATGTATTTGTCAATGTTCTGGACAATTTCTACACCTGATGGCAGTGGGATTCTGGATGCAGACTAGGAAATACACATTTATGCTTTCCGTCATATTTGCAATATTTCACTAGAGCGTTAAACCACCAATATGAACTAATATGAACTAACATTATCTAAAAATGAACAAAATACCATCCCTTATGCTGTTCATTTTAACCTGACAAGCTAAAAGAATCCTGAAAAAAAATGTATCATCGTTCCCAAATAAATAAATAAATAAAGTTTTCAACGTTTCAATAAGAAATGTTTCTTGAGCACCAAATCAGCATATTGGAATGATTTCTGAAGGATCAGTGTTAGAGCTTTCCTCAACTGAAGTTCTGTTAATGCTCTTGTCTTGATCAGCATTATATTGGTCTATACTGTTAAGGTCAAAGAAAACACTGTATATAGAAAAACATGGTCTTTCGCTCAGTCTGTTGCTGTTAGTTAGTATTTCAGACATCTGGCCCACTGACAGGTCTGACATGAATGAAGGTAAGCTGTTATAAAGAGATGGGCATCACACAAGCACAAGTAACTAATAGAAAGTAGGTGAAACAAGTACAAATCTGCTGAACAAGGTCATGCACATCTGGTCTATAAAGTTGGCAATTTCAAGCTGCCCTGTTGAGAATCAGATTCTAAATCTAAAGTTTCTTAAGATTGTAAAGTTCAGTGCTGTGTAGTTGATCACCACAAGCTTTATTTCAGAAAGTTTAAGTTTAGAATTGTTAATTAAATCAATGATGGTATTATCAAAGATAGTTATTCCTCAAGGACTATGATGAAGGGGTCAGAATATATATATGGTTTTTAACACCTTAAAGCCTAGGTGTTATAGACTTTATATAGTGTTTTTTATTAGAAACCCTGTTCAAGCCATTCTTTTATAATATTTGTGATACAATGGCGCACTCTGCTGGAAAGATAATTCACTTTAGAAAAGTACCCTAAATGTATATTGTAGGTCTAGGATATAAAGTTTTTTTTTTTTTTTTTTTTTTTTTTTTTTTCTGGTTCATCATTTATTTTATATTTTATAATATTTATTTTATTTTATAATTTAAAAACCTTTTTCCTATTAAAATATTTTTTTAATGTAATTTATTCAAGTGATAGCTGATTCTTCAGCAGCCATTACTCCAGTCTTCAGTGTCACATGATTTAGTGCTCAAGAAACATTTCTTATTGTCACGGTTGAAAACAGTTGTGCTGCTTAATATTTTTGTGGCAACTGTGATACTTTTTTTTTCAAGATGTTTTGATGAATAGAAAGATTAAAAGAACAGCATTTATTTAAAACTAAAATCTTTTGTAACATTATAAATGTATTTATTATCATTTCTGATCAATTTAATGCATCATTCCTGAATAAAACTATTAATTTCTTTTCAAATTCTTTTCTTACTAACCCCAAACTTTTGAATGGAACTGTAACTGTAGACCACTCAGATCATTAGGATCAAGGGGATCAATAGCATTAGGATCAATACCAAGGGTTCACATAAAACAAGGGGAGTCTGCTTTTAGTTACTATGCCGCCCGCAGTTGGAACCAGGTTCCAGTAGAGATCAGATGTGCTAAAACATTAGCCACATATAAATCTAGACTCAAAACTCATCTGTTTAGCTGTGCATTTACTGAATGAGCACTGTGCTATGTCCAAACTGACTGCACTGTATTTTATGTATAATCATTTTCTATTCTGTTCTTAACTGTTTTAATTCACTTTAAATACATTTTTAAATCTTTTTAAAAAAAATTAAATTCCTTGTTTTTATTGTTGTGATTATTTTTTATGATTATTTTACTTTCTTTTATGTAAAGCACTTTGAATTACCATTGTGTATGAAATGTGCTATATAAATCAATTTTCCTTGCCTTAGCTGTCAAGCTACTGTCAAGCTAGCAATGGAGAGATTACAGGACAATATCAATCAAAAACTGATTGTATATCCTGATGCTGCCATCATAGTAGCAGAAGATTTTAATTAGGCAAAACTAAAGACTGTTTTACCAAATTTTTATAATAATGTGCACTTTGCTACAAGAGGGGAGAGTATTTTAGATCAAGTCTACACGAACATCAGAAATGCGTATAAGGCCTTACCATCTCCACACATTGGATTATCAGATCATCTTTCTGTGTTTCTTATTCCATCTTATAAATCATTGAACATCAGAATTAAGCCTGAGATTAAGACCGTACAGGTCTGGAGAGAGGACAGTATCTCAGCATTGCAGGACTGTTTTGAAAATACAGAGTGGGACATTTTTGCACAAGGAAATTTAGATGACTATGCATCATCAGTCTTATCATATATAAACTTCTGTACTGATAATGTGACTACAAGGAAGACCATCAAAGTGTTTTCCAACAATAAGCCTTGGTTTAATCGAGAAGTTAAAGCTCTCATTAAGGCCCGGGACATTGCTTTTAAATCTGGGGACAGAGAATTGTACAGGATGGCACAAAGCAAGCTGAGGAAAGGCATCAAGGATGCAAAGCTTAGCTATAAACAGCGGATTGAGGAGCATTTCTACAATAATGACTCCCACAGCATGTGGAAAGGGATCAAAGCTCTTACTGACTATAAGAGTGGTAAAAGCCATAGGCCTGGCATTGACCCTGCTTTTCCTGATGTCCTGAACCAGTACTTTGCCCGTTATGATGAGGGATATAACTGCCCTTCCATCTCTACAGCACCACTACAGATTGAGCAAGTACTCACTCTACATTCAGATCAAGTCAGGTCTACTTTGTGCAAAATTAACATCAAAAAAGTGTCTGGACCTGATTGAGTACAGGGAAAGGTCCTGAAAGGATGTGCAGAACAACTAGCATGTGTTTACAAACATATTCAATGCCTCACGTCTACAGGCAACAGTCCCTTCTTGTTTTAAATCAACTGCTATAATCCCAGTGCCAAAGAAATCGAATGCAAAATGCCTAAAGGACTACAGACCAATTGCTTTAACCCCTTTATGAAGTATTTTGAAAAACTGATCTTGGCACACAAAAAGGCAGTTATTCCTCCTGACTTCGATCTGTATCAGTTTGCTTATCGAGCAAACAGATAAACAGAGGATGCAGTTTCAACTGCTCTGCATACAACTCTGACACCTTTAGAGCATCAGAACTCGTATGTAAGGATGCTCTTTATTGATTTTAGCTCTGCTTTTAATACTGTAATTCCTCATAAATTAGTTGCAAAACTTAACTCCCTCAACCTCAGTCCCACTCTCTGTACCTTGATTTTTAGACTTTTTAACAAACAGACTACAAAATGTGAAAATAGGAGATCACACTTCCTCCACTCTAACTCTGATCTAAGTTATAATGGACTTTAGAAGGACCAGGAAAACGGAATATGCTACACTCTATATAGATGGGGAGGAAGTGGAAAGAACAGAACATTTCAAGTTTCTGGGCGTCTATATCTCATGTGATTTGACATGGTCACAACACATATCTCAATTGGTGAAAAAGGCTCAAAAGATATTATTCTTTTTACGGAAACTGAAAAGAGCACAACTGCTTTCAAGACTACTTATTAACTTTTATCATAGCACTATAGAGACTATAATATCTTATTGCATCATAGTGTGGTACGCTAGCTGCACTGCTGCTGACCAGTGTGCACTTCAACGTGTAGTCAAAACAGCGCAACGAGTGATTGGATGTGAGCTTCCAAGTCTAGATGAAATCTACACCATCAGGCTACAGAGGAAAGCGAGGAGTATTGTTGGAGATGTTACTCACCCTGGATATCCTCTTTGACCTTCTTCATTCTGGGAGATGGTATCGGACAATACAATCTCGTACAAATAGACTGCGAAATAGCTTTTATCAAAAAGCAGTAGCGTCTCTTAATATATAAATACATTATTATTTTATTGCATTTTTTATTGCACTTTATTGTATTTGATTATTGATTTTAATGATATGCTGCAAACTGGACTGCGCCACTGATAATTTCATTGGAACTCTGTTACAATGACAATAAAATAAAGTCTAAAGTCTAAAGCTTAAGAGTAAGATAAGAAAAAGTAGTCAGACATTAAGCAGAAACTGTAATCTAAAATACAATTTTATTTTTATTGTAACAAATTTAATATAGCATACACACAATTTACAGATTGAATTAGATAAAATGGTTCTTGATGCTGATTGGTCAATATAGCATCACTGTTGTGCTAAAATATACAAAATAGTACCTGCAATGCCATTAAACAATGCCATGAAATGGGGTTCATCAGTAAAATGGATATTTTAAAACAGTAAAGCCATTTAAGGCAGTTGTGCACAACCTGCCTGTTTAATCTGAGGCCATTTATTAAATTAAATATCCAGTCATTCAAGCAGTATAGCAAGAGAAGGACTCTCCTCATGTCAGAGTATGTGTGTTAACCACTAGGCCACTCTTGGCAATGTAGAGGGCCTGCTAGAGGGTGCCGATTTGAAATCTGTTTTTCAACCAGTTTTGCTATTGAAGTGGGTGAGCTTCATGTGCTAGTTCACGTGTCATTCTTGTGCAGTGGCCTAGAGTGTAATAGTTTTTTGTTGCTACCTAACTTCACTTTGTTGTTAAGCTTGGTGTTTTGTCCTACAGCTACACTGCCTTGGACCTTTCTCTTTTATCAAAGGAAGAATAAAGGTTGTGTTTCTGCTTTACACTTTTACACAGACAGAATTATACAGTAAGTATACTGTAAAATTAGAATCAGACATGAAGCCCATTTCATTTCATTGGATGGCAGAAGCGACTGGTGTGAGATCTAAGGGTTTGTAGCCCCCAGAGGCCCTGAACTCATTCCACTAGAGGTATGACTACCCCATGGGCTTTAATCATGAAATATCTGATATATTTGTGATGCAGCCAGCTGGTTTATGCCACACATTTGGCAGATATCGACTGGATGTCACCGCACCTCCTCTGGCTTGCACAGTCCTTGGAAGTCAGTTGTTTAGAAGTAATATCTCATCTTCTCAGATGTCAGCTGGTTCTCTCAGTATGCAGTATCTCACCATGCTTCCTGCATTTTGCATGAAGATGAGCATGCTTTAGAGGACATTACAGTAGTAACACAGGATCCCTTGTCAAAACTGTAACAGGTGTGGTGACATTGCTGCCTTCATGGTCATGTCTGAGTTTTCAAACCTGCAGCCTCATGGTTATCGGGCCTGATATTAAGCAATTAGTCAACACCAATTCCTATTTTAAAGCCAGAATATGAGCAACTATTTCTAGCTTAAACATACAGGGTTATTTTCACACTGATGTTATTTTCACACTTAATGATTAATGAGACTGCTCTGACACATGTATAAGGTGAGACAAAGTGTAAAGTACTTATCACAGAATTTGACAGATATCTGGGGGCAGACCTTGAAATTTCATTTTGTAAAATAAGCATAATGGCCTACGGAAAAAACATTTAATAATTACTGAAAAATCAAACATATTTTCATACTTTATGCATGTTATCACAGCCATCAAAAACTTAGGCTGGCTGTCCGTTGGAATATTAGAAATAAAACATTGACAGAACACTCATAGGCATCAATTAATTCACTAAATACTTAGGACCAGGAGTACATCTATTTCCTGGAAAACTCACACTCCCAGATGTTTTGAATGCATCACCAAACAGGGAGAAAATAGCGGCCTGTGTGGCTTTAATATGCTGTCTGTCAAAGATGATAATGTACATAACGCTTGTGAATATAACTTTGTTCTTCACTCACTGAAATTGAATCGTAATGATGAGGGAATTGAGTAAAATACATCACACTGCATGCTGAAGATGATAAATACCAATCTAGTTGAAAAACTTCTGTGTCAGTGAACATCGTTCAACGTGTTGGTTTTGACGGATTTTTTTTTTTTTTGCCGGACAAACTACACATTCTGATTCTGATATTTGAATATTTTAAGTAATTTTCTGTCCTTGACAGATCTGTTTTTCATAATTGTGGCAATAGATGAACTGTTAAATGGGTGATCTTGAGATGAGTCCCTGTAGTCCAATTGGACTCTCATATGCTGATGAATACATATTACTGAACTTGAAAGGTGATTTTTATAAAATGTAGTTTGAATACTATTCTCAGTTGTTTAAAAGATTAAGGCAATTATCAAAGTTTGATAAAATGTTGTTTAATTTTCCAATAAAAAATGTAAAATATTACATGATGACTAATTTTGATATTATATTTGACCCTGGACCACAAAACCAGTCATAAGTAGCACAGGTATATTTGTAGCAATAGCCAAAAATACATTGTATAGGTCAAAATGATTGATTTTTCTTTTATGCCAAAAATAATTAGGATATTAAGTAAAGACCATGTTCCATGAAGATATTTTGTAAATTTCTCATATAAAATATATCAAAACTTAATTTTTGATTAGTAATATGCATTTCTAAGAACTTCATTTGGACAGCCTTAAAGGCGATTTTCTCAGTATTTTGATTTTTTTTTTTCACACTCAGATTCCATATTTTCAAATAGTTGTATCTCTCTGCCAAATATTGTCCTATCCTAATAAATAAACCATACATCAATGGAAAGCTTATTTATTCAGCTTTTGGATGATGTATAAATCTCAATTTCAAAAAGTTTACCTAGACTGGTTTTGTGGTCCAGGGTCACATATTATAGTATACAATTATTTATTTTATATAAATAATGGTAGTATTTAATAACAGTATTTTTTGTTTTGAGAAACTGTGTTAATAATGGTAATTTTAACTTTAGCGTAGTTAACTTTGTTCCACCATTAGCTGGCGACAAGAGACTGCCCTTATGAGTGAGTCAGAAGCAAAGACTTTCATATTGAAAGGGATTGAAATAAGGTTGTAAACAGGGACATTATTATTTTATTTTTTTCAACAACACCTTTTAAGCCGCAACCAACAAATGCATTGACCAGCGCTTTCATGGGAAATCCCCATAATATTTGAACGGGTACTTTGACAAAGATATCACTTTCCTCAGCGGACATTCAAACTAATATTTTATGCTGAATATGAGATTGAGCTGAAAAATGAATGCAGATGCAGGTAATCACACTCACAGTCCATCTCTCTACATAATACAATAAGCTTTTAACTTCAGTGATGCAACTCAGGATTCTTTCATTACTAGTTCTAAGTGACGTTTTTGAATTAGGAACGGAGGCTTGGGCTCATCTGTTAAAAGGATATTATTCATCTATCTTCATCATTATCTGTTCATGATGAACTTTTTTTTTTCTTCAGATTAATTAATTTCATGATAACATTATTCATACATTCTATCATATGAAGCCAAAATTGAAAATTCTGTTTCTGCACACCCTTATGTTGTTCACATGGAAGCATGAAATATACTGAAAGTGACAAAAATGTTACTTTTATAGTGCTTTTTGTTATTTTAGAGTATGACAGCTCCAGTCCTAAATAACTTATATTAAATGAAAAAGAATAGGCAGGAAGCTCTTCAAACATTCAACTTTGAGTCTCTTAAAGAATGTAAATCATATATTTTGAATAAAATAATGCTGGGTAAACTATGACAATTTTTAGATTAACTACACTCTTAAAAAAAAAAAAAAAAAAAAAAAAAAAGACGGTTCTTCACATGTAGTAATAGTTCTATTTAGAACCATAGCATCCTGAAGAACCCTTTTAATGCTGAAATGGTTCTTTGCTGTGGTTTTTACTCCCCATGTGTTCCCTGTGACCCAGTTTCTCCCCAGTCTGATTGTGTTAATTTGCTCCAGGTGTGTCTTGTTTTCCCCTGATTTCCTTGTCTTTAAAACCCCAGTCCATTCAGTTTGTGTTTGTTGGGTGTACTTGTTGGATGTCGTTTGTTTCCTGTGATGGATTTTCCCCTGTGATTCCAGTATTAAAGACTGTCCAACGTTTCTCCACGTCTCTCTCTCATTCCTCCTAACGAATCGTGACAGAAGACCCGACCAAAAACAGTAACCTCCGTGTTTTACCCTCCGTTTTGTTTAATCGTTTTTACCCAGTGTCTTTTGTTTCCGTTGTGTCCATATGGATCCCTTCGTCCGGCCCAAATTCCTCCTCCTCCTGCTGGAGCAGGGGGACCGATCTCTCGAGGACCATACACGACTGTTCCTGTGTTTAGCTAACGCCACCAGCTATCCGGATGACGCGCTCTGTCCATTCTATGACGCAAGCCTGAACACTGCGAGCAGACCGCTGTCGTCCGAGGATGGTCCTCGAGAGGATTTCGCCACCTTCGTGGAGCCACTCCAGACCCAGAGCCCAGCCCACCAACTCCCCGCGGTGCGGAGCTTCAGCCCGAGCCCACTGATGACGGAGAGCCATTTCCCGCCGCGATCTGCGAGCCAGCGCGTAACCGAGCGACTGAGCAGAGGATCGCCCCGGACGTAGAGCCCCATCCGTGAGACACGGTGCGAGAGCCGGCGACAGTGCCCACCACGAGGGAGCAAGCCGTGAACGACGTGAGCGCTGAGTGGAGCTCCGCCGCCTGCATCACGGCTGAGGGTGAGCTGATCGTGCATCTGGGGCTGCTAGACTGGAAGGGGGATCTAATAGACTGGGACACGGCTCTGGAGGCCGACATCCCCCCTCTCTTCTCTCCTTCGTCCTGGCTGGTCCCGTCCAGCTCCGCTCCTCCAGAGCGCCCCCCAGTGTCGGCTCCCGTTCCAGAGTTTCACCCTGAAAACCCAGAGGCTGACAAATGCCCGCCCTCCCACCCACTCCTGCCTCCTCCACCGCTGTCGTCTGGCAGCCCCTCCGCTCGCCCTCAGCCCACCATCAATGCGGTGTGAGCCCCACGGGACTGCCATCCTCCAGCGTCGTCGGGGCTGGAGTATCCCTCATCTCCGCCTCCAGCCTCCTCAGCCCAGACTCCGCCTCAGCCCGTGGACCCAGCGGTTCCACCTCGGCTCCTAGCTCCCTCGCCTCCACTGTCATCCATCGATCCACCAGCTCCCTCGTCCCTCCGGCTCCGCCTTGGTCGGGCGTCGACCCGCCATCGCCTCAGGACTCCGCTCCTACTGCTGCACCTCGTCGTTCTGTTGGGCTCCTTCCTCCCGCCAGCTCCACCTTGGTCCTCAGTCGCTCCGGCTCCGCTCTCAGTCGCTCCTGCCTTGGTTGCCAGAGTCCTCGGCATCCCCCTGGCTCATTGGCTCTCCGCCTCGGGGTCCTCCACCACCTGCTCCGCCTCCGTTGGTCGGCACCCTGGAGTCGGCAGCCATTCCTCCTCCATGGCTCCTCCCTCCGTCGGCTCCACCGTGGGCCATCATCATAGCTGTGGCCTGGGTCCTGCCAGGCTCCTCCTGCTCCGGGTCCCTCCTGCCTCCTCCCTGGCTCCTTCCTCCTTTGTCGCCTCCCTGGTCTCTGTCTGCCGGCCCCCTCCCGGTTGTCCGTCCTCCTGACCCTCTGCCATTTTTCCCACCTGTTTCAACCCAACCTGTTTTCAGATTTAGGGTTCTGTATTCCCACTTTTTTTTTTTTTTTTTTTTTTTCAAAATCTTTAACTGTCAAAGCACCTCATTACTGATTTTCTGCAGCTCAGTGATCCAACTACAGACTGTCAACACTCTCAACAGGTAAATGATTTCATTTCTTAAATTTAAATACAAATTTAACTTTAAAATTGTCTAGTTTTCAAACAAACGTGATCTTTTCTCTTTTGATCACATGTAAGTGTGAGCAGCTCAGTTAAGTTGAGGATAGCTACTCCTCTTTTCTTAATAAGTAACAGAGACATTGAATTTATAATCCCATATTGTTCTTTTATTTATTTATTTTTTTTTTAATTTATTACTAACAGAGGCTACACTCAGTGCAGTCGTGGGTCAGCAGCGTGAAGAGCAGCGGGCTGAGCACACAGCCTTGTGGGGCACCTGTGCTCAGTGTGGTAGTGCTGGAGGTGTTGCGGCCGACACGGACTGACTGAGGTCTTGCAGTTAAAAAGTCCAGGATCCAATTACAGAGGGAGGTGTTAAGGCCCAGCAGGTTTAGTTTGTGGATGAGCTGTTGTGGGATTATTGTGTTGAATGCTGAGCTGAAGTCAATGAACAGCATTCTTACATAAGAGTCTTTCTGTTCCAGATGGGTAAGAGCTAGGTGGAGAGTGGTGGATATTGCATCGTCCGTGGAACGGTTTGGACGGTATGCAAACTGGAGTGGGTCCAGCGTGTTTGGGAGACTGGACTTGATGTGCTGCATGACTAACCTCTCAAAGCACTTCATCATGATTGGGGTCAGTGCTATGGGACGATAGTCATTCAGACAGGACACAGGTGACGACTTTGGTACTGGAATTATGGAGGTGGATTTGAGACACGTGGGGACGACTGCCTTGCTCAGCGAGATGTTGAAGATGTCTGTTAGGACATCCGTCAGCTGTGCAGCACAGTCTTTCAGTACACGTCCAGGTATGTTGTCAGGGCCCGCAGCCTTTCGTGGGTTAATCCTGGATAGGGTCTTCCTTACGTCGACTGGAGAGAGACAGAGTACCTGGTCGTTTGGAGATGTGAGTAGTTTCTGTGCAGGTGTGTCGTTCTGTATCTCAAATCGTGAGTAGAAGTGGTTGAGTGCCTCTGGTAAAGATGTGTCATCATCACTGGCCTGTGGCAGGGGCTTGTAGTCAGTGATGGTCTGAATGGCTTGCCATAGGGTCCGAGTGTCTCTGCTGTCTGTGAAGTGATTGTTGATTTTTTTAGCATACTGATGTTTTGCCTTCTTGATGCCATGAGACAGATTGGTTCTTGCTGTTTTGAGGGCTGCTTTATCTCCTGATCTGAATGCTTCATCTCTGGTCTTTAGCAGCCCACGAACCTCTGCTGTCATCCATGGCTTCTGGTTGGCACGTGTGGTGATGGTTTTGGTGACTGTCACATCATCTATGCACTTTTTGATGTAAGCAGTCACAGTTTCGGTGTACTCCTGCAGGTCTGTGTGGTTGTTGTAGGTGGCCGCCTCTTTAAACATGTTCCAGTCTGTGTCCTGGAAGCAGTCCTGAAGTGCTGAGGTGGCATTGTCTGGCCATACTGTGATCTGCTTTTGAACCGGTTTGGTGAGTTTGAGAAGTGGGCTATATGCTGGGATTAGCATAACAGAGATGTGGTCCGAGTACCCGAGGTGGGGGCGGGGTTCGGCTTTGTATGCGTTCTTAACTGTTGTGTAAACAAAGTCCAGGGTGTTGTTTCCCCTTGTTGCAAAGTTCACATGTTGGTAGAACTTTGGCAAAACTGTCTTTAAGTTTGCGTGGTTGAAGTCACCGGCTATGATGAAAAAGCCGTCGGGGTTATTTGTTTGTTGTTCGCTGATGGCGCTGTACAGCTCGCGAAGCGCGTCCTTAGCGTTTGCACACGGAGGAATGTAAACCGCGACAATAACAATGGCCGTGAACTCCCGCGGCAGATAGAACGGTCGACACTTCACAAACATAAACTCCACCAGTGATGAACAGTGTTTTGTCACTACCGCAGCATTGTTACACCATTCTTTGTTGATATACACACACAAGCCACCCCCGCGAGTCTTACCAGACAGTGATGAATTTCTGTCCGCTCGGTAGCAAGTTAGTCCGTGCAGCTGAATGGCGGAGTCCGGGATGTTGTCGTTTAGCCATGTTTCAGTGAAAACAAACACACAACAATCCCTTGCCTCATGCTGTGTAGATCGACTGAGTTGAATTAAGTCCAGTTTGTTTTCCAGAGAGCGAACGTTTGAGAGCATGAGTGTTGGAAGAGCCGGTCTTGTGGGGTTAGCCCTCAGCCTAGCTCGTATACCTCCGCGCTTACCGCGCTTCCGTCCTCTCTCACACCGCTTGCGACGCCGCCTTGTGCGGGTAGCGTCAGTAGGCGAGGCCGCGGTCTCGAGGTCCGGCTCCAGCAGTAAACAATGGCCTCGTAGCTTCTCAGTAGCCGCCGGCGAGAGTTTGAGTTTGTATGTCTTGTCGATATACGATCGCCAAAGTCTTTTGGATATGTATCTCGGAGTGATCTTCCGATGAATTAACGGTAAATCGACACTATTTGGAGACGAACAGACGACATTAAAAGACATAAAAGCACCGTCTTTGGGACCTGGAGAGGCCGCAGCGTCTGACCGCGCCGCCATCTTGGTCTATTGTCAACACACTCTCAACAGGTAAATTATTTCTTTCTTAAAATGTCTATAATTTTTAACTTTCAAATTGTAACTGGTTCATATGTCTTTCTCTTTTCAGTTTAAGAGAACATGTAAGTGTGACCAGCCCTGTTCAGTTAAGGACACTTCCCCCCTCTTCACCACTAAGTAACAAAAATACTGAATTTATGGTACTTTTTGTTTTTACAAAAAAAAAAAATGTAAGGAGATGCATTGTACATTTAAGATGCATCACATCCTACAACCTCATCATTTGCAGAGAGAAACTGGCACTCAATCACACCAAAATACACATAATGATGGACTTGCAGGCATTATAGAGGATTATTAAAATAGTGTTTCACTGGAACTTGGTCTTCACTTCACTATTTTGTTTTACTTCTTGAAGTATTTGTTCAATGTCTGTTGCCATTTATTAATGTATTCTGCTAATAACTGTTGTTAGAACACTGTCATTTATGCTACAAATTCACATGCCAGTAAAAAATAAAAGTACCCGAATGACACGTTGTTGCTGTTTGAGTAAAACCCTAATAGACACTACAAGATATTGTAATACCAGGCAGATAAAGGGGTAAAAAAAAAAAGTTAATCACTAACACATACAAATAATATTAATGTATTAATACTAATTAAAATAAACTGTTGTTAAAAAGGTTATTTTTATAATATAGCATTTTCAAAGCATGGTTCTTTATGGAACCCTATAAAAAGGGTTCTGCTATTCTTACAAGCCGAAGAACCCTTTTCTGGTACTGTTTAGAACCATTTTTCTTAAGAGTGTATTCTTTTGAGAGAATAACTATTTGACTTGTATATTTTCTGTTTGTTACCCAGCCTTCTCTTTTGTTTTGCTTTCTTTTGTTTTGAGCCATTTTATGCCATGTCTGTCTTTTTAATTTTTCCTTTCTCTCTCCATTTGACATAGTGTAACCGGGTACATCAGTAATGACTCATACAAGGAAATGTTGACGGGAAACAGACTCTCAGCTTTTAAAACAGTACAAACTCTGTAAAAAGCACAAGCTTTTGCTTTTCCAATTTATCTTGCAGCTATTTAATTTACACCTTCTTTGTTATGGACTGTGTTATTGACTGAACATCTTGTCATTGACCTTTTGTTAGACTTGCAGTCTATTAGGATGTTGCTTTTGAATGCCAGGCAGAGATGTATGTTTTATTTTTATTTAATTTCATTGTGAATTTAGTTTATGTAAAGTTTTTAATTCTCTAGAATGTCTCTAGGAAAAAAAAACTCCATCACAGTCTGCAAAATATTTCTGAGACCAGAATCAATGTAAAAGTGCTGAAAGACCTTACATTTGGGGGGAAAAAATATTCAAATGCATGTAGAATTAACTGCAAAAGTCTTAAAAAAAAAAAAACAAATACAGAAACCACAATGCAAGCGCATGGTAATCATCATGCTGTGCTAAGCAGTCTATGAAGCGTGAGATTCAGTGGAGAAACCCTGAGCTGTCCCCTTTGTTTCACTCTGTTGCACAACCTTCCCCAATGCATCAAATTGCTTTTAAGGCACACAACTGTAAATAAAATTAGTCATATTTAATGTTATGGCACTGGAACAAGGCATTAGAGTTTTTATGCTCACGAAGGCTGCGTTTATTTTATAAGAAATACAGTAAAACAGTAATATTATGAAATACTATTACTATTTAAAATTATAAAATAAATATTAAAAGAATTTCATTTCATTGCATTATATATTTGCATCATTAAAAACATAGTTCAGGATTCTTTCATGAATAGAAATTTCAAAAGAACAGCATTTATTTGAAATGGAAATCTTTTGTTACACACAAATATCTTTAATGTCACTTTTAATGAATTAAAATGCTAAACAAAAGTATCAACTTCTTTAAAAAATTACCCTAGTCTTTTGAAAGGTAGTGGACTATAATGCAGTCTGTACAGTAAATGTTTATCCACCACCAACAACAGCAACAATGGTGAGTTTTTAGTTTTTATTTGTTTATTTTTGAATGCAACTGCAAGGTTGCCCACTAAAAGTGAATAAATATGACTGTAGCAGGAGGCATTAGAGCTCTTTTTGTGTGTGAGGATAATTGCTGGACTTCAGCTTAAGCTAGACACCTTACACCTTGATCTACACATCAGACATGACAGCTGCACATGTGGTGTAGTGGCCCATGTTATTGGTTAATTAGGGTGTGTTAGAAATCTGTGTTTGTCAGAGAGTTGAGGCAAATTAGCGCTGGGTTAAAATTAGCCTTCGCAGTGGTGAGCTGAGATTGACGAGACAGCAGCTCGCAAGAAACCTCAGAGCTGTCCAGGTCATTATGCTGCATCACTAGCTCCGTCCATCCAACAACGGCAAGCTCACATAACAGCCTGTTAATGGGGAGCCCTTCTGTGATCTGTGAAGCTGAGGAACCTTGACATGAGGGAGTGCATGGATACGAACATATTTCTGATCAGAACATTTTGCATTTTAATGGGATTCATTCATTATAAGCATCTGCATAAAACAAACCTCTCCTCTTCAACCTCTCTCAATTAACACTGCTTACTCAGTTGTAGTATCTGAAAGGATACACACTGAGGTGATGTATATGATTGATTCAAGGCTTTGCAAGGCCTAAGAAGATTACCTCTTTCATGAAAGGATCTCGGTATAATTCTCACTTTTTCAGATTCATTTGGATCATTTTTATAAATAAATGTAAATAAAGAGTATTCACAAAAAAATTCCTTTTAAAGGTATTTTGTGTGTTCACACATTTAAAGGTGACGGTAGATTAGTTGAGAATAAAATGTAAATGCTGCTACTATTCAATTCAGTTTCTTCAGAAAATTTCTGTAATATTTTCAGCTGTTCTTCATCTGTTCTGGTAAATTTAAGTGATTTTGTTCTTATTTTTGTACTCCAACTGAGTGAATTTATCAAACTCTTGCCAAAAAAAAAAAGGCTGTACAATAAAGGATTTTCAGATGTTAAAGTTACAATGAATGTATAATAAGCAAACACCCTTAAGTATCACGAAACCAACATAGCTTAAGCAAATGTAATCCAAAATGGGATTTTGTTATTACTGTAATATTGCATAATATTTTAGTAGTAAGTAGTGTACTATTGTAAAATATAATATAATATAATATAATATAATTTTTTTTAAAATAAATTAATACTTTTATTCAGCAAGGGTGCATTAAATTTTTTGAAAATGACACTAAAGACATTTATAATGTTATAAAAGGTTTCTGTTTCAAATAAATGCTGTTCTTTTTAACTTTCTATTCATCAAAGAATATTGAAAAAAAAGTATAATAGTTGTATAAATGTATATAGTTTTCACGTATTAAGCAGCACAACTGTATTCAACATTGACAGTTGAGAACATCGACAATTTCTTGAGCACCAAATCATTTTGTGATGATTTTACAGTATAACTATGTCAGCCAATAATGCTATAAAGTTGAGAGTAAAATAATAGAGCAGTGAAAATAATGAGCAGTAGACGTCTAGTGTAGATGTGTTTAGGAATTAATTTGCATTAGACTGTGATTCCCAATGTCCTCAACAAATTTCTCAGAGCCCCTGACACACTGAAAAAAATGCTACTAAATTTTTTTAAGGTAAGCGTTCGCAAACAATTTATTTTAGCTACATTTAATTAAAAAAAAAAAAAAAAAAAAAAAAATATATATATATATATATATATATATATATATATATATATGTTGAAACTTAGTCAAATAAATTTGTTTATTTAAATGTAGCTAAAATAAATTGATTGCAACCACTTTAGTACAAATTAGTACAAAAAATTTAGTAAATTCAATGAATAATTTTTTTTTTCAGTGCAGAGACTTCATCAAGTCTACTATTGATTTTTTGATTTGCGCACAAGATCTAAATGGTGAACAGTATTATGTTTGTCTAATGGAGCAAAGCTGGGTCATCAGTTACAGTACGTTAGCTGTCATCCCTAAACACATCTTCCTTAGGAATTGAACATCTCTCGGGCTAAAAATTGGCTAACGTTCTGTTCTTTCAATATGTGGTTATAGTTTAAGTCGTTCACAGAAGAAGAAAAAAACCAGCGGTGCTCTAACGCACTAGCTTGCTAGTTTGAGAGATCAAGTGCAGATAGTCTGAACTAGTCTGTCAGTTACAGTACATCTGTCACTTAAGATACATCTTCCTTGAAATGCAAATGGAACTGTGGGCCAGTGGGCTGACAGCCCAGCTTCTTGGCTCACTAAGGTGCACACTCCTTTATTTAGGTTGTAAAAAAGTACAAAATCTTTTAAAATGCCCTCAAGAAACCAATCACAGTAATCAGGGTCGCTGCGGGTCCTTAAAAAGTCTTGAATATTTTAAATGGTAAAGAAAAGTCTTAATTATAATTTCAATAGGTCTTAATTTTGGGGACGGATAAGCAATATGGCTTAATGTGTTGATTAAACTTCAAAATCCTGTAATTTAATAAAATAAATAAATATGAGTGCCAAAAGTTTTAAACTATATATATATATATATATATATATATATATATATATATATATATATATAAGTGTCTTACAAAGCCTTACATTTGATTTTTTAAAAATCCAGTGACACACTGGTAAAGAGCAGTTGTAACTTCACTTGTGTGTTAAATGAATTGTACATGTGGTAGTTTCAGATAAAGTCTAGATGACCACTAGTAAACATTTTCTGTAATTTCTAATTTGTGTAGTTCTTAAAGCTACACAATACTAATAATAATCAGCTACAACATTTGAATATTAAGTAGCAGATTATTAAAAATAATATTATGGTTATAGAACTTTTTTCCTCAGCCACTTCAATTTAATTTTGCACATCTCCTTGGATTTTCATGTAACGTTAATACTGTAATTATTTTTTTTCTTATTCCAGAAGATGGCAGTATAGGTACAGCACACAGTTTTTTAACCAACAAATGCTCAGTTGTTGGGAAGCCCTGGCAAAGCTGACAGGTTGAATAAAGATCTTGTAATGCATAGGACTCGATTGATAATTTGACTGCATATGACTTGCTTATGTTTCATATAAATATGAATATAGAATATATTGTAACCAAGATGTACTGTATTGTATGGTGGCTGAGAGAGCTCAAAGCGCTGCAAATAGAAAAAAAAACACCTGC
Organism: Spinibarbus caldwelli; assembly: GCA_039654775.1. Taxonomy (NCBI): domain Eukaryota; kingdom Metazoa; phylum Chordata; class Actinopteri; order Cypriniformes; family Cyprinidae; genus Spinibarbus; species Spinibarbus caldwelli. Next base: position 15,374,179 of record CM077251.1, read on the forward strand.
AAATTAAGAAAACAACTTCATCAATTTGACAACACATGCTCTACAAATCCTCACAACACAAACAAATAAAGAAACGCACTGCAAATAGAAAAAACTCCTGCAAATTAAGAAAACATCTTTTTAATTTGACAACACACGCTCTACAAATGCTCACAACACAAACAAATAAAGAAACGATCTGCAAATAGAAAAAAACACCTGCAAATTAAGAAAACAACTTTATAAATTTGACAACACATGCTCTACAAATCCTCACAACACAAACAAATAAAGAAACGCTCTGCAAATAGAAAAAAAACCTGCAAATTAACCCAGCAGGCACAAAACAGGCACACAACGTCATAAGACGTTGATATTTGGTTAAATTTCGGTTGCGACGTCGGGTGACCAAAATTCAACGTAAATTTAACGTCTAATGTCAATGTTAAATTGATGTCCAATACCGACGTCATCTGACGTTGAGATTTGGTTGTTTTTAGGTTGTGCAACCAAAATCTAACGTTAAGTCAACGTCAAATTGACGTCAAATATTGACATCAACCCGATTTTCATTTTCAACCAAAATGCAACGTCTGTCCGACATCATGTCCAACGTCAACCTGACGTTACATAGACGTCTGGTGCCTGCTGGGAAGAAAACAACTTTATAAATTTGACAACACACGCTCTACAAATGCTCACAACACAAACAAATAAAGAAACGCACTGCAAATAGAAAAAAAAAACCTGCAAATTAAGAAAACAACTTCATCAATTTGACAACACACGCTCTACAAATGCTCACAACACAAACAAATAAAGTAACGATCTGCAAATAGAAAAAAACACCTGCAAATTAAGAAAACAACTTTATAAATTTGACAACACGCTCTACAAATCCTCACAACACAAACAAATAAAGTAACGATCTGCAAATAGAAAAAAACACCTGCAAATTAAGAAAACAACTTTATAAATTTGACAACACATGCTCTACAAATCCTCACAACACAAACAAATAAAGAAACGCACTGCAAATAAAATTCTTTATATGGTTGTGTTGTGAGCATTTGCAGCGCGTTTCTTCATTTGTTTGTGTTGTGAGCATTTGCAGCACCTGCTGTCAAACTGATGAAGATGTTTTCTTGATTTGCTGGTGCTTTTTCTATTTGCATGTGTTTTCTGAAGTTGCAGCGCGTTGAGCTCTCTTGGCCACCGTAGTATTGTGCTGGTAGCTTGTTTAAAAAGGATTTGGGCTGGTAACACACAAACTCTAGGTTCGATCAGGTTGATGAATGAACAGTTACTATGATCAAGGATGTATAACGGCCATTTATAATTTATTAAGTTATAGAATATTAGCTACACAATTGATGTTCATCTATATGTTATTAATTTACATTTGCAGACATTTCCTCTCAGATTAAGGTCCTTTATTTGTTTATGTTGAATTAAGTATTTTAAGTTATTTTTTATAAGAAAATATTGTTTGAATGACATGAATTTATACATTTAAAACATTTCTAATATAAATCAGCTTATAATTAATATCCATCCTCAGAATTGCCTCTGTCTCACTTTTTTAGATTTTATCTTATTTTTGTTATAGAGTGTTTTGTGATGCATGTAAGTTATTTAGTTTATGTTTACAGCATTATTTTCAGTGTCATTGATCACTGTTAGTGAAACCAGTGATGATGAATCATCATGTGGCCTTCTATTTGTGCCACCTGTGTCATCATCAGTACGTTTTACAGTAACAGATTTCATTAGCGCAAATATATTGGCATATTAACATTACCTGAGTTAATGACAAAATGTTTCACAGCGTATAGCCTCGCAGCCACTCGCTCTGTTGGTAATGGAAGACAAATCATTCATTTGATAGTTATAAAGTCGACAGAGGAGGAGGATGCGCGGCGAAATTAATAGCAGCTACATCATCTTCGGTGCAGTGAGAGAAAACGGCAAACGCACGAACGACCGTCGGAAAGCATGTATACCATTTAGACCAGCGGCCTTTAATTTATAATGAAGTTCACGTTGCTCTGCTGTGAACGTTCTCAGCGCGAGAGTGCTTCTCATACAAATGAGATCCGAGCGCGCGCGCTCACGCGCTCTTTGACGTCGTCAGCCAGCTGGGCTCCGGCGCTCCAGCGCAGTAAGTATGGCGCAGCGTTACCAGACACCCTTCACACTTCATCCACTCTAAATTACGCTCTATCCCGAAAATAGGCATCCTGACATATCTGTTTCCGTCTCATCGTTTTTTCAAACCTGGCCAGAGACTTCCGAGAAGTGAAGCTGGCTCGCGCAGCTCTTATGAAATAACGGATTTCATCTTTTTTTATCCGCTGGAGACAGAATCACAGTGTTACTACAGGAGCGCTGCCTTCAGCATCGAGGAGCAGCTTTTTTCGGCGTGCCTTTCTGCTTCACCGGCATCCTGTAACCCCGAAGAGGATGCGAGCGGCGGTCTCGTCGGTTATTGGTTATTTTTCGCATTAAAATCCGCAGTGTTATCTTTTGGGGACGTCGAAGAGGTGGATGCCGATGAATAGCGCGCGCGTTTCCCACGGCGCTGTCATTCACTTTCGGTGCTTAATGTGAGGAGGAGACCCGCTCTGAAGGTTTGCTGCTCGTCCTCCTCATCTGTCACAGCTTTATATCTCCGCCTTGACCAATTTGGTGAAAACATCTGCATTGAATTGGCAAGAAATGACTGGTGAGACATCTCTGACTGCCAGTGCTTCAGCTGTTTCTTGATGATACGGTCAGGCGAGCTGGGAGATTTGGACTGCACGCACTGCCTTCAACTGTTCGCCGCCTGAGGAGCTGGATATGTTCAGACTAACGTGAAGATGGATATTATCTTTGCTCTCCTGTGCTTATTGGCCGCACTATTTGAAGGCGTTTTTTGCCAGGGAGTATACGGTAAGACAAACAGACGTAGCGGCTACGTACAATAGCCTTTACGGAGCTGTCGTGACCTTGCGAGGTAGATGGTAGATGTTCATTCTCAATGATATCCAGTGGGATGTAGGCCCTATAGCTTACATATCAATTGACAGTTCCTGCGTTACAGGTGCATTGTGGGGCATCAGTAGCCTGTGGTCACAGTCCGCCTCGTGTTGGGCTTATGCCTGAATAGCTGCCTTCTGAATGAAACATGTTGCCAGGCGTGATTGCTGATATTGATAAAACATGTTGAAATCAGGAGATGCATTGCTTGATCAAAGCATAAAGCTCTGTGGCCATCACTGTGTAAACGTTAGCCTACTGCAAAGTATGTATGGGGCTAGTTGTCACATGTGGAAAGGCTACACTGGATGGCAGTTTGGTGATTCATTTTGTATCATTCATAACTGTATATGTCAATAAGTTGTATTTAAAATCTGTATGTTATTGAACTGGCTGATACAGTTAGCTAATGACACAGGTGGTACAAATGAAATGACCCATATAACAACTTAAAGTGGCCTTTCTATCAGTTGTGCCCATTGATAAAGACAGAACACAGTTTTACCAATACAGAACACTCTTGGGATAGCGCTTAACACAAAAATGAATGTACTAAATATTAACTGAAGAATATAAAATGCAATATAAAATGCTGTATATCCAATGTGGATAAGACAAATCTTTTTAAATAAATCTGAACAAATGTGATGGTTTCCAAATTATGGGAATGTCTCTTCAACAATTATACGTCCATTCTTACATTTGAACAATATTTTATCATAAAATACTTAATTCATACTTTCTACTTATAAACAACATAATTTTAATAATAATTTATCAGAGAAATATATACATATTACCTTGATTATTATGAATATAATTTTTTCTGTAAATTATAATATAATTTTTACTTCTCAAAGCTTTTAAACTTAAAAAAATAAATTTTAACAATATTTTATTAAAAATACATTGTAGACGGTTGTTTTTAATATGTTGTTTTTTAAATATAACATATTTAATAATATATAATGTAATATCGTAATATTTATCTAATATTTTTACAGTGACTATAAGTCACCATAAAGTTTGAATAAAAAGATCAATTACAAGTTTAGAAACCAGTTCAGAAACTTTCTATAGTTCAGAAACCTCTTAAAACAGAATCATTTGATGAATTTTGTCCTTTTAAAAATTCTAATATCATCAATAGCTTTTTTTTTTTGTAGCCAAGCATTTAACCTTAATCTTCCATAATATTTCAGTGTCATTTCTTATTAATATAATATTTTAATGCTTGAGGACTAATTGACAGTGCCATTTCATATTTATTTATTGTGCTGTCAGAGGCAATCAAGGACATATTTTTAATAGTTGTCATTGTTTCAGTGTAAAGAGGAGCTGTGATGTGTGATTAAACAGTAACAGGACATATGATGTGAGGTTATTAAATTCCCTTTGACAGAATTTTATGTAGGTTAAGCTGCTCATGTCAACCATTCATTCTGTCATAGAAACCTACATAGAAACAGTTTGGCGTCCTTCTGCCTACAGAATATTACAAAAGGTTGCTTATAATGGGATGAAGGCTATAAAGCATTGACTTTATCTGACGTCACATGGATTACAATGACAGATTTACTGTTACTTAATGGAAGACTGTTTGGATTAGTAAAAAAGAAAATAAAAGGAGGAATCAGTGCATATGACCTCACTTAATTTTTGCTAGAGGTTGGTTGAAAACACCTGAAGCCAAGCACGTGTCAACGGATGTGGAACTCAGAATGCACGTTTATCCATTTATTTATATTGCGGACTCCATGATGTTCCTATAGTAAGCAGCTGGTAATAACTTCAGGCTATTCTTTTCATTTTGTTTATACAGATTACATGGATGTCTTCTATTCATCATGGCACAAAGCCGTTTGTCAGTGTTACTCACTGGATGTGTTTATCTAGAGTCTGTGATATTTACAGTAGTTGACATTCAGTGGTCAAATGGTGTGATTATGTTCATGTTTCACAGTGTGTTGGCTTGCGTTCTATTTGTGAGGGGCATATGAGCAAACAATTGATTCTTGTGTAATGACCTGTGCAAATGTGGGACTGTTGTGGGCAGTACTTCACTTCTAGGAGCTGGATGCTAGTTCATGCCCTCTCAGTTTACGCCATGCTCCATGGTGAATCATGAGGGGTTTTTGGAAATTGAATTGATACATACTGTAGGCTTGCATGGATTCTGCACTTGCAGAATGCTTCACAGATTTCAACAGAATTTAAACAGCCGTCCTTCACAATATATTACATTATATCACACATTTACCAGAATTAAAGAATTTGGTCTATTTTAATTCTGTAGTTGGAATTTGAATTGAATTGACCACACCTCGCAGGAAGTTAAATTGGAATTTAAATTAGAATGACAGGAAGAATAATTTAACACAGGTAATGCATTCTGGAAAATGAAATGTTCTTTCACTCTGGTCCACAATGGTTAATCAAACATATCAAGCCTATCTATCTTTCTTGCATTTTCTCTGTCTGGGGTTTATAAACCACATAACCATGAACATATATGAAGGCATATAAACCTTCAAACTGAAAGGCTTTTCAAACATTATTCAGAACTTTAAAATAGGGTTTGTCAGGCAAGCATTCAAACTTTGTCTGGACAGTTATTGACCATTCAAATTCATAAATTAAATTTGAATTTGAAAGGCATTCACCAGTGAGTTCTGAGTGGTATACAGCCCTGATGTTTATATCTAGAAATGAACCTATTCTACATAATGGATCCTTTTCACACACTGTGAAACACTGTTATTAACATTGTAAATCTAGCATTTTTTTGTTATATTCTCATTTTAAAAGACATGTTATATTACCTTGCCATTTAATTACAGAAATTGGAGCAAATGGGAACGCAAATATTATATTTGTTGTAGGTTCACCATTATTACCCAGCTATGATGACTTATGCTTTTGAGAACACATTCCATAGATTTTCCCCAACAAACAGTACAGATAAAGTGGAGAAAGGTCTCATAGACCTATCTCCACTTTATATTTCATAGAATTTTTATCAGCCAATATCCTTACAAGTGAGTCGCAGATGGATTTTAGCAGGTTCTTATTACTTCGTAAAGTGGTACTGTGGTACTGTCATTCAAAAGCTTTGTGGAGTGGTGATATACCTTTTCAATGTGGGACAATAGTTATTAGGGGTGGCTCGATACCACTTTTTCAGAACCGATCCCGATGCGATACCAAAAATTCTGAGTATCTGCCGATACCGATATCGATCCGATACCTGGGCAGTTTTTTTTTAATCAGTTTTGAATTTTTATACCTCAATGTGTGTTGACCTGATCATGACTTTTTTTTTTGTGTTACACACAATCTACTAAATATAGACAACTTTATTGTAAAGCAAAACAACTAATGAATGCATATATAATAACAATATATGACAAAAATACTATTATAACCTAGGTTAGTGGATAATTCAGTAGCAAAAGTTACTCTAGAAAAACCATGAGTGCACAATTTTATAAAATCTAAAATTAGTGGGAAAAAAAAACATTATTTAGTGGAGAACAAATAAAAGTGAATAAGTGTAGGACTAAATCTAAAATGATAATGTAAAATGATATACAATTCTCTTTGTATTGTAAAATACATTCATGAAAAAAAAGTAATATATTTATATATACACACATATATATATACAGTATATATATATATATATATATATATATATATATATATATATATATACTGTAAAATTAAAAGACATTTCTTTTACATGTATAGCACAGTAATGCGGCAGAAACATATGATAGATAAGACGAACAAGAAAGGCTATTAATAATATTTCATTGTGCAAAGGTATTATGATATGAAAGGCTCCAAATACAGAGCGGCACAAAGCACTTATGCGCATTCTGTACGTAGAATGATGCGCTTGAAGCAACACGCAGTCACAGCGCACAGCGCTCCGCATAGAAAGGTTCAAAGCACAAAGTGAAGAGATATTAATGCATAGTGTATTAAATCTGTGCGACAGTTTATTGAGCCTTTTCTTTTAACAGTTTTAAATTTCGGTTACTGTGCTCTAGGGCTGCAACAAATGATTATTTTGATAATTGATTAATCTAACGATTATTAGAACGATTAATTGACTAATCATCGATTATTTCACTGATTAATCAATAGACTTTGATTGATTATTCAGCTTTTGCAATTAGTTAAAATATTGAGTTATACATTTTCTAACAAATAAATCAAAGGTAATCACTTCAGCTTTTGAAAATCACATGTGACCCTGGACCACAAAACCAGTCTTTTGTGACTGCTTTACTGAAGTACCGAACTGAAGAGCTCATGCAAACATCACTTTCTCACCACTGTCAATTTTTGTTGTTTAAACTGTTGTTTTGTTTATTGTTTATTGCATTATTGAGAAGAAAACGCTGTGCTCTAAAGCGCTGTGTGTCTCTTCTTCTCTTGAACTGCATCAGAATTACAGTCTTGCACTACAGCGCTACACTGGTCCAACAGCATTATTGCAGGCTTTTACATTAGGTCATATGGGATCAAACGACTACTCGACAACAGAAATATTTGTCGACAATTTTTTATTGTCGACGTTGTCGATAATGTCGACTAATCGTTTCAGCCCCACTGTGCTTGTTAAGAACATAGAGCTCTCTAGTCCAGTGTTGTGATCTAACAGACACCAACATGATTTTGAAAACAGCACGAAGATAAAGTCCTGCAAGATAAAGTCCTTTTATGCAAAACCATTTATCTTTATTTACAGATCAAGAATAATATTAGGAACATTTAATAATCTTGCAGAGAGTTTCATCATCTTGACTCTAGTAACTGAATGCGACACACAGTTTGAATGCTGAATGGAGGATGACAGACAGCCGCAGCGGAGAGAAGAGTTTACTGAACTTGCCTTAAATATTCATCTGTACCTCACATTAAACTGTGGAACGGCTTCAGAACACTTGAAATATAATGTGTGAAAACTTTATGGTGTTTTATAATGTGTTTGTGGCTTTTGTGGGGCTTAACAATAACACAGTAGTATACGCAGAATATCGGATTTGGATCGGTCTCGTCTGATCGATACTCCGATCTGGCAGAAAATGCCAATATCGGAGCGATACCGATACTGAATATCGGATCGACGCACCCCTAATAGTTATAGCTCTTTTGCATTTAGTCTTTTCTAACTTAACTGTTTTTTGTTTTGTTTTGTTTATTTGAAATATTGATTATAAAAATGTCTTAGCGGCAGTGTGTTTTTTCTTGTTCTGTTTTTCAAATACTGTATGCTTAACTAATATCAGTCTCCAATACAAGCGCTGTGTTCCCATGTTAGTGTTCCCATGACAGCTTTTTTCATTTTTTTCCCCTTGTTGCATTTGCCCGATCAAAGAATTTGTTAACATATCTTAGCTTTATGCTTCTTACACTGATTTTATGATCAAATAGAGCAAATATTAAGGAGGCCACTGTTACGTATTGGTGAACAGATATGATATGTTTAAAATAGCTGCACTTGTTTTCCATTTCAAAATAAATAAGAATTACTTCTCAGTCAAGTCTAATGAAGATGATAACTGGAATGACTGCACTGGTTTGATACGAAATCACATTGTCCCACTGGATGAATGTTTTATAGTACAGCGAGACTAATGCACTATATTACAGCATCCCAACAGGCCACTTAGGCCGAAATGAAAAAGAGGGCTCCAATAGTAAGACATCTAGGTCGATAAGCTTTTAGTTCATGTAATTCAGTACAACTGTTGGTGCACTGATCTAATGTCAGCATGTTTTGATTGGAGATATATGGATGTTTTTCTAATATTTATTCTTTTTACCCTGTGTGATGGCTCTCTGTTTCATATTTTATATGCAGCCCTTCCATTAATTTCAAGCTCATATCTACACAGACAGTCAACTAAGTGGTCAGCTGATAGTATCACACACTTCAGCTAAATGCTTCCGTTCTATGCTTTCCCAGTGTTAATCCGAGCTGCTAGTATTTAAGTGTTTTTAGCTTCTGGATCCCATCTGTCCATAGAAAATTTGCTTATAGTTTACAAACACTGACAGAATAATCAAATGCATTCTGGTTATCTGACCACAACAGACTGCTTTAGTTTCATTGTACATTGGGTCAGACATTGCTATTAAGACTGGACCCTTCAGAAACGGAGATCAGGCACTAATTTTACTTTAGAAGTTGTACATACTGTACTTTAATAGTTATATTTAATGGCCACATCTGAAATGTATCCTATGGTCACATACTGACTGTTACTGTTGTATAATATTGGACTTTGTAAACTGGAAGTATATTTGAGGTGCCGGGGGTGGATGAAAATGGCATTCATATATACATTATGACTCAGTGTTAAACAGAGTTCGCCAATTGCCTGTGACAGTTTCCTCCAGATTGGACTGACTACTGTGAAAGTGCCATTCTCAGTTCCTCTGGCTATACTGTAAATAATTCACACCTCTTACTAGCAGTCACTTAAAGCACTATAGAAATAGTTGTACAATATTCAAGATGCGTTTCATTTCCTGTGGTATTTCTGGAGGTGAGGGTTGGGGGAACGGTTGAACTCATGAATGGTGTTGAGATGTGACATATGTTACTGGCTGCCATGTAGATCTTCATGCGATTGGTCTTATTGTGCAAAGAAGCTCAATTACTCCTCTCCCTCTACACACTATTCTAACACACCTTGGTAGCAATCATCAGCAGAGTAACCTTGGGATGTACAAAGCACATTGCGGTTGTTAAGCATTACTGTTAATGTAGAATACAACAGCCCTCTTTACACGTTTCCCTGAATTATTTATCGACACTCCACTCCCGGTTTGTGTAGCACATTTAGTGTGCCATGTTCTGTAAGATATTAAAGACTAAGACAATGTACAACAAACTCAAAAACACAACTGCTAAACAGAAATGACATGCATATGCAAGTGGTTAAACAAGTATGACAATTTTTAAAGGGTTTGATCCTGGACTACATACTTGTAGTCCGGAGTCTAGAATCAGTAAGATTATTTAATATTTTTTGAAAGTCTCTTATGCTCACTAAGGCTGTAATTATTTGATCAAATATGCAGTACAATATTATGAAATATTTTTACAATTTAAATAATTATTTTAAATAATTATTTTCTATTTTGATATATTTTGTAATTATATAATGTAATTTATTCCTCTGATGCCAAAGCAAAATTTTCAACAGCATAACTGCAGTCTTCAGTGTAACATGATCCTTCAGAAATTATTTTAAATGATTTAATTAATTCTAATATAACATGATTCTAATATAATGACATTTCTTATTATTATCCAAAACATTTGATCAATTGATTTAATAACAAATATTTATGTAGTAAAACTGTGATCATTTTTTTCAGAATTCTTTGATGTAAAAAAGGACAGAATTGATTTGAAATGAAAAATATAAAATATATAAATATATGTTTATATATAGGATATGTATGTATAATGACATTTGTATATGTTGTTTGTTTTCTCTTTTCTTTTTCTTTTCTTTTTTGTTGTTGTTGTTGTTGTGCGTAAGTTAGGAGTTCAAACCCCCACATAATTTAGATAAATAAGGTTTTTTTGTTTTTTTTGTTTTTTTTTTTTAATAAACCAAGTAAAATTGCAACTGAACTTAATGAATTTTGTTGAATGGAAAGCCGTTTTGGCACTTTAATAACAGCAGCTCTTTTTGTTGCATAGGGAAAAATATCTCAGGAGTTTTGAGTGATATGTGGATAGGTAGGTGCTGACAGAATTTTCTGTTTAAAGCAATTGATCTGCAGGAGGTGTGACTTGATTTGACTGGCAAACTTTCCACTGTGAGTGTTTTTTTCCCTCAGTATTTTAAACAAAAAAATGCCTACAATAATAATTGTGCAACTTAAAATCCAAATAATTTCTTTTGGGAAGTTGCATTCAAAATGCACATGGCTCTAAAGTCTGTAAGAATGTGTTTGAATAGGCAGGATGCTTCTGGCTCTGATTACTGGAAAAACATTCGAGAACCACACATCCACTGACACTCATTTATAAAGACTTGCGAGCGAGAAAAGATTTCACTGGGGGCACACATAAATATTACAACACTTTTGTCTAGTGCAATCTCACACACATATTGTAATATGTGCTACAGTTTTCTATTAGCTAGATGTGACGCAGCAAAAACTTTGCACCATGCTTTGCTGTCTTGCTGCTAATTTTGTAAGGTTTCAGCAGGCTTTCCACTCAAGTTCTCAAGCATGACGGATGTGCAGATATGCTCATGTGGAGAGCCAATAGGCTTACATAGCCCACACAACACTATAAAGTTCTTTTTTTTTCTGTATCTTCTTTAAAATATTTTTTTTGTGTTGTGTAGTTGGTAGCTTTCTGCTACCTGTGGGTTTGTACTTTTTTTACAGGTGGATGACTAACCATGTGATGCATTACTGCAACCTACTGCCGTTTTGAATGAAATAATTGTTGCTTATGCAGGCCGAGTTATAGTGGCCAAGAATAATACTGGACTGAAAAGGCAAAGACTAATACTAGCAAGTACAGTGGCTAAGATTGGGTAAAATGCATATGTTAATGAATATTTAATGGCTGGAAGTAACTGGGGTAAAAAGAATCAATGGATGTAGCCTCTCTCTCTTGAGGACCAGTGTGAGCTAAAGTCCTGAAAGCAGGAAAGCAAGATTAGTGACTCTCAAAGTGCCACTACAGAACCATAAAAACAAAGCAATCAGTCACAAGAACTGCGTCTTCCCTCGAGAACAACAGCTAAACAGTCATTTAACACTTTGGACATTGTGCATTGCAATGTGATGTTAAAATATTAACCAGTCTCAAATAATGACTTATATAATGCTAATATATGCCAACCGCTAATGCACAATATTCAAAATGCATTTTTATGCTCCGATTGTGTATTTATTATTTATTGTATTTATTAGACTCTGAAAGCAGCTCTCTATCCTTACCGATTCTTATAGCTGTTACGAAGCAAATAGCCTCTAGCAGACATTGATTGACAGAGACTGATGTTTGAGGCTATAATGAAGTCTTACAGCAAAGTATAGTCAAAATCCTCTCTAACAATATCTGGAATACACCCAACATGGCATATTTTGGATGTCTCTCTTATTTGACACATCCAATCGAGGTCATGGAGTGCTCTACTATCTGGTTGATGAGAACTAGATGCGTTAGATTAGAAAGATGTCCAAAATATCGTCTGTGTCCTGAAGCTACCTTACTGCCCAGTCAGTCAGTGACGCTCATTCATTCATTCATTTCTAGAGCCCTGTTCACACCAAGAGCAATAACTATAAAGATAACTTTAAAGATAATGATATTAGCGTCCACACCAGTGGACGATATTGTCTGTTTGTTCTAAGCACATGCTCGTCTGCCACTTTAAATTCTCGAGCTCGTTACAGCAGGATTGATTCTGACTGGGTGTCAATGTTTTTATCGTCCATCAGCTGGAAAAAAAAATCATTCTGAAAGTTTCTCTGTGCCTTTATCGTTATAGCTGTATTGTGGACTCTGCTATTCTTTAATATTGAGAATGATTTTTAGAACTGTATCTTTATTGTTATCTTTATAGTTATCGTCCTTGGTGTGAATGGGCCTTAATATCCAAATGCCTAATAATTTAAAACAAATTCTAATGAGCTGTAGTCATAACCTTAAAAAAAAAAAAAATAATGACTAGAAATACTTATTTCTCACTTGAAATAGAAATATAATTATAAAATAAACAATAACTTTAAAATGCCTCAAATTATGAGATGAGTTATGCTATTTCTTGTCTAAGTGATTTGAATTTTCACCTGGTGATAGATAGATAGATAGATAGATAGATAGATAGATAGATAGATAGATAGATAGATGCAAAAGCTGTCACTGAGGCGGTACTCTAAGGTACAAAGCCAAAAGGTACATCTTTATACCTTATTTTCCCCTAAACGGTACATATTAGTACTTTGAAAGCATATATTCGTACCAAAAGTGTGCATATTAGTACCTTTTGAAAGTGTACCAACCCGGTGAGATTTTTGTACCTTTTTTTCTGAGTGTGTAGACTTTGAACACCCAGAAGCAACTATAGCAACACCCTGGGAACCGCCCACAATACCCTGGCTCTAAGGAGGCAAGATTTGCGCAGGCAAGCACCACTCACATTTTCTTCAAAAATGTCAAGTGTAGATGATTTCTGACAAGTACTTTGCTGAACTATGCATGAACACTGAGTGTGCCTTGATCAAACCTGTGTGCGTAGACTCTAAGAATGTTCCAATAACCAATGGAACAGCACAAAATAACCTCACCAAGACCTTAGACTTCACATTGTTAATGCTTCAGTGGAGGTCTCAGAGGACAGCAAGCGGTATAACAGAACCATTTCCTGCTGAGCCCAGTGCAAAAAAAACATCTCTGCACATCTGCGTTCCCCTTTGGCACAGGGTACGTTAAAGAGGTTTGAACCATGGCAGAATTATTGTATTAAGGTAATGAACGCTGCTTGTAAGGTTTGTATTTATTTCTTGATTTCTTTTTTTATTCATTTATTTCAGGAAATCAATCAAAGGAAATGAAAAGAGTGTAAAAGGATTGGGGGCTATTTACCTACCCATGGTGCTTTATTGATTTGGAATGATTTTTATAACAAAGTTTCTCAACTACATTTACAGACTTTTGTGTTTCATGTTAAATGAAAATTGCTTGTAGTTTAAACTCATTAAACATTTATGGAAATAAGTGAGTTCTACAACTGCATCAGTGAACTTTCGGGGCAGATCTAAGCGACATTTGTCAACACGCAAATCCGTAAAATCTTATGCATCGACCCTTGTAGTTTTTCTATTAGCGCACGGCACTCCGCTTACGTTTATCAAGCCATTAGCTGTAGATTTTGTGGGAATGAGTGTTAATAAGTGTTAATGAGTGCTAATGAGTATAAAGTAGTGCACTTTACTGCAAGCAATGCGGGCAGGCTTCATTTTGTGGTTCACTGCTCTGTTTAAGTTGATTTTCGAGAAGGTTTCACTTTCCTCAGAAATTTGGAGAGGTTTCAGTTCGGTCTTGGAAAACTGATATCCATATTGCAGGTTGTGGAAGATTACTGATCAAAAATATTTTCCAATTCGGAGAGGAGATGAATTGTTTATCACTTGTTCTTTGTTGGGATGAGGCTAGTCATTAGATGTGAAAGTCTGGCAGGCCTGTGGCGCAGGTTACCTTGAGAGTTACCATGACTTGTGTGAGGATGCACTTCTTAATTAAAATTTCACAAGCTGGAAGCTGGTTAACTTAAGGCCATGCTCACAGATTTACGAATAAGTCATTGCATTCTGTTTGTTTCATGCTAATATATTTCAAATGAACGTTCAGTGAAAACAAAGATGTCTGCCTCTCCGTTTTTACATAAGCACTGGAATTTAGTGCAGTAGAAAGCACTGTTTGTATCCCAGTGGAAGATATCATTCAGGAATCTATTCATTCTCTGTAATTAGGTGAAATCTCAAGGGCATCATAAGAAAACCAATCAAGCCAACAAAATGACTGTAAACAAATTTTTAAAAAGATTTTATTGTACACAGGACAGACAGAGGCTGCAGTATTTCTTCTTTCTCTTGATTTTAAGCAAAATGATGATGGATGCGCAAATATGATTATGCCAGACAATAATACTTCTCTTAGCATCTTAGTGGGATCAAAAGTAATCTGTATATTTGGGATTGGACAGATCTGGTCATGATCAAATATTAAATCTGCTTACCTACATGAGCAAGGCTCCATGAAGCAATGCTATCAGAGTTATTAAAATACAGTGGGCTTCAGAAGTCTTCTTTTGGCATTTTTCTAATGTAATGCATTTTCCCCATATAACAAATTATAATTATTATACATTTTGAATGTTTTACAGTATAAGATGTTTCAGATTCATTCAGCTTTAACAAAGATAGTTTTGACCCTTTTTTGTTCCCAAGTGACATTCTGTATCTTTAAATCCATTTTCCATTTGAGAGTTTGCAAGTAATCCTTGCCTTTCTCTTCTTGAAGAAACCCTTTTTGTGTTCTGATTTTTTTTTTCATTAATATATACTACTCTTTTTAGTCTTTCCGTCCTTTCAGCCATTCTTTCTAGTCATTGCAGTCATTTACTGCAGTTGTTCCTCCACTGGTCTTTAGAGAGTGAATTTACGCTCTATAATGAAAAACAGCCTGTGTGCCTGCATCAGCACATACCGTAACTTTGATTGTGTGTGCGTGCAGATTTGTGTTTGTGATGCACCTCATAAATTATTCCTCCAGAAAGGTTTTTTGCCACTCTGTTATCTTTATGATCATATTGTTTCCTTTAGACAAGTAATTGGGTTTTCTTTGAGTTCAAAGTGAATGATCCCAAATTATGAATTATGAATGTACCTCAAGATGTAGCTTCATGGTGAACTCTAGTGAATTGAGATAAACTACCTAGACCGAGATGAATGCTTTATGTGGTTCTGTTCTCCAAATGATCACATAGAAAAATGCTTATAGATGCATAATGTGCCTGCTGTATTATTGTATTCTTTTGTTATTGTATAGTGATCTCAGGTTTTTAAGGCTGCAATGGTCTTACATTCTTCATTAAAGACCTTTATTGCAGGTAGAAATAAATGTGAAACATTACCACTAATTTTCTTGGTTGTGAGAATAAGATAAAAAAGAAAAAAGATTCACCTCCTGACTGCTTTCTGCTGACCTCCATTGATTTTTATATCTTCATAGTTTCAAGATCAATTGTCTTGAGTGCAGTTTGCCAATATTAACACTAATCTGCAGTCTACATCAGTGTTTGCCCATTTTTTTATGGACCCTTTTTATGGACCCTCACAGCCTCATCATCAGTTGGGTCCACGTACCCCTCACTTTTGTAAGCAACAAATTCATCAAGGCGTTTTAACTTTAAACCATTGCTTCTGGTCAAAATACAAATCCATTATCCATAAAAACACTTCCTCCATTGAAAAAGTCCATCTCTTTTTGCCCTCTCACATCAAAATCCACTGACGTATTTGTTTAGAACTGTTTTGGCCTGTTTTCACATGTAAATATGGATAACTCTTCTACATCTTAAATGGCGAGGGGGTGAGTACATTTTTAGCTAATTTTAATTTTTGTGTGAGCTATTCCTTTAGCTTTAAATTTGGTACAAATCATTTAGTATTGTCATTAATAAAACAATGTTTCACTTCATGACGTAAACATGAAGTTCATAAAATGTGGTTATTGTTATTATAGTACTTTTGCACTATATAGCACTATTGTAAATTTTAAAGTGTAGTATTTGTATTTGCCACACATTTTGATGCCTTTTGAAAAATTCAGGATGTGTTTGTTATTTTTTTAGCCGCATGTAATATGATTATTGATTTGTGTTTGGTGATGGGAGGAGAATATAACAGAGCATTGCATTGTTGTGAGCTTTTTATTTTTTCTTTCTTAAAAAGAAAGGGGGGGGGGTCGATTGAATACCCTAGGATTTTTATTTTTAGTCATAGTTTCTGTTGTAAAGAATAGGCTTAACAAAGCAAGTCTAAATGTTGCTCCCTGGAATCTGCTTTCACCTGGTTGAGAATCAGTTGTCTAGATCAGAAATGATCAAACTTTTTACTTCAAAGTGCAAAAAATCAAACTTGATGAGGGCCATGGGTCAAAAGTAAATGGTGCATTATATCAAACTATATAATAATAAAATGTACACTTTTCAAGAATTAAATTAATTGAAATTCTCTACATTTCAAAGCAAAAATACATCGAAAAATGTTCAAAGAAAAAGATAAATTAGCTTCACTGATCTAGACAAAAATAAAATCTAGAAAGACGAGGGAGGAATGTCAAAACTAAATGCCCTTATTTTAACATGTAGCTGTTTAATAATTAAAGTTGCAAAAAAGGTTTTACTATTGTCATGAATGGATTCTGCACATCATGAACATCGTGCAGTACTAGGCCTGTAGTATCATAGTATCAGGAGATGTTATTGAGGTGTTGTTGGCCCGGGGGTGGGGGGGAGAGACCTGCTTCTGCTCCAAAGTAACTACTCTCAAAGGTAAGGCTCACTTTTTCATTGTCCCTCATTGCTCACTGTGTCCATGTGACAAGTTTCCAAGCTAAGCAAATTATCCTGCGCCGGTAATGTGCTGGAGATGACATTTTAAGACAATGTACATGTGATGAAAATAGCAGAAGGGCGTCAGATTGGTTGTGGTCCAAAGAGGGCAAATGTTCTCCATCATTATTCTTAAACACTGCCCTCATCTTCTCTGCCCTTTGCAGAGAATTAGCATATGAAAAGGAGAGCAAAGTGCTGTATTTCAATGAGCCGCCCTTGCCATTTTCAGCACCGCTGTGTTCTCTTTTCTCTGCGTAGTTTCATGAACAGCCTGAATGGGTTGAGATCAGATGGTCAGAGAAGATGGCATCCGATTTAAAGTGAATTTGAATTAATGAATGGGAACTGGGCACAATTATGTTGACCCTCGGTCTTTAACTGGTGGGCATTAATGGTGTACAACAGAAACTTCACATTAGGCTGAATTAGTAATTGTTATTCCTTTCATTGCATTTAAGTTCTGCTCTTAACAAGTTGCTCTGAATGCTTCAAAATCAGCAAGATTTTAGCTTAGAGCTTGATTTAAATGAGATGCTTGAAAATATGAAATGTATTTTGTTGGTTGGACATGACACAAAACAACAACTAAAGGCTGTGCAATAAGAGCATGCTTTGGTAAACCAAGCACAATTAGGTAAAAACACAAGTAGCTTTAAATGCTTCATTTGCAGATGCTGAAATTACTGCTTTCTAATGCGAGATTCTTGTGCCGTTGTTTCAATTTACCACCTAATTCTGCCCCCACTGTGTATCCTTTTTAGGAGAACACTGACATAGCCTGACAAAGAGTTCTCTTGACAACCAAAGAAATAAACAAGAAAACAAAAACAGATAGCACAGCATAATTAAAGAGACAAATAAATCTGTAGTGAAGACCGCCTAAAGGCCTGCTCACAAAAGAATGTTCTTTTCCTTCTCTGGCTCTTTTTTCTTTCCCATCTTGTTCTCCTGTTTTTTGTTGCAATACTCTTGTAAATCTTTAGCAAGAGCAAAAAATTTAGCAAAAAATGTAAGCAGCACAACTGTTCAACATCAATTAAAATAAGAAATGTTTATTAAGAAATCAGCATATTAGAATGATTTCTAAAGGATCATTTGACACTAAAGGCTGGAGTAATGACTGCTGGAAATTCAGCTTTGCCATCATAGGAATAAATTACATTTTAAAATATATTCAAAACAGCTATTTTTAATTTGTAATAATATTTCACAACATTACTGTTTTTACTGTATTTTTGATCTAGTAAATGCAGCCTTGATGAGCATTAGAGACTTTCAAAAACGTTTTGATAACAAATTGAAAGAAAATTATGAAATCTGGCAATACTGATAGCACCACAATAAACCTGATTTTGTTAAAATAGCCTGTTTCCTAGATGCCATTCGGTTTAATATAATGTTATATATGACTATTTTCTTTCTTTGGATGTTTTAGCCAAATCAAGTATTTTGTGCTCAAGTCTTATATATTTATGCAACAATTGGCATAAGAAATCAACATTTTCTGAGCAACAGTTCCATCTTTGTTATGACTGTGACGCATGAATGAGTAGAACAACTAAGTAAAAACCTCTGCCAACATCCTGTATCAGCAGCGGATCGAACAAAAAAAATGCTCTGTTGGTGAGTTGGCAGTATTCGTAATATGACTAGTGCCAGAGTGAATGGGACATTTTAAAAGAAAGCAGCAGTGCATTTCTTAGGCCTATCACCGTATACTGTGACCGCAGCCAATAGTGTTTCTTGGAACGGCACTCAGAATAAAATGCTTTCTTTGGAGGCTTCCACTTGCTCTCATCATGGCCAATTTGGCATGAGGAGCTGTTCTAGAGGTGCTCTAATTGACACTTTTAACTTTTGAGTAGTTTATGGCACTATTACATTAAGCAGAGCTCTAATGAAAGTGCTTAGGTGTAGTTCTAAGACAGAATGTCAGCGGACAACAATGTAATGGCATTCTCCGTCTACAAACTCATGCTTTCTGCCTTTCCATTTTATCGGCTTCATTACTCTAGAGGGCAAAGTTAAAAAAAAAAAATAAAAGAGAATGACTTCAATTTGGGTAAACTGAATTGCTAGAGAAAGACTATATGTCCTTGGAGGGAGAAAATCAAGGAGTTTACCCCTCTGTCCTGTAAATACCAGATTCAGTCTTTAATCATGTGTGCTACTTCTGGCAGCCCATAACCTTTCTCAGGTCAACGTTAATTGTAAACTGCTACACCTTAAATTAAAGTCTCAGATGAATTTCTTAAGATGGGAGAGCTAGTACAGATTTGAAGTAGCCATTACTTGTCTATGGCTGTGCTGACTAATATTACCTGTTCAAACATAGTGAGCTCATGTGTAAATAATCAGTGACTCACAGTTTCTCACAAAGTGTAAGAAACGCCGGTTTGGTTTCATACTCTCTCTTGGCAGAATTCCATATAGGATTTGACTGTGAGAGATTTGACTTTGTTCCAAGGTGACAATTTCTAGGTTTCTGTGATTAAAAAAATCTTGCATTTGTTGCAAAACAAGGCCAGATTTAGTCTGTATTGATCGAAGATGCAGTCATAATTATGAGGTGGTTATTAGTATGCATTTTAAAATAGAAAATTCATTACATAAAGATATTCTTAGATTTTTTAACAATAATTTTGGGGATATTAACAGGCATACAAAGTAATGTCTGTAAAAAAAAAAATATAAAAATGCAGATTTGTGTTTTGTTGGGTTTTGATTAGGTTTACTTAACATTTACAAGTATAGGGTGATATAAATATATATGCCATATAAATATCATATAATTTTCTATGATGACCAATCAGAGCAGAGTAGGCTCATAGAAAGGAGGGGTTTAGAGACACTGAATCTTAGAACTGCTTCGAATGAATCGTTGGAAAATTAGGTGTATATTTTGAGATAATGAAAGCCTTTTTTTTTTTTTTTTTTGACCTTGCATGCATGTAAACCTATTGTAGGAGACTCCCAAAACAATATTAGGAACCTTAAAAATGGCATAAGAGGGGCACTTTAAATTTGAGTGAGATAAATTGAGGTTGGTGCCTAAGAAATGCCTCTGTTTGAATCAGGCTTTATTAAAATGTAAAAAAGAGGATATTTTAGAGCTTGTTGCTTTTTAATCATAGATATTTATTGTATTCCCACATTTCTTTACCTGGAGCTTTATCTCTTGCAAGAAAATTAAGCCACATGTTACACTTGGCAAGCAAATTTTTATAAAACCTTCTTGCACAGGTGAAGCTTTTAATTAATAACAGAACCAAAGTATATTTTTCACCTGATGGGTTTATTCTCATGTTTACATTTCTTCTCGTTTCCTCTCCTCCAGTGGCCATTTTGTCATAGAAGATGAATGGTGTAATTTTGCGGTGTGTTGTCAAGTGTTTCCATGTTTTTTATGCTTGAGGAATAATCAGAAATATGCCTACTGTACATATTTGCGAGCGAGCTGATGATTCTAGTGCTTTTCTGCATTGCGAATGTCAGTTTTTATCTTGAATGTTGATTTCATTCTTTTTTTGGCTCCAGCATTTACACAGTCACATTATTAACTCTAAAAATAGCTGAGAAATGCATTATGGTGCTCTAATGAGAATGTGTAACTATTTACATCATCTCTTTTGGTTTGCAAAGAGAGCTGTTTTTTTTTTTCTGCGCAAAATTTCTATTAAAATAAAATAAGTTTTGGCTTTCCATGTTTGCTGTATGTCACATCAAAACAGTATTAAAATTACAGCATTCTTTAGGCGTCCCCTATGTGCTCATTCACATGGAAAAATGAAGACTACGGTTACAGTATTACCTTTCTGCTATTATTTGAAGTGCTTAAAATAGTCTGGGTTTGTTACGTAACCACCATGCCGTGTGTGATTTGCTGGCATAAGACTGTGTTGCACACTCGCGCACACACACACATACACACACACACACAGTCGTAATTGCACAGGACTGTGGCGGCTGATGGAGCGTTGTATGTCTAACTTAAGATTTACATACAAAATGTGTAAAGTAATGAAAGGCATAAAACCACCAATTCTGCAAGAATGACATTGTCATCACTACTTGCTGTGCATCATCTGGATGTCTGGGCAGATGGCATCTGTATGCACTGCCATCTTCCTGCAATATGAGACATCTCAGGAGACTGATGATCTTGTAAGCCAGAACCACTGGAGCTCATCGTAGTTAAAGGCAGGGGCTGCAAGATGGACCGCTGCTGTCCACTGTCACTTTCAGTCAAAGACACATTAGAGGAAATTTTATTTTATTTTATTTTATTTTATTTTATTTTATTTTGTATTCACTGAGGCTTTTGACAAAAGGCGAAATATTCAGTTTGCCTGTGGGCAGCATCTTAGATGCTCAGAAGTGTTGCCTGCTTTGGACTATTTACATTTGAATTTTATTGCATTTGAACATTAGATTTAATTGCATTTGGATTCTATCAAAAGGCGTGTGTTTGTAGATGTTTACAAAATATCTTCTTGGAACATGATGATATCCTAATGAGTTTTGGCATAAAAGAAAAATCGATAATTTTGACCCATACAATGTATTTTTGGCTATTGCTACAAATATACCCATGCTACTTATGACAGTATGTAAAGCTGTTTTGCAACCATGCAAAATTGTGAAAAGCACTGTTTGAAGTGTGGTTACATTATTGAAAAGTTAAAGTTCGTAACTATACAAAATACTGCATCATTATGAATTATTATTAAAACTTTTTGCAACTCAAAACATTTCTTTTTATCTAAACTATTTTTATACTCAACAAGTAGAACCCAAATACAGTGTATTGTATTGTACATTTAATCATAACAGGTCAACAGAGGATTCAACTAAAATAAATTACTGAAGAATTACTTCAGTATTTAACAAATTACTGTAAATAGTTTTATTTGCAAATCCCCCATTCTTACATTTGTGCTGTAGGCAAAAGTTGTTTGGAAATTCAGCCCTTACAGCACCTGTTAGCAGAAATATACTGGACATTTCAATTCATACCTCACATTTTCTTCGGTTTGCCCAAAAAGAAAGTCTCATCTTAAAAAAATAAATAAATAAAAATACACAGCATCATCTTAAAATAATTTCATCATTCTCAGATTTGAAATACATGGTGAGACTTGTGTCTTTAGCTGCACTGAGTTTCTAGACTCTAAAGGCTTCTTCTGAAAAATGTGCCAAACCTGCAACACAGATTCTAAATAGTGTGCACTCTACCAAGTTCAGATGTTTAGCAAAAGTACAGCAAAACCAATTGAATTTCAGAGCTCATGAAGGTATAAGGTGAGGAGAGACTGACTTATCAAGCCCCTTTCACTGAACATACTGTAGCCTATATTTAGGCAGATATTAAAATCACATTATTAAAATACTTAAGACACTTTTAAGGGGTGAAGGAACAAACAAATATCAATACACAGAATGTGATATTGTCTCTTGTGCCATAGTCTTAGGTGAGAACTCATACAGTGGCCTTGTTTACTTAAATGATATGACAACATACAATACAAACAATCCCCACAGACATACATTATATGGCCTTCATACAGCTACAGGATCATAAGATGAGTTGCTTCATTCATCTCTTATTGACACTAGCTATTGGGCTGAGTGAGCATGGACATGTCATTTGGGGTTATGAAGTGGTGTCCTCTTTCAAACGTTCCGTCCAGTTAGTTTATATGGGTATGTATGTGTGAAAATCACTTTTAACAAGTTTCAAACATGTTGTAGATGGAATTAAGAACCCAGCCAGTGTACTTTCTTAAAGATGAAAATATATATTTCATCCTTCCCCAAATGCATTTGTAAAAAGTATAGTATTTTACAAATGAATTTGTAGTGCACTAAGTTTGTGCTTGATGAAAGCATGAAATAACTAAATTAGAATGTATTTTCAGTTAGTATAGACATGTCAATCTATTTTTAGTATATTTATCATAAAATAAATATATTTTAAATACAATTAAGTATATTTATTTTTCACAAGGGTAGTGCCACTAAAAATGTGGTAGTATTTAAAAACTTATTAGCTTTTAACCCTTAATCGGTCCTTGGAGTCTATCTGACCCCATTGGCATTTTCCTTTATTTTTTTAAAAATGTTCCCTTCATCTCAGGGGCATGAGACTCTGTGACATTTCCTAAATAATCTGTCTAAAAACACACACAAAAAAATCTGGACTTGATTTGGTTGTTCTAAAGGGGTGTAAAAAAATATTTACTGTTTAAGGTCCTCGGGGTCCGATTGACCCCACATTGAAAATGAATGGGAAAAGTGAAAAAAAATATTATTATTTTTTTTTGTTTCATTTGTCAAAAAAAAAGTAGTAAACCCAGTATAAATCTGAAAAGTTTTACATTTTTATAAAGGCCTGGATCTAGAGCACAAATGCAAATTGGAACGAACATTTTATCTCATGTGCACACACACACACACACACACAAACGTGTGTGTGACTGCAATAGAGTGCATTTTTATAGAAATTGGCATATAAAATCAACAAATTTGGCATAAATCTGAAAATTTCCACTCATAAATGAAGGACTGGTACTAGAGCACAAATGCAATATGGAACAAGCATGTTTACACACACACACACACACACACACACACACACAAACACACACACACACACGTGTGTGTGACTGCAATAGAGTGCATTTTTATAGAAATTGCCATATAAAATCAACAAATTTGGCATAAATCTGAAAATTTCCACTCATAAATGAAGGGCTGGTACTAGAGCACAAATGCAACATGGAACAAGCATGTTCACTCACACACACACACACACACACACACAAGCACACACGTGTGTATGACTGCAATAGAGTGCATTTTTATAGAAATTGGCATATAAAATCAACAAATTTGGCATACCACTCATAAATGAAGGACTGGTACTAGAGCACAAATGCAACATGGAACAAGCATGTTCACTCACACACACTTACACACACACACACACACACAGAGGTATGACATTTTATTTGCCAAAATTTTTTAGATTTTGGCAAATAAAATGCACAGAACATAAATGCATAACAATGTGAAGGGGTAGACATAACACACACACACACACACACACACACACAGAGAGAGAGAGAGAGAGAGATTTCTGCAAATTTATGTAACATAATTTGCAAAAGCATACAATTCAGAAGACACCAGACGACAACAACAAATTCTAACCTTTGACAAAAATATTTTCACAAAATTTTTTAATATATTTTAGAATTTTTAAATATATTTTCACAAAATATATATCAAAAAGTTGCAAGGAGAAGCTGAAACATGAAGAAAAAATGACTTGAAACTGAACTGAAAATGAATGAGTCTCTATGGACCTCTGCTGGATATATGTGGTCATTGCACTTTCTTTCTTTAACTGTAATCCCTAAAGTTTTTATTCTAAACTGCAGATGGCAGTATTCTATCCCTAACACATGGGCCAATATCTAGAATCCATTTATTTTTAATTTAGGTCATAATTTAAGTGTTTTTTTTTTTTTCATTAAAAAACAAAAAAATTTTTTCATAAGCCAGTTTATGGCGTAGTTGAGTAATTGTGCAGAAAAAAGGTAAAAAACTTTCAAATATCCACAAAAACACAGCATAAACATATAGTTGAGAAGTAAATAAAAAAATTATATATAATTTGTCATATAAAAAATGTATATTTCCTTATGCAATCGCTTTGTAAATGTTTGGGGTCTATCTGACCCCAAGGACCTTAAACGTTAACCCTACTCGAGGGACGCTCTATAGAAAACATAAATGAAGGTCAGGCAAAACACAGTCTTAGTATGTCATTTTATGTCAAAACATATTAGGTATTATACATAGCTGAAATCAGATAGTATTTTAAAGAATACCCTGGAGTTTAATGAACAAACGACTTAAATGCATTTTTGTGTAAATTGTGTCACAGTACAAAAAAATTACCCTGAATTAGAGCTCTGAATATGTTTTGTCTTGATAAAATGAACTGAAAAACTATATAATTGTTATATTAAGGATTTATTTCTACCTGATCTGAACCTTGAAAATACTTCAGTATAATCTAATGATCTCAGGTTGATGTCACATTAAATAATCATTTGACTTGAATAAAACAATTTAATTTGATGTTTCCACATAAAGTTTTTTTAGGTTACCTACTTTTACCTGATTTTACAGCTTGAACACGCAATTTACCTATTTCACACCTTAGGTGAAAAAAAGCATGTCAAGTAATGCATTACTATTTTAAGAGTAATGTTGTCAGACTTACGAACAGAGCAAAAGGGAAATTGTGTGTATGTGTATGTATGTGTGAGTGGGTGAGAAAGAGAGAGAGGAAAGGAAGAAAGAGAAAAAAAAATGGCCAGGGAAATAAAATCACCCTAGGCTTATCTTAGACTATAGCCCTCAGTAGACCACCCACACCATCTGCCTGTGCAGCCAGAGCTTTTAAGTCAGATTTAAGACTGCTTGGAGGATGCTGTGCCAGGTGTTGGGGCAGGACTGACATCAGGCAAAGTGCAATAAAGTCAGATATCAAGGACATGCATATTATCTCTCTCTATTGAATTATATTCCCACCAATAAACCATTTCTACCCCATAGGCAGACTTTCAAAGTGCCCTGCAAAGTTTAGCAAAACCCGTTCAAGTGTGTAAACTGCTGCGGTGTTATTACAACATTGATTTCAACTTGTAATATGTCAACAAATTGTAGATCACAAACATTTTATGCAACATATATTGGTTATATGACAATATCTGCTGGAGTCACTGATTAATGCTGCAAATGTTAATCTTATTACTATTATTATGTATGTGTATGTGTGTGTGTGTATATGTGTGTGTGTGTGTGTATATATATATATATATGTGTGTGTGTGTGTGTGTGTGTGTATATATATATATATATATATATATATGTATGTATGTATGTATGTATGTGTGTGTGTGTGTGTGTGTGTGTGTGTCAATCAATAAAAGCAACATTATATTACATAATATTACATTATATTATATTATATTATATTATATGAGATTAGTTTTTTTATTTTAAAAAAATATTATATAATAATTAATTTTTAAAATCTACATTGTATGTTTAGAGCTTTAATCAATAAAATAGCAGACTGACTCCAGATTCATTATTATATTATATTATATTATATTATATTATATTATATTATATTATATCATTTATTTGTACATATTTATTGATATTAATACGTTATTATTATTATTTACTTTATATTACATTTATATTTCTTGGTGCTCTTTTTATTAGTTTGAGTTTTAGTTTCACTTTTATTTGCACATGAACAACTGTTTTATGTATTGTGCCAAATAATGCTGATACCACATACCACAATGACAACAACGGCAATTGCTTTGACAAGAGCATATGGCATCCCACCAGAAGTAAGGTTGGGGTTTGTGCATACATGAAGGGATATAATTACATCAAGCCATTATTTCTTGGATGACATATTTTTGCAAGGCCAGTTTTTTTCCCCCTCTCACTAGCATTGAATGCAAACCATAATCTAATCATCACTTTTCATGTGGACAGCATGCTGCATCAACGGATTAGCTTCTCTGTAAGCCGTAAGCAGCTTTTCCAAATTTCATTACTGTCCCCCTCATGATCAGGTGTTGTGTTCAAACAGGCCCGGCCTCCCTGTGTTTTGAGGTAGCTTTGATAGCGGTGATGAGAAATCAATGCATTTGTCTCAGTGCAGCAGGAGGAAATTGTGCCGGTTGTTTAGCATTTGGAGGCGTACTAACTATTGCCCAGAAGTACTATATTGGTAAAGTGGAACGTTGAGATTGGAGGCATAGAACCTGAGACATGATTGAAATATGGATCTCACAGAAATGCGTTGTGCTCTGCAAAATGGGCTTCGTCTGAGAGAAACATGCAGAGCTGATCAGAGATAATTTTGCGCTTTATACATCTCACATCGACTGCCATACGTCACTGTGAGCACAAACAGGCAAACAATATTTCACTAAACAATTCATGTTAAAGGGATAGTTCACCCAAAACTGAAAATTCTTTCCTTAATTACTCACCCTCATGTTGTTCCAAACCCGTAACACCTTCGTTCATCTTTAGAACACAAATTAAGATATTTTTGATGAAATCTGAGAGCTTTCTGACTCTCCATAGACAGCAATGCAACATGTTCAAGGCCCAGAAAGGTAGTATGGGCATCATTAAAATAGTCCATGTGTCATCAGTGGTTCAACCATAATTTTATGAAATTACGAGAATACTTTTTGTGCGGAAAGAAAACAAAAATAGCGACTTTATTTAACAATTTCTTCTCGTCTGGGTCAGTCTCCGCTACACATTCACGAGAGTACCAGCATATTAGAATGATTTCTGAAAAATGACACCGAAGACTGGAGTTATGGCTGCTGAAGATTCAGCTTTCCCAACACAAGATAAATTGCATTTTAAAATATATTCAAATAGAAAATAGTTCATTTAAATTGTAAAAATATTTTAGAATATTACTGTTTTGCTGTGTTCTGGATCAAATAAAAGTAGCTTTGGTGAGCAGAAGAGACTTCAATAACAAAAAAATCTTACCGATCTAAAACCTTTGAACAGTTGTGTATATGAATATATATATATATATATATATATATATATATATATATATATATATATATATATATATATATATACAGGTGCATCTCAATAAATTAGAATGTCGTGGAAAAGTTCATTTATTTCAGTAATTCAACTCAAATTGTGAAACTCGTGTATTTAATAAATTCATTGCACACAGACTGAAGTAGTTTAAGTCTTCGATTCTTTTAATTGTGATGATTTTGGCTCACATTTAACAAAAACCCACCAATTCACTATCTCAACAAATTAGAATATGGTGACATGCCAATCAGCTAATCAACTCAAAACACCTGCAAAGGTTTCCTGAGCCTTCAAAATGGTCTCTCAGTTTGGTTCACTAGGCTACACAATCATGGGGAAGACTGCTGATCTGACAGTTGTTTCATTTGGAAACCAAGGTCCTAGAGTCTGGAGGAAGGGTGGAGAAGCTCATAGTCCAAGTTGCTTGAAGTCCAGTGTTAAGTTTCCACAGTCTGTGATGATTTGGGGTGCAATGTCATCTGCTGGCGTTGGTCCATTGTGTTTTTTGAAAACCAAAGTCACTGCACCCGATTACCAAGAAATTTTGGAGCACTTCATGCTTCCTTCTGCTGACCAGCTTTTTAAAGATGCTGATTTCATTTTCCAGCAGGATTTGGCACCTGCCCACATATATATATATTTAACCTGAGCTTGAGTTTGATGTGGCACAATGAAATTTGTTAACACTTAAATGTAATATTTGCCTAATGTAATGTTTAAAATCTTATAAAACGATACTTTTAAAAATCAACATATCAAACTGGAAAAGGCACCTGTTTAATACTAGATTTATTTTAGTGATGAGTCATGGTCTATGTTTCCATCACACACACACTCACGCACACTTTTTCCTTTGTGCTTTGAATTGTATGGTACACGGTCATGTTTCACCTTAAAAGCAGGCCAGAAATATTGCCTGTCCTAATTACACAGAGAAATTATTTTAGTATGGCTAATAATACAATATGAGTTTGGACTAGAATAAGACTGCCTGAACTCATGGCCTTATGTATTGTCTGCTTGTAGAATTATTATGCCCTTTAATTCACTGTTTAATAGGCTGGTTCACTTTAAGATCATGAAAACAAATTTGAAGCGGAATGTATATCCCAAAAGGTTTTATACTTGCCTGCTACACTGGTGATGCAATTACAATCATGACAACAAGCTTTGCATCAGAATCACTGCTGTGAGATAGACTTTGAACCAAATTTGCATCCATTAGAGGCTGGCTTTAATCACTTTGAATTAATGTACAACTTTAAAAAGAATGATGAAAGAGCAGAGATATACAGTAGGCATAAATATTTGTAGTTGTTTTAGTATTTTGTTATGTTGTAGACATTTATTTTTTTCTATTTTAAAAATAAAGATGTAGCCAAATCCATGCCTTTGTATAATGGAGAGGGGAAAAGCTGTTCTGTTCTTTAGAAAGAACAGAAAGATGAGAACATACTTCAGCACAGGTAGCCTGGGGCTACATGACAAGTTTGACAGCTTTAAATAGATAATGTAAAATCTCATTTATCATTAACACATCTTTCCTGTTCCAGACCAATAGATCAAAGGATGCTAAGAATCAAAAATGCGCAAGCAATCCTTGTTAGAATACGAAGAAGCGTGCAGAGATCGCTGATTCTAGCCTGAAAGGTCGCTCACTGCGCTGACGTGAATCTGGAACTAATTCATTACTATTTCAAAAGAAAACAAACCAAACTTTTTAGCTGAAAGCCGCTAAGCAGACTAAAGCCAACCTAGCTGGTCCCTAGACTCAGCAAAGCTGGTCCTCACACTAAAAACTTTTCAATTAAAGTTGAAATGAACTTAAAGTGTATGACCAGGGTGATGGAGTTCATTTTAATAAAATTCAGCATGAGGCCTTAAAAATCAAAAGGTCAAAGGTGATTAGAATGAAAAGAAAACGTCTCGGTTACGTATGTAACCCTCGTTCCCTGAAGGAGGGAACGGAGACGTCACGTCGGATGACCG
Source organism: Spinibarbus caldwelli (assembly GCA_039654775.1). Classification (NCBI taxonomy): domain Eukaryota; kingdom Metazoa; phylum Chordata; class Actinopteri; order Cypriniformes; family Cyprinidae; genus Spinibarbus; species Spinibarbus caldwelli. The sequence goes on from CM077251.1 coordinate 15,404,031, forward strand.
ACGAAATTGGGATCTCGCCAGAGAGACCAATCCACTTCGAGTGTAACTAAACGAGCCAATGGACATTGGCATGCGATTATTGCATCCAGCTGCCGCTGATCACAGCGTGAGCATAAGAGGCAGCTGATGCACCGCATCAATTATGTTTTCGCTGAGGAGCCGAGCCGGCGACCCGGCAGCTCAGCGGTGGTACAGCGACTGTGGCGACGGGACGTGACGTCTCCGTTCCCTCCTTCAGGGAACGAGGGTTACATACGTAACCGAGACGTTCCCCTTTCAGTCGGTCACTCCGAGTCACGTCGGATGACCGACGAAATTGGGATCCCTACCAAAGCGCCACAGGAGCTGCCCCTTCCAGTGCCCTGTGTAGGGCTCCTGACCCTTCCTATAAGGCAGACGATAGGACCGGGCTCTACACAGAGAAGGTCAACTACTGGTGTTCCTTGAGCAACCCAAACAGTAGGACTAGGATAACACTGGGAAGCGTGCCCTTCCACTTGGAAGAGGCACACTGCGGAGTCACCTCCTCCCAAAGGGGGTTTAAGTGACATTCAAACATGTGAAGTAACCCAGAGGGCCCTTTTGCACATGGAAGTCTCTGAGATGGCTCAGGCTGCATCTTTAGAGATGGCAGAACGTGGTCCGCCAGGGGAAACACGGCTCTAATAAGAATACCGTGGAATACACATATGGGATCCCGACAGGGTCTCTCATATGGGCACTAGCCTCGCACCAGTTTTCAAGAATTCATTGGCTGAAGGCCTTGCGCCGGACGCTCCGCCGTGTCCGGACGCCGGAGTGCTGGAGGACTCAACAGGGTTTGCCTGGTTAAGGAACTCTCTGGAGAATTAGGCGTAAGGACGCCGCAAGCCGACTCTGAGCCGGCCCTCTCAGTGCCACTACCCGTTTGAGGTGAGAACACAGGAGGAAACCGGTTCGACACGTAGGCTATAAAACCTAGCGAACGTGTTGGGAGTCGCCCAACCCGCAGCTCTACAGATGTCTGCTAGCGAGGCACCACGAGCCAGCGCCCAGGACGATGCGACACCCCTAGTGGAGTGAGCACGCAACCTGAGCGGGCAGGGCACACCTTGTGCTTCGTAGGCCAAGGTGATGGCATCCACTATCCAGTGGGCCATCCTCTGCTTGGAGACAGCCTTCCCCTTCTGCTGTCCTCCGTAACAGACAAAGAGCTGTTCTGAGGTCCTGAAGCTCTGAGTTCTATCCACGTACTGACGCAGTGCGCGTACAGGACAGAGCAAAGCTAGGGCTGGGTCTGCCTCCTCCAGGGGCAGCGCTTGCAGGCTCACTACCTGGTCCCTGAAGGGCGTGGTAGGAACCTTGGGCACATAGCCGGGCCGGGGCCTCAGTGTTGCACTGGAGTCAGCCGGCCCAAACTCAAGGCACGATTCGTCGACCGAAAATGCCTGCAGGTCCCCCACCCTCTTGATTGAGGCCAATGCAGTCAGGAGTAGGGTTTTCATAGAAAGAAACTTCAACTCGACTGACTGCAATGGCTCAAAGGGGGCAGTTTGTAGGGCTCTTAGCACCAAAGCCAAATCCCAAGAGGGAAGGGAGGGAGGCCTCGGAGGATTTAACCTCCTGGCCCCCCTAAGAAACCTGACGACCAGATCGTGCTTCCCCACCGACCTCCCCTCTATGGGGTCGTGGTGGGCAGAAATAGCAGCAACATATACCTTAAGGGTGGAGGGGGACAGCCTACGCTCCAACCCTTGTTGCAAAAAGGAAAGCACGGCTCTGATCGAACATCTCCGGGGGTCCTCCTGGTAAGAGGAACACCATTCGACGAACAGGTTCCACTTCAGCGCATAGGCCCGTCTTGTGGACGGTGCTCGTGCTGAAGCGATAGTGAGCGCTACCTCCTGGGGCAGGTCACCTAGAACCTCCGCGTCCCGTCCAGGGACCACACATGAAGTTTCCACAAGTCTGGACGCGGGTGCCAGAGGGTGCCCCGTCTCTGAGAAAGCAGATCCTTCCTCAGAGGAATCGGCCAGGGAGGGGCTGTCGCGAGGAGCATGAGTTCCGGGAACCAGGTCCTGTTGGGCCAATATGGAGCCACTAACAGGACCTGCTCCTCGTCCTCCCTGATCTTGCACAATGTCTGTGCTAGCAGGCTCACTGGGGGAAACGCATACTTGCGCAAGCCCTGGGGCCAGCTGTGTGCCAGTGCATCCGTGCCGAGCGTTGCCTCGGACAGGGAGTAGAACCACTGGCAGTGGGTGGTTTCTGGATGCAAACAGGTCTACCTGAGCAACTCCGAACCGACTCCAAATCAGCTGGACCGCCTGGGGATGGAGTCTCCACTCCCCAGGAAGTGCCGCTCGAGACAGCTCGTCGGCCGCCTGATTGAACACTCCTGGGATGTGGATGGCACGAAGGGACCTCAGATGCTTCTGACTCCAGAGGAGGAGGTGGCGGGCGAGTTGCGACATGCGACGGGAGCGCAAACCGCCTTGCCGGTTGATATAGGCAACGGTCGCAGTGTTGTCCGTACGGACCAGAACGTCCCTGCCCCAAAGGCGCCCTCTGAGGCGGCACAGGGCAAGGCGTACTGCCAGCAACTCGAGGCAATTGATATGCCAACGCAGAAGGGGGCCCGTCCAACCCCTGATACTGCGTGCCCGTTGTACGTGGCACCCCAGCCGGTGGCCGAGGCATCCGTGAATACCACAGCATGCCTGGATACCTGCTCCAGGGGCACTCCTGCCCGAAGGAACGAAGTATCTGACCACGGGCTGAAGGTCTTGCGGCAGGCCGGTGTAATCTGAACCCGGTGAGTACCGCGTTTCCACGCCCACCTCGGGATTCGATCATGGAGCCAGTGCTGAAGCGGTCTCATATGGAGCAGACCGAGCGGAACTATGGCCGCAGCTGCAGCCATATGCCCCAGGAGCCTCTGAAAGAGTTTCAGTGGGACCGCTGTCCTGCCTGATAAAGTCTTGAGGCAGTTCAGCACCGACTGAGCACGTTCCTGGGTGAGGCGTGCTGTCTGGTTGACCGAATCCAACTCCATGCCGAGAAAAGAGATCCTCTGCACTGGCACGAGTTGCTCTTTACCCAATTGACCCGAAGGCCCAACTGGCTGAGGTGCCTGAGCACCAGGTCCCTGTGTGCGCACAACAGCTCTCGAGACTGTGCAAGTATGAGCCAGTCGTAGAGGTAGTTGAGAATGCGCACACCCCGTTGTCTCAGGGGAACAAGGGGCCGCCTCTGCGACTTTGGTGAAGACACGAGGCGAAAAGGGACAGCCGGAAGGGCAGGACCTTGTACTGATATGCCCGACCGTCGAACGCGAATCGCAGGAATGGCCTGTCTCGCGGGAGAATCGAAACATGAAAGTACGCGTCCTTCAGGTCGATTGCTGCAAACCAATCTAGGGGACGGACGCATCCAAGAATGCGTTTCTGCGTCAACATCTTGAACGGCATCTTGTGAAGTGCACGGTTCAAAACTCGCAGATCCAAGATCGGTCGTAACCCACCGCTTTTCTTGGGCACAATGAAGTAAGGGCTGTAAAACCCCGACCTCATATCGGCTGGAGGGACCGGCTCTATTGCATCCTTCGCCAGTAGGACTGCAATCTCCGCGAGCAAGACAGGGGCATCGACGGCTTTGACTGAAGTGTACCGGATGCCCCTGAACTTGGGGGGGACGCCGGGCGAACTGAATCGCATAGCCGAGTCTGATGGTCCGCAGGAGCCACCGGGACGGGCTGGGGAGCGCTAACCAGGCTCCGAGAGACCGCACCAGCGGGGCCAACGGGCCCACCGACATGCCCGCGGTGGGGCAGCGAGGTGGAACACAGGGACCGGCCCCAGGGCCTGTGACGGCCTGGCCTGTGACGGCAGGGGGCGGGGTCTGGGTGTGTAGTGTAGCACTCACCTGATTTCTCCTCGCATGGGAGGAGACACAGGAACCCGGCTTGAGGCTTGTGACAGCCCGGCGTTTGACGACTTGAAGCGGGGACTGGAGTGCTACTGCCCTTACCTGGTTCCACGAATGGGCAGGAGGGGTGCTCTTGGGCAACCACCCGCTGCCTGCTGGCGAGAGAGGAGGAGGGAAGTGATCCTGTGATGCACGGATCACCACTCTCCTCCTCTTGAGACCCGGAGATTGAGGAGACCGCTCTTTACTGATGTTTTGGGTACCGCTGGCTGCTGGGCCAGCGGCGGAAGAAAATGAACAAAAGATACTCCACCCGGCCCTCCTCCGGGGGAGGGAGTGGTGCAGTCACCATCTCCCGATGAGCAGTCTCCTCCATCTCTGGGTCGACCGTCCCAGGGCCTCTTGCACTTGCGCTTGCCGCCAGGTTTGGCGGGGGCCTGGACGGGCTGGGCGTCCTGCCTGCGACCGGCTCCGCCGGATCACGGCAGGCAGAGGGACTCTGCCATGTTTGACATAGCAGAGTCGCACTCCGAGATGGTCATGTCCCCGCAAGAAGAACATGAACCATCCACGAAAGCCACCTCAGCGTGCTGAATGCCCAGACACGTGAGGAAGCGATCGTGACCGTCCTGAGGCGCCAGGAAACGACCACACCCAGAAACGCACGGGTGAAAAGACATCTTTAAAAAGACGCGATCACCCGTGTTGCTCTTTTAGAGAAATTGCTCTTTCAGAGAAATGCTCTTTTAGTGCTGAAGCACGCAGGGGAGCTGGCCACCGCACACTCCTAGTGTGGCTGTCAGCAGGAAGACGATCTTTCTCTCCCGGACACCGTGACCACCGCTGCCGCGCCGTAACGCCCGCACTCGCTCGCAGAACACTCTCTTGGAAGGGAGAGCAGTAGCTTTAACCACTACCGCTCGGCTCCGAAGCGAAAGGATAATTGATGCGGTGCATCAGCTGCCTCTTATGCTCACGCTGTGATCAGCGGCAGCTGGATGCAATAATCGCATGCCAATGTCCATTGGCTCGTTTAGTTACACTCGAAGTGGATTGGTCTCTCTGGCGAGATCCCAATTTCGTCGGTCATCCGACGTGACTCGGAGTGACCGACTGAAAGGGGAAACATAGTTGTATTAGCCCTGATGCTTGCAGGGTAGAAAGTAAGGGCTATTATGATCATAGCAGTTGACTCAGAGCTGACACTGTGATAAATGGGCAGAAAAAGGCCCAAGCTCTTCTTTTAAAGAGCATAGCTAGGCATTTTGCATTATTGACATCATCTTTGTTTCAATGTGCATGTTATAGTATCAAAATGCTGCTGATTAAAGAAAATATCCCTGCAATGAGAATGTGGCAAAGCAAATGACCCACTAAAATATGTGCAAGAAATTTTCTGTCTCATGCCTCATAAAATAGTAAAAATTTGAAATTACAGAAACCTGAATCATTTAAATGAATAATTTTTTGATATACAGTACCAAAAGTTAGGGGTCAGTATTTCTTTTAGTAGTTTTATTCAGCAAGGATTTATTACATTGATCAAAAGTGACAGTGGAGACTTACTGTGTTACAAAAGATTTCTGTTTCAGATAAAAGCTGCTCTAATGTATCTTGGTTTCTACAAAAATATTAAGTAGAAGAACTGTTTTCAACATTGATAATAACGGTCACCAAATCAGCATATTAGAATGATTTCTGAAGGATCATGTGACACTGAAGCCTGGAGAAGTTGTTGCTGAAAATTGAGCTTTGCCATCACAGGAAAAAATTACATTTTAAAACATCTCACTGCATCCAATTTTTGGGTTAATTTTGGCTTTATATAAAGTAATTAATATTATTTAGCATTCATTCTTAAGTATTTATTCAAGATGTTGCACCTAGTCTTTAAATCATTGAATAACTTATCATTAAATGGTTTAAGACGTCTTGAAAGTTTTGATAATAAAATTAATTAAAATGACATATTAAAAATATATATAAAATAAAATGATTTTGTTTTAATTTTTAATTTAATTTAATTTATATTTTTTTTATTAAAAAAAAGTGATTTATATTATTTTGACACTGATTATTCTACATGTTGTACTGCATATGGTCTGTTAACATTGCATGGTTTCTTGTGATGATCTATGAACATTTTGTTAATAAAATTCATTAATCCACTCATTAGAAAGTGTCTGTTGTGACAGTGGGTATTCAGTCAAGACATCTTTATAATTTGTTTAGCCATCATGAATTACCAAGCATGTGTTGAGTTCAGTGTGAGTTGAACTGGACATAAGACTGCAGCTGTGCTGTCGTTGTGAATTTATCTGTGTATTTGCATTTGATAAAGTTGAAGAAACACGGATAGCACAAAACCATTTTGCTTTGTCACGATTTATCCTTGGCTGGAAGTTATATCAGTTGTCTTTGTTCTTCCTCTTGAAAAAATGAGTACACAAACAACAGCCTTTTTAATGATGGCTGGCACTTTGTGTACTCATCGTCAATTGAACTTCATGGCCTTGGGTGGTGCCTCTGAGCCAGACCATCTGCAATTAGCCGTGTTCCCAGCATGATTAATATTAACCATTAGAAATAATCAGATATTTGAAATAGCACTGTCAATTCGGATGTGAATGCGTATATGGGCCTTACAGAATTAGTGCCAGGCTAATGAAAAGTAATGACTCGTTTTGCAGTGCTTATTCAATCGAGCTCCTCTGCAAATGAAGGGGGAAGGAAATTCCATCAGCCCTCGGCCCAGCGGGTTCAGATGATTGCCATCCAGTGCAGCCCCTCGTCAACAAAATAAGTGCACCGTCAACTTTCACACCCAAAACCTGGGCGCTAATTGTTAGGGCTGGGACTATACATGTAATCAGTATTATCCAGATACTTTGGTGCCGGTCTGTATTGCGAGTTTAAGGATTGTGATTCTACAATTACTGCAATTTGATATCGCAATGTATTGTGATTTTTGTTTGCTTTTTTAACACTAGACCATGGGAAAAAGTTGAAAGATGAGTCATACTTGCAAAAAAAAATTCATCACATCTTTCTGAGTTTTATTTCAGGAACATCATACTGTGGTCTACTACAAAATGGTCTTTTCAAAACCCTGGATCTCACTGCATGTAAAACAATTGGTAAAAAATGTATAATAGAATGAATAAAAAATACTTTTTGAAGTAAATAAAATGCTACATTATGCTGTTGCGACTCATGAAGCTAGTGCCATTAGAAAACCAAAAATAAGCAGTATTAGTCAAGTCAAGTCACCTTTATTTATATAGCGCTTTTAACAATACAGATTATGTCAAAGCAACTTTCCAATATCAAAACAGAAAATAGTGTTGATAATGTAAAATGACAAGATTAAACATTCAATTTTCAGTAAAAGGCATTTCATTATTGAATTCAGTGACGTCATCGTCCAGCTCAGTTCAGTTTAAATAGTATTTGTGCAATCAAGTCGATATCGCTGGAAATTAAGTGTCCCCAACTAAGCAAGCCAGAGGCGATAGCAGCAAGGAACCAAAACTCCATCGGTGACAGAATGGAGAAAAAAACCTTGAGAGAAACCAGGCTCAGTCAGGGGGCCAGTTCTCCTCTGGCCAGACAAAACCAGTAGTTCAATTCCAACTGCAGCAAAGTCAGATTGTGTAAAGGACTCATCTGGTTCCTGAGGTCTTGTCCCGATGGCCGTCTAGGTGACGAGGTCTTAACTGAGGATCTGTCTCTGGGGCTCATCTAGGTGTCCTGATCTCTGCTGACGTTCAGGGCTGTAGAGGTCATCTCTAGGTGGTGATCCACCATCTGATCTGGATACGGCCTGGATCTGGGTGACTGCAGTGACCATCTGATCTGGATACAGACTGGATCAGGTGGCTACGATGATTTCAGAATAAGAAAGAAACAGACTAATATTAGCATAGATGCCATTCTTCTTACGATGTAACAAGTAGATCGGGTGTTATGGAAAGTGTTCCCGGTTCTGGTTGACCTAATTAATGCAGCCTAACAATCCTTTAACGGATTTGAATATTAGAAGCGTATTAGTGTGTTATGTGTACGCAAGATTAAAGAGATGGGTCTTTAATCTAGATTTAAACTGACAGAGTGTGTCTGCCTCCCGAACAGTGTTAGGTAGATTGTTCCAGAGTTTGGGTGCTAAATAGGAAAAGGATCTGCCGCCCGCAGTTGATTTTGATATTCTAGGTATTATCAAATGGCCAAAGTTTTGAGAACGCAATGTACGTGGCGGACTATAATGCGATAAGAGCTCGCTCAAGCACTGAGGAGCTAAACCATTCAGGGCTTTATAAGTAATTAACAAGATTTTAAATCTATACGATGTTTAATACGGAGCCAGTGCAGTGTTGACAGAACTGGGCTAATGTGGTCATACTTCCTGGTTATAGTAAGGACTCTAGCTGCTGCATTTTGGACCATCTGGAGTTTGTTTATTAAGCGTGCAGAACAACCACCCAATAAAGCATTACAATAATCTAACCTTGAGGTCATAAATGCATGAATTAACATTTCTGCATTTGACTTTGAGAGCATAGGTCTCAATTTAGATATATTTTTAAGATGAAAAAATGCAGTTTTACAAATGCTAGAAACGTGGCTGTCAAAGGAAAGATTGCTATCAAATAGCACACCTAGATTCCTAACTGATGTCAAAGAATTTACAGAGCAGCCATCAAGTGTTAGAAACTGTTCTAAGTTATTACATGTGGGGGTTTTAGGTCCGATAATTAACACCTCTGTTTTTTCAGAATTTAGCAGTAAGAAATTACTTTTCATCCAGTTTTTTATATCGACTATGCATTCCGTTAGTTTCTCAATTTGGTGTGTTTCACCGGGCTGCAAAGAAATATAGAGCTGAGTATCATCAGCATAACAGTGAAAGCTAACACCGTGTTTCCTGATGATATTCCCCAAGGGTAACATGTAAAGCATGAAAAGTAACGGCCCTAGTACTGAGCCTTGAGGTACTCCATACTGCACTTGTGATCGATATGATATGCTGCGCTCCATTTTCCGGGCTACTCTCTTTAGGGCGTGAGTGTGCTCATTATACCACGGTGTTGGACTCTTTTCCTATTACCAAATATGATACCAGTGCATGACAGAGTTTGCATACCAATTTAGCCATGTCTAGCTCTGCATTTTCTGGTAATAGTGATGTATCGGAATTCATTTTTACCAAAACGCTGAAAGTGAAAATAAGGTTTATTCAATAATCAGTTAATTAATAATCAACACTCATATAAAACTGAGTTGTATATACAGTTTAAATTGCACATAAGGCAGTTTTTATATCAACTTTCTTTAATAATATAAATTTTGTTTCATTGTTAAAATATTAACAATTAAACCGAGGCTGTAATAAAAGCTTATTTTCAAGACAGATTTATTCAAATATACATTAAATAAGGACAACAGGTTAAATACATAAAATGAATATGCACTACAGTGCAAATCAAAATGCTCCTCTCTAGAGTGTATTTCTTGCTAACTACTGAGTTTATGGACATTGAATGACTTTCCTGGGGTAAATGTAATGTTGCATTCCATATATTTTACAAGCTAATTTACTGACGTCTTTCCATGGGTGAATCACTGATTACATTAGACATCATACATTTCAGTAAGTTATACTGTTTCTTTAAACATACTGTACCTTCTAATTTTTCATTCATGTTTGTTCCGTGCTGTAAATAGGAGTAAAGCGAAAGAGATGATGGGTTCACTCATGCGCCACTGCTACTTGAACTGAGGCTACAAAAACCATAATTTATAATAAACCATAATTCATAATAAACCATAGTTTATTGTGATAATTCGATGGCAGATAATACTGCAAATAATATTTAGTTATGTTTTGTTTAAGCATCAACTAAAATAAAGCAATTTAATGTGAATTATTAGCGATTCTGGAATAAAAAAAATAAAAAATTCAAAATCATAAAAAATTGCGATAGTTCAGCAAGTCTATTTTTTTCCCACCCGGACTAAATGTCTTTAATGCTGCCATCCTTGTATGAAAAAAGAACCCAGTAGGTGGAATAATAAAAAATAAAAAAAAGTGTAGGCGAAATCAATTCAATAATGGTAGACAAATGCATTGTGAGTTTGTCCTCTTCCATGTGTCTCACCTCCCCATGGACTGTAGAATGCTATAGATTGTATGAACAAGTGGGTTGACAGGTTGGCTGGGGGTTAATCCACACGGCTGGAAACCAGAGGGGCTTGGGCAGCAGCAGTTGTCGTAGCATGTGTATCAAAGTGATAAGCTCACTCTACCCAATTGGTTATTATCCTCCTCTGTCTGTGTTTGATTAGAGTGATTGAGCAAAAGGGATCCGTACTGTAAAAAAGGATTAATGTTTGCAGACAGAGGGGTCACGCTGTATTGCTGCACCCCACAGACATATTTGACATTTAAATAGACATTTTTTGTCATGAGCACTAGTGGTCAACACATATAGTTTCGCAAAAGCCTAAAATTATATTATATTATATTATTAAATTTATATATAATACTGTAATATAATCTATCTATCAAAATTGTATATTAACATTTATATTATTATTTTAACATTTATAATATATATAATATAAAAGGGATATCTATTAAAAAAGGCATTCTGATTATTTGATCTTTATAAAATACTATTTAAAAAAGGACTGAGAAATTATTTTGATTATTAACAAACCTATTACTGTATGTGAGAATGTCATTATTAATTGTAAGCTAAAAAAACATTCTAAAACATGCACAATGCTTAAAATACATAAAATACTTTCTTTAATACTTTTATGTAAATGTAATTATTTGACAGAATTGTTCCTTTACCTGAAAGATGAAAGTATGTCCGCTGTTCATCTTACCCATATAGTGTATAGTGTTTTCATTTCTTTTTTTATCCAGAATCCAATGCCAGACTTCTGAAATCTATAATAAACAAATGTGTCTGCTGCACAGGAATAAAGAAGTCTCGGACGGCTTTATGCTTTTATGTCTGTTTCCATTATTGTTGGTGGTGGCAATTGAGAATGGCTTTCCATCAGTGTTCATTACAGTGTTTATTCCCATAACTATGACTCTAAATTTAAATGTGTTCTGTAATACCGTACAATATGTTCATTTTGTAACATGATCAGAAAGCAAATGTAACTAGCAATTTTCATCATACTGCACAGCAGGGCTAGTCTTGACATTTTTTCTGCCTTTTTATGATATTTGATGTATTTCTCGATATTTATGTTTGCACTAAAATGGCTTGAATTTTTTTTTTTCTCCATTTCAACCAAACAATCATTAAAGTTAAGTTTAAAATATTTAACAAGTCTCCTTTGTTTATATGCACCAATATAATATTATTTTGAAGAATTTATTAACTGAAATAGACTTCAATTTTAGAGTCTTAGATATGAATCAAGCTTGCCAAGTCAACTTGTGCTCAGAAATTAACTTTAAAGAAATTAGTTTATTGTTTTAATGAAACAGTCTTTATAAAACTGAAAGGGATAGTTCACCCAAAAATGAAAATTCTGTCATCATTTACTCACCCTCAAGTTGTATGAGTTTCTGTCTTCTGTTGAACATAAAAGAAGATATTTTGAAGAATGTGGGTAACCAACCTGTCGCGGGTCCCCATTGACTCTTATTATATGGAAAATAAAAAATACTATGGAATTCAATGGGGACCATCCTTTAAAATATTTTCTTTTGTGTTGAACAGAAGAAAGAAATTCATGCATGTTTGGAACACCTTGAGGCCGAGTAAATGATGGCCTTTTTGTTTTTTTGGGTGAACTACCTCTTTAATGGCCAAAGAAAAACACATTACAATAATGCAAAAAAATAATTGCTAATATATCATGAATATTCAATGTATATTGCCTAGTCCACTGAAACCACCCATGTGTATCCATGTTAACTCTTTTATTTGTTGGAAACTCTATAGATTCGGTTTACTGATAGCTACGCATTTAATGTCTTTATGTAAGTGACTTGTCCTTGTTGTTTTCAGGACGAAGCAAAAATGAACATGAAATGACCACCCGTAATCAGCTAAACTGAAGCGTTTCTTAAGTGTATCAGGCAGTGAAAAGAAATCTTTTTCCTCTCTAAGGGACTGGAGGCATTCAAGCATTTTTGTAAGAATTCAGACAGATATTACCGTTGAAATCAAAGCTTGTTTGATTGGAAGGACATCCAAAAGCGCTTCAATTTCCCACGCAGGTTTGACTGCGATACAGACCCAAACTTGAGTCACCCTCCAGAGTGGATGAGGCAATCACACAGCTGCCGGTTTGATTGATCTGGGCAGGAAACTCCAAGCCCCGTCGACTGCTTTCTGAGATACTAATAGCCTTCCAGGAAATTAAACCGAGAGCACAGCCTTATTTATTTCTTAGATTATGTACTCACATTCTCTAGACGGTGATATACTTGACGTGTAATGTGATGACATGAGATTGGAGTGCTGATATGTTGCTCTGAATATGGCTGCTATGGAAACATGATCTAGTATGGGGCTTTTCAGTTCCAGCTGTGGAAACCCACTGGACAGAATTAACAAGTGCTAATTGATTAATGACTAAACCTGATGTCTTGAGGGTTGGGCTAAAAATATTCTGTTAGGTGAGTACAGCTTGAGTCATTTGATGAAGTGCACTAAACACAAAAATATTTTGAAAATATATTATATTATAGTATAAATTCTTAAGACTTATTATATTTAAAATATATATATATATATTTTACATTAAAAATATTAATTCAGATATTTCAAATAATTAATTAAATTAATTGTATACTTTTATAAAAAATACAAAATATAATAAAAAGACTTACTATATTAAAAATAAGACATTATATTAAATGTTGTTTAATTATTTGAAATATCTGAATCAATATTTTTAATGTAAAAAAATATTAATTCAGATATTTCAAATAACTTTTTTTTTTTTACTCTTACTGTAAAAAATAGAATGTTAAATGATAAAATACTCTGTATATTGTTTTTTCCACTAGATCATACTAGATTATGCTTGTATAACAAACTTTAATTTGAATTAAACAGTTAATTAAATACAGTTTATTAAATTTATATGGCGAATTAAATAATTGAGATAAGGAAGAGGAAGTGACATTATTTGGGTCTTCAGAGGAGCCAAGTTGGCAAGTTCTCTTCTCATCTAACATTCATAATTTGTTGTTTTTTCATGCTTGATAGGATTTATAAAGCATAACATATCCACTCTGCCACAAAATAAACAGAAAAATATTTATTTAATGTTGCTTCTATTTATAAAAATCTTGTCATTTTGTTGACTCTTGAATACTAATGATCTGAGGACATACAGTAACCTTGAAAACAGGAAGAGCAGCAGCCATTTTGGTTTGAAATATGCTGACATTTTTATTATGTATATGTATGTTAAAAATCCTTTCCAAAATTCAAAAAGCACCCATTTCAGTGTGCTAAACCAATTGGTCTGGTATGAAAATATGAGTGCATTTATGTTGACACTTGTGAAAGATTAGCAAGTAATGATATGCACCAGCATGTTGAGATGCCTGAGATGAATATCTGTTTGTAATGCTTATGTCATTCATATAATTCCCTCATGACGCTTTCGCATAACTCATATAGAAAGATAATCCTCATCTGCATGTACGAGTGGTCTCCAGTCTGCAGGGAGCATCCAGATGTCATAGTGTAGATGTCAGAAAGCACTCAAAGCACTCTTTAATCAATAATAATCCAGAGACCACCTTCCGCATGCCCCTTTGAGGCCTGCTCAGTGATGTCTGCTTCATGAATTCTTGACGTCATATGGAAGGACATTAGCACAGTCATATGGTGGGTTGTGAGAAAGACACTGATTTTCTAAAAATAGATGGTGTGAAACTAGGCCAGGGTGCAGAGCAGGCAGCTGGCACACAGGAAGAGAATACTTTTGTGTGTGTGTGTGTGTGTGTGTGTTTTGTTTCAGCATCCAGAAGGAGACCTTGCAACATAATGCATTTCGGCTGTGTTTCCTGTCATTGCCTAAACCCTCTGCAGTAGCCCAGTGTGCACTATTAGATCTTTGAGATGTCTTCATTCCAGGTGGTGTCAGTGCCTATTACTTCTGTGTGTTCACCAGTGTTGGGGAACTACTTTGTAACGGTTTCATTCCATGCTGTACGTTTCTCGCTGTTTAAAGTAGTTAAACTACTGCCGAGCTGCTCTTTTGAAATAGTTTTTCTACAATACAAGCTAGTTAGAGAACATAGCTAACTACGTTGAGGCAATATCTTTTTAAAATATTACTATATAATTTTGAATTTAACGATAGCGCTGTTTTTCTTGCATAAAAGAAATGAGTGAGTGAATGAACAGTTAACATGTCATTATTTGACTTGAACAGATAAACTGCAGTTCAAAAGTTTGGGGTTGGGGAGATTCATTCATGATTTTGAAAGAAGTACTGTATCATATGTTCACCAAGGCTTCACTTATTTGACCACAAATACAGTTAAAAACAATACAGAAATATTATTACAATTTAATGTGTGTAGCTTTGAATATATTTTAGATGTAATTTATTCATGTGATAGCAAAGTTGAATTTTCAGCTGAATTTTCATTACTTCAGTTTTCAGTCCCAGTGATCATTCAGAAATCATTCTAATATGCTGTTTTGGTACTAAAGAAACATTTATTATTATCAATGTTAAAAAACATTTCTTTGTATTATTTTAGGAATCTTTAATAAATAGAAAGTTCAAAAGAATAGCATTTATTTGTAATGGATGTAAGTTTCTTTACTGTCAATTTTGATCAGTTTATCAACTTTTTATCAGTTAAATCAACTTTTGATGCATAAATCAGACTTTTCCAAATGAGCTAAAAAATGGAAAAAAAAAAAAAAAACTACAGCAATGTAGCGTTTTGTCACATAACAATGCTACTTATTAAAAAAGGAGCTTGTTACCACAAAATCTACACTATCTGAATTATTAGAGTAGATGATGAAACGCAAGTGTCTTTTTGTATGTTTTATGAGTCATTAAATTAAGTGTTATTTGTTAAATATCACTGAGTTGTTTATGACTAAAACAAATCTTATTATCCTTTATTAAAATGCGCATGTCTTCAAATCTATATCAAGCTATATAACATCAATAATCTGCTAAATAAATTAAGAGTTTTCGATAACCTACTCATGTCATTTTTATTGTTTATTATCATGAGTTTTTTTCCTTGCTGTGATTGAGACAAATTGAACGAACGTCATTCCCACTTTCGTTCAGTCGGTCATGCTACTGAAAATTGTAGTTAAGTTACGTATAATTTTGTTTCTCCCTAACCCTGGTGTGCACTCATTTAATAATGCATTGTTATAGGAATTGAAGTGCCTTATAATTATTATTTTGTGCATAGAAATATTGTGGTACTTCTGCGGTATCACTGTAATGAATCTTTTGCAACAATGGAGCAGCCGTAAACATTAAAAGCCAAAAGTGCATGAATAAGAATTTGTGAGTTTGCGAGTTTGTGTAAAAAAAAAAAAAAAAAAAGTAGCCTTGAAGTGCTTTGTAAGTGGAGATCAGTGGAGGAAACATCATCAAGCAAGCACACTGCAGTACACCGGAGCTCTGTTCTCCTGCTTAGAGGGGAAATCAATAATACAGGCACTTTGCTTCATCAGTCGCCTACGCATCTTAGAGATATACTATAAGGTAATGCTTAGATGAGGGTATTTTTGTCTACGAAATTGCTTGGAAATGCAAGTCCAAGATTCTTCTACATACAGAGCAACTGGTGTAGTGCAAATTACATCCGCTGGAGCAACGTGAATGATTGCAGAGCCTCACCTTGAATTTGATTTGGCTGAAAGCATAAGTCTCATGTGGCAGGGATTTTATTTCCCTCCATGACAGCTTTCTGCAGTGTGGCTGGTTGATGATGCAACCTCAAATGATCCGGCAAACTGAACTGTATCACTTTTTCATTTCTTCCCTAATGCAGCTCCTCCAAACGTTCGGATCATCCACTCCGGTCACGCATGCAACATTGAGGAGGAGCGCTACACGGAGAGGGTGTACACCATCCGGGAGGGGGAGACTTTGGAGCTGACCTGTCTGGTCTCGGGGCATCCTCGGCCACAGGTGAGGCTCTGAGTGTTTACTGACTTCTGACCGCTTCGATCATCAGCGCGAGGCTGCTCATACCTGGTGTCATCATAGGACTTCTAATTGCTGAGACTGGGATATTTGCACAAGATTGGAGAGATAAAATATTTCGAAATTGAATGATATTAAGTATCTTCATGTTTGGAATCAAATTGCAAGTATTCTAGCTTATTCTGACTTAAAATAGAGTCAAGGAAATGGAATAAAAAAGAAAACCTCATAAATCCAAATAAGGAAAAATAACAATTCATAAAGTGTGCTACATAGATGAAAATGGTTGGAAATGGAAAATAAATTTGAGTTACGAGACATCC
This sequence comes from Spinibarbus caldwelli, assembly GCA_039654775.1. NCBI lineage: Eukaryota > Metazoa > Chordata > Actinopteri > Cypriniformes > Cyprinidae > Spinibarbus > Spinibarbus caldwelli. The sequence continues at coordinate 15,420,443 of CM077251.1, forward strand.
TGTGGTGTTGAAAAATACAATATAGTAGCATTTGATATTCAGGAGGCGTATTACAGAAAGTTTCTTATCTTAGGTCTTAACTTAAGATATGATGCTAAATTAGGATTTTTTCGCAAATTCGTATTACAGAAACAAATCTTAACTTGATTTGGGATTCTTATCCTATCTTATAAAATCGTATCTTATCTCTAGTTAGGAAATCTTAAATTGCATCATCAAGTTCGACAATCCACTCTCAGGTCTGTTACCAAGCAACCAATACTGCGTGAGCTGCTGATGAGGTAAAAAAAAGTTACTTCACTTTGAAAATCAACTTTTGCAAAAAAAAAAAAAAAAAAAATGTAAGGTATTAGTCACTTGCAGTACAACCAGTAATGCTCTATGATGCTTTTGTTGGTCTCTGTAATGCTGGTTGCAGTTCATGTACTAACTGTAATATCATGTTGCGTGGCAGTCTGTAATTACTTGTAGTATTTTGTCATCAAGATGTAACACATCTTCAGGATCCTCTAAGAGTCTTTCTACCATTAAACATCTCCGTTCTTCATTTTCAATTATTAATAAATGTAATACCATTGTTGGACAGTGCAACTGTAACCGGTTTTTCTGTTAGCTTTCAAATAATTTTGAAGTTAGGACAGCTGTGGGGTTGTCCTAAAGTTAGGATTTTTTGTCAAGTTAGGAGGTTCCTGTAATAGCCTCTTCCTATCTGTAGTTAAGATAGGATAACGCACTTAGGAAATGCTGTTCTGTAATAGCTTTTGTCCTAAATGTGGTATAACGGAAATTACCATGGTTACCAAACAGATAAGATAAGATTTTAAAGTTAGGATCTTTCTGTAATACGCCTGCAGAGAACTATGCCAAGCATCACATCAAGTATATTTAGTATATTTATTATAGAGACTGTATATTATATATTATATGATCCCTGGCACAGAATGAAGACAGTGGGGTAAGATGTGTCGCCTCCTTAAAGTGCCCCTATTATGGATTTTTGAAAATTACCTTTCATGCAGTGTGTAACACAGCTCTAAGTGAATGAAAACATCCTGTAAAGTTTTAAATCTGAAAGTGCACAGTGTATAAAGTTATTGTCTCTCAAAAGAAAGAGTCGACTCTGAATCATTGAAATGAGTCGTTTTTAAAACGAATCCCAAGCAATGTTGATGTCAAAATGAAACATTAGCATATTGCCCGCCCACTTGTTGCGCGCGCAAACCTGGGAAAACTTGGATTTTCGCGTTGGTCTGAATGAAAATGCAAATTCATTCTTTGCCACTAGGTGCAGCTTTTGGAACATTAAAAGCTCACAAACACTGCTTTAAATGAAATCGACCAATCAAAGGAGGGGTTTGGAAAAATGAATCATTGAACGAATCGTTTGAGCAAATAAGGTAAAAATAAATGCATATTATAAGAAAATGAAAGTGTTTTTTGACCTTGCATGCATGTCAACCTGTTGTTGGGGACTCCCAAAACCTTTCATAACACATAATAGGGGCATTTTAATATAGAAACCTGTGCACCATTTTTATGATAATACACTGTATTTAGACAGAGCTTTGTATACAGTGTATGATATATATATATATATATATATATATATATATATATACATACATACATATATATATATACACGCACACACAGTAAAATAACATATAATAAATATTAGAATATATGTAAGAGAAATATATATATATATATATATATATATATATATAGATAGATATATAGATATATGTATTCGCATGTTGGTGAATTCCCAGTGTATAAAATCATGTAAATTAGTTTATATTAATTACATTTTGTTTAATTAATTATATATGATGAATTTCCAAAATGGTATCTAAGGGGGTAAATTGTGTCAGATGCTTCGGGGTAAGCTATGCCATATTAATTGTGGAGCTATGTCTCCATATGCAGGGAATAATACTACAAATGCTCTACAAAAACTGTTTCAGTGTATTTAAATATTCTGAATATTAAGCATTTCCTTGGCGATTTGTGAATAATTTGCCGGCAAATAAGAATTTGAAATGGGATTGTGTGTTAGAAAATTGCTTTTTCTCATTTACATTCATATTTTTATTTGAGATGTAAATTAGTCAAGTGTTCCCCAATGATTCACCTTACCCTTCGACGTGACACAGCTTACCCCAAATGTGGGGCAGACTTTTTTAAAAATAATTTTACTATCGTCCTATGTTATAGATACTTCAATTGATTGCAGACATCCTGAAATGTTTTTAGCTGTCGTAATACCATTCTCCTCTACCATATATGTTTCTCAAATAGGAACAAGTGACAAAATAGGCAGGAATTACGGTGCCACTGTGAGTCCTAAATCAATGTTACGCTTCTCAGCTCAAGAGGACGCCATATAATCCTGAATAATATGACATTTTGATTATCAGAGGAAGATAACAACATTCTGTGTTTCTGCTTCATGCACTCCTGTATGTATCATTCACCTGTTATGCTTCTGGACTCGCTGCAGTACTCTCCATTTCAACCTCACTCAAGTGGTCTTAATTCTCTCAACGCCCCACTCCTCGTCGTATCTTGCAGAGGGCTTATCAGTCCCGTAGCCTGTGTGCGGTTTTAGATAGGCAGCACTCTACGCCTCTCATCTTGGTCTCAGTGCTGCATTTTCAGTGGAGAGGAAGAGCAGTCCCACTGAGTTAGTGCAGGAGAAGAGACGGCCACGAGGGAAATCACTGAATCTGCACGACTGCAGAAGAGCTCAGTGATTCCCCGAGGAGCACTGTCAGACCTCAGAACGCTAGGAAGAGTCCTAAAATCTAAATGTTTGCTAAAAAATCCTCCTGGCGGTGTAGTGTCATAGTTTTGAGGTAAGCTTTCATTTTGCATTCTACACACGGTTTCTGTGAGGAGGTCACATTTTTTTAATACTCCTATGACGTTTTCATACCCCTGTCCATTTCATTCGTCGCCCTGCGGCCAGGTTCCTGACCGGAGCATTTATGAGAGATGAACGGTGCGGGCAGTGTGTGATGAGGTACACCTGAAGATAATGGTGTCTCATCACCATTGCTGTTAAGTGCTAAGTGCATCTCTCCTCAGGCGGTTTGCATGCAAAATGGAGCAGCTGGAATGCCCAGCCAGTGGAAGAAGCTGCTGCCCCACGTACTCCGGACCTGGAGGGGAGCAAGAAGGTCTATAATACCCATAGAAATCCATCCGTTAACATTCCCATTCATCTTAATGCCAGATGATCGATGCCGTAGGACTCCCTGGAAGTATGCGATTTGAAATCTGCCATATTTGCTTGCAGGTTCTCAGTTCTAGCCAATCGAGCCGATAATCTGAGCCATAAATGCCTTATAAAATATTTAATGCTGCCAAAACAAAACTGGGAACCGGTACTTACAGTACCTGTTATGAAATGTTAGTGATATATGCTGCTTGTAAATAAAACAAATAGTGTATTAAAATAGTTATTAATAGGTGTAGTTATGGAAACTACCAGCAGGTGTGCCAAAAATCAAGTGCAACAGTGACTGCCTTCTTTTTTAGCTGCCTTTCTTCCAGATGTATTTTTCCCATTAAATTTTCAAATAGAGATCTCTTTGTTCCAGAGATATAAGCCGTGAACCAAACCAACCATATATGTATAATATATATATACAACTATTACAAAAGGTTCAAGCAGTCACTAGCCATGTTTACATGTACACTTTTTTGTCATTCCGATTGAAAGATTCGGTGGACTGTTTACATGAGACGTAATCTAATCTGATATGGTGTTTACATGTACCTGTGCTTTCAGTTTTGGGACACGCTAAGTATAATTAGCCTAACAAATACAAATCACCAGAGGAAAAAATGCCTGTATTTGCATTAATATTTTTAATAGCTGCTTTCACTTGCTTAGAATAACGGACTAATATTTGAATCCCTTGCGTTCATTCAAGCGCTCAGTCATATGGCGAGAACACGATCATAGAAATCATACGGCCGTCTTCTGTACCACACACAGAACCAATATAGTTTGATCTCACCCAGTTGATCAACGCATATCATCATACCGCCCTAATTTCTTAATGTTAAAGCATTAAGGGATAAAATAACAGTACGACCCTCTGTAATGCCGCTCTGAAATGAATTGTATTCTGATACTAAAAAGTTTAACTGTAGCCTAATTAAATGGAACAAATACACAATTTCTTACCAAGAGTTGCGAAACAAATCAAAGGAGTGTTGCTTTTTATCGCAACGAGCTATCACACATAACATTTCCAAACGTGTTTTCGTACAATATTCATGGCGTGAGCACTTATAAATTCAAGCAGATCGGAAATTATGAATCTGTAATAAACATACAGGTGCATCTCAAAAAATTAGAATATCGTGAAAAAGTTCTTTTTTTTGTAACAGTTCAAAAAGTGCAACTTTCATATATTCTAGATTCATTACATGTAAAGTAAAACATTTCAAAAGTTTTTTTGTTTTAATTTTGATGATTAGAGCTTACAGCTCATGAAAGTCAAAAATCCAGTATCTCAAAATATTAGAATATTTATATTTGAGTTTCATTAAATGACCATCCCTACAGTATAAATTCCGGGTATCTCTTGTTCTTTGAAACCACAATAATGGGGAAGACTGCTGACTTGGCAATGGTCCAGAAGACAATCATTGACACCCTCCACAAAGAGGGTAAGTCACAGAAGGTCATTACTGAAATGGGTGGCTGTTCACAGAGTGCTGTATCAAAGCATATTAAATGCAAAGTTGACTGGAAGGAAGAAATTGGGTAGGAAAAGGTGCACAAGCAACAGGGATGACTGCAAGCTTGAGTATAATGTCAAGCAAAGCTGATTGAAACACACGGGAGAGCTTCACAAGGAGTGGACTGAAGCTGGAGTCAGTGCATCTAGAGTCACCACACTCAGACGTCTTCAGGAAAAGGGCTACCAAGTCACTTCTGAAACAGAAACAACGTCAGAAGCATATTACCTTGGCTAAGGAGAAAAAGAACTGGACTGTTGCTCAGTGGTCCAAAGTCCTCTTTTCAGATAAAAGTGAATTTTGCATTTCATTTGGAAATCAAGGTCTGGAGTCTGGAGGAAGACTGGAGAGGCATAGAATTCAAGCTACTTGAAGTCCCATGTGAAGTTTCCGATTTGGGGTGCCGTGACATCTGCTGGTGTTGGTCCATTGTGTTTTATCAAGCCCAAAGTCAATGCAGCCATCTACCAGGAGATTTTTGAGCACTTTATGCTTCCATCTGCTGACAAGCTTTATGGAGATGCTTATTTCCTTTTACAGCAAGACATTAGCACCTGCCCACAGTGCCAAAACCACTTCCAAGTGGTTTACTGACCATGATATTACGGTGCTTGATTGGCCAGCCAACATGCCTGACCTGAACCCCATATGGAATCTATGGGATATTTTCAAGAGAAAGATGAGAAACAGTCGATCCAACAATACAAACGAGCTGAAGGCTCAATAGTGCCTCAGCAATGCCACAGGCTGATCGCTTCCATGCCACACCTCACTGATGCTGGAGTTTGTGCTAAAGAAACCCCGACCAAGTATTGAGTGCATACATGAACATACTTTAAAGAACTTGAACTTTTCTTTTCTCTGATCTTAGGAAATATTCTAATATTTGAGATACTGGATTTTTGACTTTCATGAGCTGTAAGCTCTAATCATCAAAATTAAAAAAAAAAAAAAAAAACTTTTGAAATGTTTTACTTTATATGTAATGAATCTAGAATATATGAAAGTTTCACTTTTTAAAATAAGTTACAAAAACGTCACAACATTCTATTTTTTTGAGATGCACCTGTATATATATATATATATATATATATATATATACATACACATACATACATACATACATACATACACACACACAAATACAGATGTGGTCATTTTACATTCGCTTTGCAGTATCTGCAAAATGTCAATTATTTTACCAAAATGAGAGGGATCATACAAAATGATTGTTATTTTTTATTTAGTACTGACTTGAATAAAATAATTCACATAAAAGACATTTACATATAGTCCACAAGAGAAAAAGTTGAATTTTAAAAATTACCCCATTCAAAAGTTTACATACGCTTGATTTTTAATACTGTGTTGTTACCTGGATGATCCACAGCTGTTTGTTGTTGTTGTTGTTGTTGTTGTTGTTGTTGTTGTTGTTGTTGTTGTTTGTTTGTTTGTTTGTTTGTTTTGTGATAGTTGTTCAAGAGTCCCTTGTTTGTCCTGAATAGTTAAAGTGCCAGGTATTCTTCAGAAAAATCCTTTAGGTCCCAGTCCCAGAAATTCTTTGTTTTTTCCAGCATCTTTTGCATATTTGAACCCTTTCTAACAATGACTGTATGATCTTTTCACACTGAGGACAACTGAGGGACATGCAGCTATTACAAAAAGTTCAAATGCTCACTGATGCTCCAGAAGGAAACACAATGCATTAAGAGTCTAAATATGATATTTAGGCAAAATAAGAAAAAAGTACACATCTTCATTCTGAAAGTTTTCACCTCCAGGCTCTTTTCCTTCTGGAGCATTAGTAGGTGCGTTTACATGGAGCACTGTAATCGGTTTAAAAGTCCAATCCGAATGAAAATGCTACATATAAACACCTCAATCAGAATAAAAATGCCCAAACCGAATGAAATTGTAATCGGTTTGAGAGGGGTGGGATAAACCTTTCTATAAACCGAACAAAATTAAAATTCTGCCATGTAAACGCGTTAAACTGATTACTTTGCGTCAACGTCATCACGTCAAGAGGTCGGGTCGTCAGAACGTGACCTTGATGTCGGCAACGCAGTATTCTGTGATTTGGGGACACCGACACTACGGTAGAGACTGGGTAATTGTGTATAAAGTTAAAATTTCAGTTATACAGTTAAAAACACATTAGAATGGAGAACGCTTGCTGTGTTATGAGCTAACGTATCTGCTCTCATGACCGGAGTGAAAAACGGATCTGAAATTAAGCGCGCTTTTGTGCTTTTCAGCTTAGAAACAACACAATGATGATAGTGAAAGTATAGCTCAATGAAAATAAACAACTTGACCAAAATTTGCCTTTGTCATTTGTATTTACAGGTGCATCTCAATAAATTAGAATGTCGTGGAAAAGTTAATTTATTTCAGTAATTCAACTCAAATTGTGAAACTCGTGTATTAAATAAATTCATTGCACACAGACTGAAGTAGTTTAAATCTTTGGTTCTTTTAATTGTGATGATTTTGGCTTAAACTACTTCAGTCTGTGTGCATTGAATTTATTTAATACACGAGTTTTACAATTTGAGTTGAATTATTGAAATAAATTAACTATTCCACGACATTATAATTTATTGAGATGCACCTGCGTATATATATATATATATATATATATATATATATCTCCACATTTACTCTGTACTGTTTGGGGTTGGTTTGTCTGATTTATGTCCAGCATCAAACAGAAACACGATCAAATTAAAGCAAAGTAGAATTTATGGATCATTTTATTCTTATAAACTGCCTGTTTGATGACTGATATTCAGGCAGTTTGTTGTTTTAATTGTTTAAGCGAGCACGTGTTGAGTTGTGTTGGTGCATGCAGAGGGCATTTTTTTGGCTGTGAAAACCCTAATGCATTTTGAATGTTCTGTGCTGCTTTTGCCTCCCAGTCTTCATTGTAAAAAGATAGGAAGATTTTTGCTGGCAGCCTCATTTTGAATAAATGAACTTGTGCCGCTTCTGATCTCATCTCCGGCTTTTGCTGACTCCCTTACCTTGAGTGTAAATAAGGAAAGATTTTTAATGAATTATCTACTCTTTTCCACTTTAAGGCAGTCTTGCCATTTCTGCTTTTTGGAAGTTAATGACAGTAAACATGAAATATGACTATTTCCAGACCTATCCGAAGCAGAGGGTATCACATAATGCAGTAGGTTGTCTGAAAATATACTACAGGAACATTTATTATCTAAAATTACAAAGCATACTTGGTACCGGCTTATTTTTTAGAGACAGTACAAACACAAAATCAAAAAGTTGTTCTGAAATGGATGACGTGTCAAAGACCATCATGTGTAATTGTTAGGAACAGACAAACATTTTTTCATGTTTTATTATCCCAGTCAAAGCATGTGTACATATACTGGTCCAAAGACTGACTGTTTAGCATGGGCTCTTTAGCCCCTGCTGTTTGATGCCGTAACTACACCATCTGGACCCATAAACCTCTTTCTCTGTTGACGTTCATTCAGAATTATATCCCCGCAGCATATTCTGCTAATTTAAGAGCTATTTTTATCATGGTTCTAGTGACATCACAGGATCTTTCTTGTCATCTTGTTTAAATTTAAAGCTCCCTTTGGGTTCTGTTACTCAAATATTTACACTATACAAATAATGTATTTTTTATTTTATTTCCAAACATTTTTATTGAAAACATTGGAGATGGAATGGAGATCGAATATCTTATTCAAAATGATACATAACCACATATGACAACTAAAGTCTTTTGTTGTCCTTAGTCTAGTACTGCAAATTGTGACCAAACACACTCACCGTGTGCCTTAATTACCACAGTTTTATTTATGGCTCCATTCCAGAATCTTCCTCTTAGTCAAATTAGCACCAGGGTCATCTTAGATAGATTTCTTGCCATGCAGCAAAGCATATTAATTGGTAATTAGCATGAACTCTCAAAACATCCAAGGTTTCACCAACTCTTTGTTCCAGCTCTGCCATTACTGAACCAGTTCCCAAAGATCCCACAGACAGTGAGTGGGCCAGAGAAAGATACGCCCAGGGCTGCTTTATGATAGACTGAGGGGGCTGGAGGCTATATATAGCACTCTTTATGGGCGCATTCTGTCTGCATTTGACACACTGGGCCCGTCGTCACAGAACTCCCATCAGTGTTCTGGCTCAGGCGGTCTGTGGCACTGATCCACTTAATGCTGGCAGGGGCAGAAATCTCAGACTTGACAAATTTATGAGGATGAGCTTAAGATGTTTGTAATACTTCAGAAATGAGTACCTTTTATAGTTATTTTTTTTTATTGTAATACACATGTTATGACATTACAGAATACTTTATAGGGATAGCTCACCAAAAAAATGTAAATTATGTCATTATTTTTGCGGAACACAAAAAAGATATTTGAAGCCTTTTTTTAGCTATTTTTTTTTAAATGGATACATCAGTTTTAAGCTCCAAAGTAGACATAAAGGTAGCAAATAAGAGATCCACGCACAAGGTTTGATGTTATTGATGTGTTGCTATATTTAATTTGAGATTTGTATTCATCAGTTGATCAGTGATTTGATATGATCTAATTTGAGAGTGAATATCCACTTAAATTTAAGTATTACAAAATACTTGTATCACTTTAGTTGTATGGATTAAATATGGATACATCACATTTATATCATTTTTGGAGCTTGAAACTTATGGACCCCATTGACATTATGCACAAAAACAGCTGAGATTTTCTTAAAAGTATCTTCTTTTGTGTTTTGACTGTTTTTTTTTTTTTTCAACAGAATGAAAGTCATTGCAGTCCAAAACACATACATTGGACCCAGGGGCATCATGCACTCATTATTTTTGAGGGGGCAAAAGTGGGGGGAGGGGGGTCATCATGTGACACACAGCAACCACAATAGCACTTATGTTTTATTTATTTTTTTTTCCTTTTTATTCGAAACATTCCCATACGCATTAACTATATCATGAAATATCTCGATTCTGACCTTTATAGATTATGTTAGTTGATCTATAGTGGGCAATGGTCAAAGTAACCTAATAATGTAATCTATTAACTATGCTTAAAACCTGTCTGTTTACTTAAGTAACAGATATGGCCGTCATGCCATAACATAGTTTTAATTCACTATATTTAATATGAATTAACACTGAAAGTTATGAATAAAAACATTGTAAGTTAGGCTACTTATCATAACACTTTCATTGTACAGAAAGAGAGCAAAGAACATTTACATTATCAAAGAACATTTTTACTGACAGAGTTCAAGCACTCTCAAAAACTCCCATTAAAATCACTGAAGCTGTTTACACTGTGAAATTAATATCTTACTTACAGATTCATACACATATCTGCACTTTGTTGTTTCTAACGAGAGAATTTGCCAGAAAGAGATATTCAGTCAGCGAACGAGTGAAGAAAACACCTGTATTTTAGCGATCACTCATCTGAACGCCTCTGATTGGTCATTGCATTCATAGCTCAACAGCATCGTGTGTGATTGGTTATAATGCACAGTGCTGTAAGAATGTGTCTGTCTCTGGCTCAGCGCCAGCCAGAGAACGCAGATTTTAATTTAGCAGCTGATGATAGACGCGCTGAACGATGTAATCACGCTGGTGTGATTGTATCAAATATAGAAAATATGAATTGGCTATTTTTTTGTCTTTTGGAAGCTGCATTCAAAATCCACTTGGCTCAAAAATCTGAGGGGGCACGTGCCCCCTCACTTTGAATGGGCATGACGCCTCTGAATGGACCCCATTGACTTTCATTGTATGGACCAAAAAAAAAAAAACTAAGACATTTTTCAAAATATCTTCATTTGTGCTTCACAGAATAAAGTCATACAGGTTTGGAACAACATAAGAGTGAGTAAATGAGGACAGAAATGTAATTTGGGGGTGAACTAGCCCTTTAAAGTGAAATCCTCAGTTTCAATAACTGTAATGTGAAAATTTCCCTTCCCTCCTTTACTCGGAAACAATATTCCCCCTGTATTATATGGCTTGAGGTCTGGAGGGCTGTCATTTCCACTGTTTTATGACTATTTATGGAGGCACTTTTGTTGTGAAGACAGTGGGCTGCCGTCAAATTGTTTTCACTTTCCACCCCCAACATATCACTTGAGTCAGGATCTCTGCTAACACAGAAATAAATAATAAAACAGAGGTTTTTGATTTATGTGCTTCTTTTTTATTCCACACAGTCCCAAAGTCTTGAATGCATACATTAAATGAAGGAAGTTAAAGTACAATAAGTCTTAAGGATTGGAGTGGGTCATCTTTTCTTACATATTACACTGAATTGCTGTCACATAATGCACAAACGATTATTCAGTTCCACTTTCTCACCTCTGAAAGTAGGAATTTTTTATTTGTGCACTGTCAGCTATAGCCCACCTCAATGCATGCAGACATACAGGGCTAAGCACTTTTCTTTAGCTGCCTTATTTCCTGTTCGAGTTCACAAAGAAAACCAGCGTATCTAAGCCCTGTGAGTTCCAATACGCCGTTATTCCTAACCAACATCCAATACGTGTGTAAACAAATCTGCCTGCCCTCCATCCTCAGCAAAGCATGAAATGGATTTCATTCTTCCACTTCCAAAGGTTACGACTCTGTTGGGCTCCAAACCATCATTTTTTTTTTTTTTCTTTTCTTCATAGACCTTCGCGAGAGGAAAACCGAGGCCTAGGCGAAAGCAGCGCTTGGTCTTTTGAAATTGCGAAGCTGAAAATGCTTTCAATTAGTAAGAGAGGGGCTAATAGTTGGGGTGAGGAAGAAGTTGCTGCTTGCAAGAGGAAGGCGGAGCTTTGATCTTTGTAACTGGACTCAAGCTGAGTTGCTCCCGCCTCTGAGGTTCTTGAGCAGCAGGGATGATAAAGGGGGGTTCTGTTGTAATGTAGGTCATCTACACAGTAAGTCTCACTCAGGACTCGGTAAGGCCAAGACAGGCCTGAATGGGCAATTTGCTCCACTTGTCTGGCTGGTTGGCAGACAAGTACACAGAGAGAGCTACAGAATCTCTCTCCCTCTCTCTATGCCCGGCTGAGCTTCGTGTGCAGCGTCTTTTCCCTCGTCTCTCCATGCTTCCTTCTGACTTATACTGTATTTGTGTGTGTGTGTGTGTGTGTGTGTGTGTGTGTGTGTGTGTGTGTGTGTGTTGATATTAAAAAAAGTAAATTGCTATTTGAGATGCACATTATTTGTTGGTTTACCATGGAAAATGTTTGTTTGCCATATAAAATTTTAATGAGGCAATTAAGTAAGGCAATAGATTGGGGTCACGTTCTAAAATGTTTAATATACTACAGTATATTAAACATATTTACTGTTTTGATAAATATTCTGTAGTCCTACTCAGGCTGTAAATATATTCCTTCGGGGAACGTATGTAATTTCAGCATTTACAGGTGGTAGTCAGTGATTTAATTGCTGTCCGAATCAAAAACCTTGGTGTTTTTCTTCCACGTCTCGGGAGAAAATGTTGAGCTGAATTTCATGCTGTTTTCAATTGAGCTCCAGGTTTGTGTGCGAATTTAATTCCATTTTAAATCGAACAGTTTACAAGAATGAATCGATAGAAAAATAGTTTTGAAAATCATTTTTAAGACCACCTGTCTGTGCTGTAGCCATACTATTTGATGATATGTGTTGTTGAAAGCATTTGCTTATTTTAATAATGGGGACTTGTATTAGAGAAGTGTGGCGATTTAAAAAAAATAAAAATAGGTCACCACCCCACCACAATGACTAAGAAAAATTGCGTAAACTGTTAAAATGGACCATTGTTATGAATATATGTTGATAGTATAGGCATGTTCTTATGTGGAGCGACTAAGAAAAAACAATTTAGAGGCAAATCATGTAAACTTGTAAAATTGTGCATTAATATAAATACATTTTGATCCATAAACTTGTAGTATATACGTGTTATGTGGAGTGACTAAAAAATAATTTAGAGGCAGAAATTGTTAAAATGGGCCATTTTTGTGAGTACATTTTAATATATAAACCTGTGGAATATACATGTTATTATGTGGGGTGATAAAGAAAAAAATATAATCACAGGCAAATCATGTAAACTGGTAAAATTGAGCATTATTATGAATTTATTTTGATAAGTAAACCTGTAGTTTATACATGTTATTATGTGAAGTGACTAAGAAAAAACATAATTTAGAGGCAAATCGTGTAGACCATGTGAGAAACTTCCAAGCTGTCAAATCACAGAAGACGTCCGTCCTCTGTGAATTAATTGCGATCCAAATTCATGACATGCAGATTTTGTTTTACAGACATCCTGCAGAGAAATAATTACCATCCAAATAGAGCTTATGCCATGTATTGATCTGGAGATCAGATGATTTGTGGTAGAGTATTTGCTCATTTCCAAGTCAAAACCTTAATGTAAACAGTAGCATCACGATTAGAAAAGTCACTGAAACATTTTCAATAGCACATTTAGTAGTTGCTATTTTTCAGTATTAGACTCAAAACTTGTGACATGAACTGGAGACAATTCCTCTGTATTAGATATATCGCTGCCCCAAGCAATTTCATATAGTGTTGGGGAGAAAATATGCTATGGCAAAGTACCTTTTTTCAGTCTTGTTGCATATTCTGTTGTTCTCAGAAATACATCTAAGTAAAAAGAATTGTTAGTGCTTTGATGTCAGTGTTGTTATTGTTAACTAAAACTTAAACTTTTAAATATTATTCGCTATAACTTAAATAAATCTGAAATAAAATTTAACTATGAAAAACTAAAAGCAAACTAAAATTCTAAATGTTGCCTTGTCAACTAACTGAAATAAATGTTTAATTTGAAATGTACTAAATTTACTATGCAAGATAAAAAAAATAAAGCTAAATGGAAATACTAAAAAAGCTAATAAAATTACAAAATCACATACAGTCATGGCCAAAAATATCGCCACCCTTGGTAAATATGATCAAAGAAGGCTGTGAAAATTCATCTGCATTGTTAATCCTTTTGATCTTTTATTTAAAAACTTCACAAAAATCCAACCTTTCATTGGATAATAAGAATTTAAAATGGGGGGAAATATCATTATGAAATAAATGTTTTTCTCTTATACACATTGGCCACAATTAACGACACTCTTTTATTCAATACTTTTTGAAACCTCAATTTCCCAGTTTAACAGCTCTAAATTTTCTCCTATAATGCCTGATGAGGTTAGAGAACACCTGACAAGAGATCAGAGACCATTCCTTCATCCAGAATCACTCCAGACCCTTTACATTCCCAGCTCCATGTTGGTGCTTCTTCTCTTCAGTTCACCCCACTCATTTTCTATAGGGTTCAGGTCAGAGGACTGGAATGGTCATAGCAGAAGCTTGGTTTTGTGCTTAGTGAGCCATTTTTGTGTTGTTTTTGAGGTTTGTGTTTGGATTATTGTACGGCTGGAAGATCCAAACATGGCCCATTATAAGATTTCTAACAGAGTTAGTCACTTATTGATTTTTATCTGTTGGTATTTGATAGAATCCATGATGCCATGTGTCTAAACAAGATGTCCAGGACCTCCAGCGGAAATATAGGCCCACAACATCAAAAATACAGCAGTATATTTCATTGTACACATGGGGTACTTTTTATCCCTGTGTTCACCAAACCCACCTTGAGTGTTTGCTGCTAAAAAGCTAATTTTTTAGTTTCATCTGACCATAGAAGCCAGTCCCATTTGAAGCTGAATATGCTGGAGTTTGTTTTTGGATGAGCCAGGAGAATTTTTCTTGAAACCCTCCCAAACAACATGTGGTGATGTAGGTGCTGTTTGACAATTTTCTTTAAGGTTTTCTGACCCCGAGACTCAACTATTTTCTGCAATTCTCCAGCTGTGGTCCTCGGAGAGTCTTTAGCCACTCAAACTCTCCTTCTCACCGTGCATGAGGACGATATAGACACACGTCGTCTTCCAGGCAGATTCATAACATTTTCTGTTGATTGGAAATTCTTAATTATTGCCCTGATGGTGGAAATGGGAATTTTCACTGCTCTAGCTCTTTTCTTAAAGCCACTTCACTAATTTGTGAAGCTCAATTATCTTTTGCTGCACATCAGAAAAATATTCTTTGGTTTTTTTCATTGTGATGGATGATTAAGGGAATATGGGCTTTGTTTTCCCACCTATTTATATTTCTGTGAAACAGAAAGCCATGGCTGGATAATTTCATGTTCATAATCACCCTGCAGTGCTCAAAATTGTGAATATGAATGGGAATATACTTCAGAGATATTTTACTCATAAGAATTTCTAGGGGTACCAATAATTGTGTCCAATGTGTATTAGAGAAAAACATTTATTTCATAATGATATTTCCCCCCATTTTAAATTGTTATTATCCAATGAAAGGTTCGATTTTTGTGAATTTTTTAAATAAAAGATCAAAAGTATTAACAATGCAGATTAATTTTCTCAGCCTTCTTTGATCATATTTACCAAGGATGCCGATATTTTTTGCCATGACTGTAGTAAAATTAGTAAAATTAAAATTAAAATGAAACCAAAATTATTATTAAATTAATAAAATTAATATTATACTAAAATAGCACTGTTTCATATTGACTTTTAAACTCAACAACATGGTCACGATTTTGTCTTTTTATCAGTATTTACCATGTTTGAGGGTCCGTGAGCCAATGTGCCTCACCAGAGACAGATATAGAGGAGGAGACGAACCACTCGCAGAAAAACTAACTGGAAATTCGCCACATTTATTATGGCGTCTGTAGGAATGAAGGTCCTGCCTTTCAGTTAAAAGAGCTAATCTTTTTTAAATTGAGACATTGTTTGTTTGTTTTTTACTCTAGAGAATGCAAATATACATAAGTACCAGCCTGAAAATTCAGTTTTTATCACAATTTGAGCTAGCAAAAATAGCAAATTCTGTGCCGCCATTGTTGTCATATTTCATATATGTTATTGAAACAATGATTTCATTATTTATTTATTGCTCTATTTGCTCTAAGGTAGGCAGTAGGATAGTTTTAAGCCAGTAGCTGATGATTTTCTTTCTGAGCTGATGTGATTTTTGTTTCTCTCTCTTTGTCCCGTGTCAGATACGATGGACCAAGACAGCAGGAAGTGCTACTGACCGCTTCCAGGACTCTAGCGTATTCAACGAGACACTGCGTATAACCCGCATCCAGAGGCACCAGGGCGGCCGCTATTACTGTAAGGCTGAGAACGGCCTCGGCACTCCCGCCATCAAATCCATCCGAGTGGATGTCTACTGTGAGTTAACAAGCTCATCCGCCTGTCGGCAAAAAAAACCACACACTTGACACACAGTCTTGCAAGTCAACGATAGCTTGGTATTAGCCTTTGCTGACTGTGCCTGCATCTCTCTTTTAGCTTTTGAGGCACATACTCAACCTTGATTCAGCACTTCACTTAAATCCTTGGGTTACGAATCATGGATAATCAGTTGGAAAGACACACTTGTAAGCAGAAGTGTTTGCTGTATTACCTTCTGGGTTCACTGTTGCTTTTATGCTGTAACCTCAATTTTATAAACCAACAAAGAAAAGGAACCAGAAACTTTTGATTGTATCATTGCAACAATTGCTTTATCAAAATTATATATTTATTCTTTATTTGAGCATAATAATGATTATTTGGATTATTAATTGAGTACTCTTATTGTTTTTTTTTTTAAAGCTTATTTAACTTTAAGCTTGCCAAAAGAACATTTGCATTTCTTTTTCCTTTTTTCATGATTATGAAAAAATGCAGTTAAAAAAAAAATGGGGATTTTTTTAATCCCTTGCTTGTTAAGCTATTACTAGCGGCCATTATTCAAACCCATTTCTCTGGAAAAAAAAAAAAAAATGTTAGGCACAGTAATCTAAATAATTTATCATGGCTGGATGACCTTCCAGCATTGTTTATAATGGGCCAGAACGTTTTCTAAGCGCTAATGCGTATCTCACTAGCTGCTTTATGCAGCTCTGTGAGAGACAGTAGCACAAATTCCAAGCATATTTTACATGCCTACTTTAGCACAATATTCACTAACAAAACAAGGTGTTATAGTGACTAAATCTCAGCCTCTTAAGCAGCTAGCCATTAGCCACAACCTTTGTGCCCTTCAGCAATGAATGTCCCTGAAATAAGTGTACTGTAAGTCACTTTGAATAAAAGCATTTTCTAAATAACTGCTTAGAAAATATTTTATCCACTTACAGTGTCATTTAATGATACAGACACAATAACAAAATGTGTTAATGACTGGGCAATGACACAAGGCAGTGCTCAAGGAAACAATGTACTGTATTAGGACATTTACTAATAATGTAAATTTAAATCAATCAATGTTGTACCCACAAGGCACTTTCTGTATAGTATTAGTTATGCTATTTTCATTGCTGTATATGTGAAATTTTACCAGATTTTACCAGAGATTATTATTTTTTTTTTTTATATTTTGTCGTTATTTTTTATTAATGAATGTTTAATACAGTAAATTTATTTAAAGTGCTAGTGCCAGGCGATATACCGGTTCAAACGGTAAACCGGTTTGAATTACGCATACGGTATGAATTTTTAAAAACCAGTATACCGGTACACTGACTAATGGTTAGAGAACTATTAATAATACAAAACTAATTCTTTAACTGGGCAAATAAACCAAGTGTAAATGGCCTTTAATAGAAGCCAGAGACGCTGAAGACGATCGCAAAGAGGAGAAAATACTGAAGCAGGGAGAGCAAGATCACTGTTCACGATGCGCAAAATATTGGAAGAAAATCCTATATACTGAATTGGGCTGGGGGGGGTTATATGAATGTATCTGGGAAACTGACTGACTTCAGAAAAGTTTAGTGAGGTATTTTCTTTTTATCTAAACCTCCATACAATGCATATTAATGTAGTAAACCAATTCGGAGTAGACGTCACAGTTCCATCACTTGCAGCTGTGCGCACATAGTGGTGGCAGAAAAACACTTGTAACAATTGGAGGGAAATGGGTAAAATGGAATAAGAGAAAAAATATATTTGTGCCTTTTGATGTCAAAATCAGAATGCAAATAATTTTTATAGAATACTGTCGTCAAAGACACCATTTGAAGCTAAACGCAGACGTTTAAACGGACATACTATGGATGAAAACTGCTATGATTACTTTTAAAGCATAAATTTGATTTAAACAGTTGGTCTACATAATATTCACATATGCTGTTCATAGGGGACGTATTGTATTAGGTCTACAGTTACAGCATGAAATATTATTTAAACCTATTACTATTAACATTTTACATAACATTTATTTATTTTATCTCACAATTCTGAGGGGTTTTTTTGCAAATGGAAGTTTATATCTCCTAATTCGGACTTTATAAATTGATTTAACTCAAAAATAGTGAGTTTGTCAATTCTGAGGGAAAAAATGCCAGAAGTGTGGGATATAAACTCATATTCTGAGCCGAGGGGAAAAGAGAGAATGATGAATTGATTTTCCTTATCAGAATTGTGAGATATAATTTCGAAATTGCGAGAATAAAGTCAGAATTTTGAAATAAAAAATCAAATTTCAAACTTTCTTATCAAAAAAAAAATCAAACTTTTTTATTCTTTTATTGCATGGCTCCATAGACTGCCACTTGAAAACCGTCATTTTCTGCCACCAGATAGGCTCTGCCCACAAAAAAAGTCATCACTGTTTGCAAATGGATTTGTAAGACTATCCCACTGTCTAACATCAATTTCGTTGAATAACAGTGCTTATTGCTTAGTGACAAGCTGTTGTAATATGTGGAGAACTTTTAATCTTTTTAAATCTAACTATTTTGTACCGTATCCGTGTAATTCTCTAGCCGTAAAGGCTATCTCTCCCAGGTTTTCTGCAACCATGATGCGCGCACATCCCGAATGTTTACAAACCTGTAACTAGCCTATTTGCTGCTTTGTTTACAGCAGTAACCAAGGAAATGTTCAATGGCTGCTGTTCCATAAGCGCCACCTGCTGTCAGAGAATGAATTTGCATTCTCATTCAACCCGTCTGCTGTTTTTGTTTTGTGCAGTTATGTTTTATTTAGCATAATTTCACAAAGCTAAGGTCAGATCATTCTGTTTTTTGCTTTACATTTTGAAATTATACAATCAAATTTACATTAAAAACTGCTCATACTGTAATATAGCATGTTTGTTTGGATCGTGATTAAAATGCAGTGGTTCTGCAACTGTTTCATGCAATCTGATTCATATAAAGGCACAGTCAGGGACAAACCGTGATAAACCGTGAAACTGCCAGAATCCTAAATAAATAAATAAATAAAAGATGATACAGATTTCTGGTCAAACCGCTCAGCACCACAGTAAACACATTTATAATGTTCTAAAATATTTCTATTTCAAATAAATGGTGTTTATTATTAAATTCTATTAATCATAGATCAACAAAAATATTGAGCAGCGCTATTTTTTACTACCATTTAAAACTTTTTTCAACATTGATAATAAGAAATGTTTCTTGAGCACCAAATCAACATATTAGAATGATTTTTGAAGGATCTTCTGGCACTGAAGACTGGAGAAATGATGCTGAAAATGCAGCTTAGCCATCACAGAAATAAATTACATTTTTAAAATATCTTCAAATAGAAAACAGCTCTTTTAAATTAAAACAATATTTCACAATACCACAGTTTTGACTGTATTTTTTATCAAATACATGCATCCCTTAAGCATAAGAGACTTCTTTCAAAAACATCTAAAAAATCTGTCCAACGGCAAACTTAAAATATATCAAAGAATACATTGAGGTGTCTCATCATACTAGTGATTTATGGAAACCATTAACTCTGTCTATGTTTCATTACCACTTTATGTTTGAAATGAATTACCTCTGATATGGTCGGACTTGCAATATCTGGGCTATAATGGAGCATGTGTTATTTCATGTATTTCTTGTCTAGCACATTCTTAGATCATCAAAAGCCAGACAGTCAGTTTTTTTATGTGACTCATCATAAGAGCATATCTCATCTAGGTCTCTTTCAAAGAGTTTTGCACTCACACATCATCATTTTAAGTCTGTGAACACTTTTATTTTCTTCTAGATGCCACATGGCCTCATTATCGACTTAAAGGCACTTCTCACTGAAGGTCTGGCAACCATAGACTTTGTTGAAATCAAATTCAAGCCTTTGAATAGGTGACGAAATGTATAAAATGGGAGGTTTAATGAATGAGTGAAATAAAAATGAAGATTATTCTTCAAAGAGACATCAGTGTCAGTAAGCTAGCTCCCAAATTTTTCCAAGTTTCAAAGGTTTACTCCTCTGCTATCGGAACCATCAAAAGCTATCACGACGTGTCAAAAAAGGAGTTGTGTGTTGCCTCTGTTCCCTACAGACACGGAGGAGCCATAGATGTTGTAAAGTGATTTACGGTAGCACAGAGAGATGAATAGGAGGAGCGATGGACGATGGCAGGCAGCATTGCCGTGGGGAGACAATGAGAAGCAAGTCATTACCCTTGAATTAGAGAACAGGCCTCAGCTTGTCATTTTTATTCCAGCTTCATGGTGGACTATTCGCTGGTGGGCACTCGCTTTTATCGATCAGAGACATGCTACTCCTGATGCAGTGATCAAAGCCTAGACACGTCATTGATAAAGAACAGCCAACACACTGCCAATAAACAACTGAGTGCTTCGATTTGGAGTGCTCGCGTTGTCTCTGAGTGTGGCAGCACTCACTAGTCATTAGTTTAAAGCGAGATGGACAGTAGCGATATTGATTGCGTTCAGGTTTATATTTGTCCTAAAGTGGTCAACTTAAACCATGCATCGTGAATAAATCAGTCACCTTTTTCTGATGACAGGCAATTTCCTGTCATCATTTACTCACCCAAACCTATACGACTTTCTGTTTTGTGAACATAAATAAGGTACAGTATTAAAACCTGGCGTGTTGGAAAATATCACCAATGCTGTCTGTCAAATAGTCACTGAGCAGATTGATTAATGATTTGAAACAGGAGAAAGAAACAAGATTTTGAAAGGCTTGGTTTATTTATAGCCGAGAGTCGAGGAAGGTTTGTGCTTTGAGGGCAGTCTGTAAAAGCACATGGCTTCTCGTTCAAGCACTCTATGATAATTACTGTGGCTCTTGAAAAAATTACGGTTGTAAAAATACTTACGATTCAAGTGCCAAAATACAGGCGCCCGAGTGGTCCATCATTTTAGACATTATGTTTGCTGTTAATGCTTGTATGTTTTTGCACCCACTTACTGCTGTTTTCAAAGTGTTTAAATTTATAGATTTTTCCAAACGGAACTAAAATACTTAACAAAAATTGTTTAATGTTATTGCAAGGCTGTGCTTTCATCAGAATATGTTGTGCACATTTTATGAAAATGAAGTGATGAATAATGTTTGGATCTTTAAAAACAAATACAGAGATTTCAGGTAACACTTTACAGTGTGATTCAGTGTGTTAACATCAGTTAATGCAAGAACAAACAATAAACAATGTTTTAAATTAGAAATTATTCTGTTAACATGACTAATAATATTTTAATTATTTATAGCATTGATAATTAATATTTGTTAATAATGCAGCAACTATTGTTAATTAGGGCTGTGCGATATGGACAAAAAAAACTATCGCGATTTCTTTGCTCAATTTTGCGATTTCGATTTTAATCACGATTTTGACACACACAGACATGCTTTACAGTCATAAATGCATTCATTGTGAATTTGAAACATATTTCCAAAAGAAAACCAATATGAGCTAAACCAATTTATCACAAACACAACATTTATCCATTATTTTGATTTCACATGCAAGCGTTGTTACTGAAAATGCTTTTCAGCAGTGTAATTCTCTTTTATCACAGTACAGTAATGCAATCTTTCATAGACTTATTCACGTTTAAACTCAATAAATACTTTGTTTTCCTACCTCCATGAGTACCATCTATTATTGCCTTGTTTATATAAAAGTGCACTTTTGCTTGTTTTAAATCTAGCCAAAAAGTCATGTGTTGACTGTGAAACAGTAGACTTTAACTAGATAAAAAAGTTTGTCGAGACAAACTTTAAGTTGGCTTGAGAAAGCCGGACCAGAAAGTTTTGAAAAGTTTAAAAAAGTTTGATAAGTTTTAAAAAGTTTGAAAAGTTTAAAAAAGTTTGAAAAGTTTAAAAAAGTTTGAAAAGTTTAAGTTTGAAAAGTTTGGGAAGTTTTAAGTTTGACGGTTTTCAGTCTGAATTAGTTTGAAGTTTAACATAGTTTTAAAAGTTTAAAGTTTGATAGATAGATAGATAGATAGATAGATAGATAGATAGATAGATAGAATTAGTCAGATGATAGATAGATAGATAGATAGATAGATAGATAGATCTGCTAAGATATATAAATGCTAAGATAAATAGATCTGAGGCCAACTAAGGACCTCAGAGTGGTTGCTAGGGTATTCTATGTGGTTGCTAGGATGTTGCTATGTGGTAGCTAAGGTGCTCCTGATTGTTGCTAGGGTGTTGCTATGTGGTTGCTAGGGTACTTGGGGTGGTTGCTAGGGTATAGCTATGCGGTTGCTAAGGTGCTCTGGATTGTTGCTAGGGTGTTGCTATGCGTTTGCTAGGGTACTTGGGGTGGTTGCTAGGGTGTAGCTATGCGGTTACCAAGGTACCCAGGTCGGTTGCTAGGGTGTTGCTATGCGGTTGCTAGGGTACCTGGGGCGGTTGCTAGGGTAATGTTATGCGGTTGTTAGGGTATCTAGGCCGGTTGCTAGGGTGTTGCTATGCGGTTGCTATGGTACTCAGGGTGGTTGCTAAGGTGTTACTATGCGGTTGCTATAGTACTCAGGGTGGTTGCTAAGGTGTTGCTATGCGGTTGCTAGGGTGTCCAGGGTAGTTGCTAGGGTTTTGCAATGTGGTTTCTAGAGTACTCTGGGAGGTTGCTAGGGTTTTGCTATACGGTTGCTAGGGTATCTGGTGCGGTTGCTAGGGTACCTAGGATGGTTGCTAGGGTGTTGCTATGCAGTTGCTATGGTACTGTGTGGTTGCTAAGGTGTTGCTATGCGGTTGCTAGGGTGTCCAAGGTGGTTGCTAAGTTGTTGCTCTGGGGTTGCTAGGGTTCTTGGGATGGTTGCTAGGGAGTTGCTAGGGTAATCTGAGTGCTTGCTAAGCTGTTGCTATGCGGTTGCTAGGGTACCTGGGGTGGTTGCTAAGGTGTTGCTATGCGGTTGCTACTGTACCCGGGGCGGTTGTTAAGGTGTTGGTAAGCGGTTGCTACGGTACCCCGTGTGGTTGCTAGGTTGTTACTAGCATGTTGTTAACATGATTAGCAAGTTGCTAGGATGTTGCTAGCATGTTTCTAACAATTTGCTAGCATGACTAGCAAGTGACTAGCATGTTGTTAGCATGACTAGCATGTTTTTAGCATGACTAGCAAGTGACTAGCATGTTTGCTAGCATGACTAGCAAGTGACTAGCATGTTACTAGCATGATGAGCAAGTGACTAGCACGTTGTTAGCATGACTAACAAGTGACTAGCATGTTTGCTAGCATGATTAGCAAGTTACTAGCATGTTTTAGGATGACTAGCATGTTGTTAGCATGACTAGCAAGTTACTCGCATGTTACTAGCATTTTTCTAGCATGATTAGCATGTTACTATCATGATTAGCAAGTTACTAGCATGTTGCTAGCAGATAGATAGATAGATGTAAATAGTCAGATTGTAGATAGATAGATAGATAGAAATAATCAGATAGATAGATAGATAGATAGATAGATAGATAGATAGATAAATAGAAAGAAATAGTCAGATTGTAGATAGATAGATAGATAGATAGATAGATAGATAGAAATAATCAGATAGATAGATAGATAGATAGACAGATTAGAAATGTTATATAGATGAGTTTGAATGAGTTTGAATGGGTTAGAAATAGTACATAGAAGGGCAGTCTGATTGAGTCTAATGGGCTTCAGTGTGTTTAGATTTGAATTTTTGACAGTTGGAGTTTGAATTGTCTTGGCCCATCTGAACATTCCGTCAATGTAAGTCTATGGGATTTTTATGATTTTTAATCTTCATTTTTATGAAAACCGTAAGTCCGATCAGTTAGAAAAGATATAGCAACTCGAGTCAGATCAGTCTGAAGATCTGGGCTGAGTTTGGAGTTTGTAGAGTTAAAGCTCTAGGAGGAGTAGCAGTCAGAAATTTTAGTCTCAGAAGAATAATAATAATAATAATAATAAGTTTAAATAGCATTTCAGTAAGTTGGCTTTCTCAAGCCAACTTAATTATATGCATTTATGGTGTAATTACTACATTTCCATGTCAAACCATGTTAATTTTTACCGCGAACAATGTGCTGTCACTTTAATTCAGCGCGTGCAGCACAGCAAAAATAGACTCTATGCGGAAATGATCTTTGCACTGCTGCTAGAGCGCACTGACGAACCGCAACAGTGTACAGTGTGAACGCTTTAAACCGTTAACATGGGCACGGAAAAAATACGCACTGCATACGCACCACAGACGGACTATGGCATTATGTCTGTCTATATGTCCAGTCTGTTCTGTTCTCACGCTCCATTTGGGCTCGCTACTTTCTGATTGTTCCGGATAGCATACTGCGGGAGGTCGGGACACTATAAAATCGTGCTATAAAGCGATTTAGAAATCGCGCAAGCTCAAATCGTGATTTTATGACGATTTCAATTAATCGCACAGCCCTATTGTTAATACATACATATTAGGGATGTGCATCTCATGACTGAGGCCGATACTATACGCATCTCGATGCATAGCCAATGATATGATACATTAAAGATACATATGAAGCAGCTACCGATGCGATGCGATACGATTCACCCCTATTACGATGCAGTGCGATCCGATTTCGATTAGATTCAACACAATGCGATTCGATGCAATAGAGAAAATATGATCACTTTTAATGCCTCAAGGCCTGTTTCATAAAACAAGTTAACCAAATAAACCAGGCTTATTTCAGTTAGTCTGACTCATTGTCAAATGATTTGGTTCCATAAAGCAAATTTAACATAGGCCTAGATCAAGCTTAGTCACTGTGGCAACTTATGCTGGGAAACTAACCTGGTCTAAAGCAGGCTAACTGCCAGGCTATGCTGAGCCCCTCTAACACTGACAAATAGGAAAACGATGATATTACCACTGTCTCACATACTATTATTTGACTTTTTTTTACAACTTCTAGCCATGCGGCCTTTCTCTCTGGTTTTATGACAGCTGTACCTTTTATAGTTTGCAGAACTTTAATGCAGAGCATTAGAACATTACAATCTAAAATTGCTCTTTAAAGCATTTAAATAACCAAATTAAAAGTTAAAATCACTGAATTAAAAATGAAAATAAATAATAAAGAAAATGACTATATTTTAACTGCTATAAGAAACACACATTAACTCATCTGAGCTTAGTAATTAGTACTGTACTTTACCTATTACAATAGTCTCTTTACAGTTCCCCTTTCAGTCGGTCACTCCGAGTCACGTCGGATGACCGACGAAATTGGGATCTCGCCAGAGAGACCAATCCACTTCGAGTGTAACTAAACGAGCCAATGGACATTGGCATGCGATTATTGCATCCAGCTGCCGCTGATCACAGCGTGAGCATAAGAGGCAGCTGATGCACCGCATCAATTATCCTTTCGCTTCGGAGCCGAGCGGTAGTGGTTAAAGCTACTGCTATCCCTTCCAAGAGAGTGTTCTGCGAGCGAGTGCGGGCGTTACGGCGCGGCAGCGGTGGTCACGGTGTCCGGGAGAGAAAGATCGTCTTCCTGCTGACAGCCACACTAGGAGTGTGCGGTGGCCAGCTCCCCTGCGTGCTTCAGCACTAAAAGAGCATTTCTCTGAAAGAGCAATTTCTCTAAAAGAGCAACACGGGTGATCGCGTCTTTTTAAAGATGTCTTTTCACCCGTGCGTTTCTGGGTGTGGTCGTTTCCTGGCGCCTCAGGACGGTCACGATCGCTTCCTCACGTGTCTGGGCATTCAGCACGCTGAGGTGGCTTTCGTGGATGGTTCATGTTCTTCTTGCGGGGACATGACCATCTCGGAGTGCGACTCTGCTATGTCAAACATGGCAGAGTCCCTCTGCCTGCCGTGATCCGGCGTGCACACTGGATCCGGTGGAGTTAGAGGTGATTTGAGGATTACGGCGAGGGCTTCCCCAAGTGGAGCTCCTCACCCCTCAAGCACTCCGCAGCCGGTGGAGCTGCCGAAGGAGCGCGCTGGCCACGCGTTTCCTTCGGTGCCCCCTCTGACGACCAGATGTCGATCACCGCATCGGAGGGCGGGCCCTCTCTCTCCGGGGATGACGACCCGGCTGCGTTGCCCCCTTCGGGTGTGGTAGCGTTGTCCGTGCCAGACCCAGAGATGACGGCTATGCTTTCCCGGGCCGCCGAGAATGTCGGGCTCGTGTGGAATCCTAAAAAGCCACCGTGTCCCGATCCTTCGAGGCTGGGCGAGTGGTTCCTCGGTGGGGGTGGCGCTGGTTCTCAGCGCCCCCCTCCGGTGCCATTCTTTCCGGAAGTGCATGAGGAGCTGACAAGATTGTGGAGGGCACCTTTCACTGCCCGAAACACATCTTGTAGTTCTTCCGCTCTCACCACCCTCGATGGTGGAGCCGCTTTGGGGTATGCGGGCATCCCCTCGGTGGAACGGTCTGTGGCCATGCAACTGTGTCCAACAGCCGCTTCCACCCTGCGGGGTGATCCGTGTCTCCCCTCACGGGCCTCTAAGTATTCGTCAGGTCTAACTGGCAGTGCTTGTAGAGCCTGTGGGGAGGCGGCTTCCGCCCTCCACGCTATGGCGTTGCTGCAGGTCCACCAGGCCAAAGCACTGAAAGACCTGCACGAGGGTGGTCACGACCTGGCGGTTCTACATGAGCTGCGTGCTGCGACGGACCTCGCGCTACGAGTGACGAAGGTGACCGCACAGTCTCTGGGTTGTGCGATGTCCAGGAGCGCCATCTCTGGCTGTGTCTCGCTGACATGACGGGGCAGGAGAAGGTACTCCCGTGTCACAGACCGGCCCTTTCGGCGACGCTGTCGAGAGCTTTGCCCAGCAGTTCTCGGCAGCCCAGAAGCAGACTGAGGCAAACACATCATGCGCCGGAGGAAACCTGCTGCTTCCACCCCGGCTGCAGCCACTCAGCCTGCTCGTCGGCGTGGGCGCCCCCTGCGGCCGTCCCCGCTCCCGCCTTCACCAGGCAGCGTCGTGGAGCCGGTCGCAGGCAGGACGCCCAGCCCGTCCAGGCCCCCGCCAAACCTGGCGGCAAGCGCAAGTGCAAGAGGCCCTGAGACGGGCGACCCAGAGATGGAGGAGACCGCTCATCGGGAGATGGTGACTGCACCACTCCCTCCCCCGGAGGAGGGCCGGGTGGAGTATCTTTTGTTCATTTTGTTCCGCCGCTGGCCCAGCAGCCAGCGGTACCCAAAACATCAGTAAAGAGCGGTCTCCTCAATCTCCGGGTCTCAAGAGGAGGAGAGTGGTGATCCGTGCATCACAGGATCACTTCCCTCCTCCTCTCTCGCCAGCAGGCAGCGGGTGGTTGCCCAAGAGCACCCCTCCTGCCCATTCGTGGAACCAGGTAAGGGCAGTAGCACTCCAGTCCCCGCTTCAAGTCGTCAAACGCAGGGCTGTCACAAGCCTCAAGCCGGGTTCCTGTGTCTCCTCCCATGCGAGGAGAAATCAGGTGAGTGCTACACTACACACCCAGACCCCGCCCCCTGCCGTCACAGGCCAGGCCGTCACAGGCCCTGGGGCCGGTCCCTGTGTTCCACCTCGCTGCCCCACCGCGGGCATGTCGGTGGGCCCGTTGGCCCCGCTGGTGCGGTCTCTCGGAGCCTGGTTAGCGCTCCCCAGCCCGTCCCGGTGGCTCCTGCGGACCATCAGACTCGGCTATGCGATTCAGTTCGCCCGGCGTCCCCCCCAAGTTCAGGGGCATCCGGTACACTTCAGTCAAAGCCGTCGATGCCCCTGTCTTGCTCGCGGAGATTGCAGTCCTACTGGCGAAGGATGCAATAGAGCCGGTCCCTCCAGCCGATATGAGGTCGGGGTTTTACAGCCCTTACTTCATTGTGCCCAAGAAAAGCGGTGGGTTACGACCGATCTTGGATCTGCGAGTTTTGAACCGTGCACTTCACAAGATGCCGTTCAAGATGTTGACGCAGAAACGCATTCTTGGATGCGTCCGTCCCCTAGATTGGTTTGCAGCAATCGACCTGAAGGACGCGTACTTTCATGTTTCGATTCTCCCGCGAGACAGGCCATTCCTGCGATTCGCGTTCGATGGTCGGGCATATCAGTACAAGGTCCTGCCCTTCCGGCTGTCCCTTTTCGCCTCGTGTCTTCACCAAAGTCGCAGAGGCGGCCCCTTGTTCCCCTGAGACAACGGGGTGTGCGCATTCTCAACTACCTCTACGACTGGCTCATACTTGCACAGTCTCGAGAGCTGTTGTGCGCACACAGGGACCTGGTGCTCAGGCACCTCAGCCAGTTGGGCCTTCGGGTCAATTGGGAAAAGAGCAAACTCGTGCCAACGCAGAGGATCTCTTTTCTCGGCATGGAGTTGGATTCGGTCAACCAGACAGCACGCCTCACCCAGGAACGTGCTCAGTCGGTGCTGAACTGCCTCAAGACTTTATCAGGCAGGACAGCGGTCCCACTGAAACTCTTTCAGAGGCTCCTGGGGCATATGGCTGCAGCTGCGGCCATAGTTCCGCTCGGTCTGCTCCATATGAGACCGCTTCAGCACTGGCTCCATGATCGAATCCCGAGGTGGGCGTGGAAACGCGGTACTCACCGGGTTCAGATTACACCGGCCTGCCGCAAGACCTTCAGCCCGTGGTCAGATCCTTCGTTCCTTCGGGCAGGAGTGCCCCTGGAGCAGGTATCCAGGCATGCTGTGGTTTTCACGGATGCCTCGGCCACCGGCTGGGGTGCCACGTACAACGGGCACGCAGTATCAGGGGTTGGACGGGCCCCCTTCTGCGTTGGCATATCAATTGCCTCGAGTTGCTGGCAGTACGCCTTGCCCTGTGCCGCCTCAGAGGGCGCCTTCGGGGCAGGGACGTTCTGGTCCGTACGGACAACACTGCGACCGTTGCCTATATCAACCGGCAAGGCGGTTTGCGCTCCCGTCGCATGTCGCAACTCGCCCGCCACCTCCTCCTCTGGAGTCAGAAGCATCTGAGGTCCCTTCGTGCCATCCACATCCCAGGAGTGTTCAATCAGGCGGCCGACGAGCTGTCTCGAGCGGCACTTCCTGGGGAGTGGAGACTCCATCCCCAGGCGGTCCAGCTGATTTGGAGTCGGTTCGGAGTTGCTCAGGTAGACCTGTTTGCATCTCCAGAAACCACCCACTGCCAGTGGTTCTACTCCCTGTCCGAGGCAACGCTCGGCACGGATGCACTGGCACACAGCTGGCCCCAGGGCTTGCGCAAGTATGCGTTTTCCCCAGTGAGCCTGCTAGCACAGACATTGTGCAAGATCAGGGAGGACGAGGAGCAGGTCCTGTTAGTGGCTCCATATTGGCCCAACAGGACCTGGTTCCCGGAACTCATGCTCCTCGCGACAGCCCCTCCCTGGCCGATTCCTCTGAGGAAGGATCTGCTTTCTCAGAGACGGGGCACCCTCTGGCACCCGCGTCCAGACTTGTGGAAACTTCATGTGTGGTCCCTGGACGGGACGCGGAGGTTCTAGGTGACCTGCCCCAGGAGGTAGCGCTCACTATCGCTTCAGCACGAGCACCGTCCACAAGACGGGCCTATGCGCTGAAGTGGAACCTGTTCGTCGAATGGTGTTCCTCTTACCAGGAGGACCCCCGGAGATGTTCGATCAGAGCCGTGCTTTCCTTTTTGCAACAAGGGTTGGAGCGTAGGCTGTCCCCCTCCACCCTTAAGGTATATGTTGCTGCTATTTCTGCCCACCACGACCCCATAGAGGGGAGGTCGGTGGGGAAGCACGATCTGGTCGTCAGGTTTCTTAGGGGGGCCAGGAGGTTAAATCCTCCGAGGCCTCCCTCCCTTCCCTCTTGGGATTTGGCTTTGGTGCTAAGAGCCCTACAAACTGCCCCCTTTGAGCCATTGCAGTCAGTCGAGTTGAAGTTTCTTTCTATGAAAACCCTACTCCTGACTGCATTGGCCTCAATCAAGAGGGTGGGGGACCTGCAGGCATTTTCGGTCGACGAATCGTGCCTTGAGTTTGGGCCGGCTGACTCCAGTGCAACACTGAGGCCCCGGCCCGGCTATGTGCCCAAGGTTCCTACCACGCCCTTCAGGGACCAGGTAGTGAGCCTGCAAGCGCTGCCCCTGGAGGAGGCAGACCCAGCCCTAGCTTTGCTCTGTCCTGTACGCGCACTGCGTCAGTACGTGGATAGAACTCAGAGCTTCAGGACCTCAGAACAGCTCTTTGTCTGTTACGGAGGACAGCAGAAGGGGAAGGCTGTCTCCAAGCAGAGGATGGCCCACTGGATAGTGGATGCCATCACCTTGGCCTACGAAGCACAAGGTGTGCCCTGCCCGCTCAGGTTGCGTGCTCACTCCACTAGGGGTGTCGCATCGTCCTGGGCGCTGGCTCGTGGTGCCTCGCTAGCAGACATCTGTAGAGCTGCGGGTTGGGCGACTCCCAACACGTTCGCTAGGTTTTATAGCCTACGTGTCGAACCGGTTTCCTCCTGTGTTCTCACCTCAAACGGGTAGTGGCACTGAGAGGGCCGGCTCAGAGTCGGCTTGCGGCGTCCTTACGCCTAATTCTCCAGAGAGTTCCTTAACCAGGCAAACCCTGTTGAGTCCTCCAGCACTCCGGCGTCCGGACACGGCGGAGCGTCCGGCGCCAGGCCTTCAGCCAATGAATTCTTGAAAACTGGTGCGAGGCTAGTGCCCATATGAGAGACCCTGTCGGGATCCCATATGTGTATTCCACGGTATTCTTATTAGAGCCGTGTTTCCCCTGGCGGACCACGTTCTGCCATCTCTAAAGATGCAGCCTGAGCCATCTCAGAGACTTCCATGTGCAAAAGGGCCCTCTGGGTTACTTCACATGTTTGAATGTCACTTAAACCCCCTTTGGGAGGAGGTGACTCCGCAGTGTGCCTCTTCCAAGTGGAAGGGCACGCTTCCCAGTGTTATCCTAGTCCTACTGTTTGGGTTGCTCAAGGAACACCAGTAGTTGACCTTCTCTGTGTAGAGCCCGGTCCTATCGTCTGCCTTATAGGAAGGGTCAGGAGCCCTACACAGGGCACTGGAAGGGGCAGCTCCTGTGGCGCTTTGGTAGGGATCCCAATTTCGTCGGTCATCCGACGTGACTCGGAGTGACCGACTGAAAGGGGAACGTCTCGGTTACGTATGTAACCCTCGTTCCCTGAAGGAGGGAACGGAGACGTCACGTCCCGTCGCCACAGTCGCTGTACCACCGCTGAGCTGCCGGGTCGCCGGCTCGGCTCCTCAGCGAAAACATAATTGATGCGGTGCATCAGCTGCCTCTTATGCTCACGCTGTGATCAGCGGCAGCTGGATGCAATAATCGCATGCCAATGTCCATTGGCTCGTTTAGTTACACTCGAAGTGGATTGGTCTCTCTGGCGAGATCCCAATTTCGTCGGTCATCCGACGTGACGTCTCCGTTCCCTCCTTCAGGGAACGAGGGTTACATACGTAACCGAGACGTTACTGCTATCATAAAAATACACTTATATGTAGGTTTCAAATTCTACAAAAGACACATTTAATGTCCAACAACAAATATTTTAGCAAAATGTAAATTTTACTCAGAATTATTGCGCTCCTATTCGATTGCGCTCCGTCTGTTTAGCGTGCAGCAGCGCTCGTTGCTCTCGCGTGCCTTGCCCACTCCTGACAGCAAAATGGATATGTTTGCATGACTTTCTAACATTTACAGATGAAAAATATACCTGTGACATGTCAGTTATGCACTGAAAAAAACACAATGTCTCAAATTCATTAAACAGCACAGATATATTCAGTGTTTGCCATGGTGGATCGATTTGATCCATGATCGACATTAAGGGCTGCTTAAGAATAATAAGCATGCACAAATTAGTGAGACTGTGTGAATTTAATTTGACGTTTATGCAACCGCTTTAGCCCCAATTGATTTGTTAGGTTATTTCAAGTCAGGTTTTGGACTTTAATCGCAGTTTTTCCTCGGGTCTCCGTGCTGTTGTGATTCGTCATATTCACGCAGCAGTGGTGATGGAAGAACGCGCTTGAGACACAGTTTAGAGAGGAGAAATCAATCTACATATAAAATATTGGTCACTTTATAAATAATAAAAACATCCACTAGTAATTATATATAAATAAATTGGTTTTTACCGATGCAAATATGTTAGAAATGATGCATCGTGATATAAATGACAACTTGTAGCCGATGCACATTTTTTAAACCGATACATCGCATCGTTAACTTTTTATGCCGATGCACCGAGCGAATCGGGGAATCTTCCCATCCCTAATGCATATATCTTAGATATTGCATGAACCAAGAACCTTATTGTAAAGTGTTACCAGATTGCATTTGATCTCAAAAACATACATGCATTTTAACTGGTGTTTAATGGGTTAGGTTGGTGTTAAATGAGTTAAATGTAGAAAGTAATTTATGTCTATCTTGGACCGTAATGAATAGGCTACTGTATGAATTGCGCTCCAGTAAATTTCAATTCTTTTATGGGCTTCTTCTTAATTTAGGTCGTTTTTGGCTCATTAAGCAATTCGACAAATTATGCCTTCAATCTTTGAGCAGCTTGGAAGGAAACGGGGAAAAATCAGCTATTTCACACTATACTGTTGGAATTATTCCACATATTAAGGTATATTTAGCAACAACTTAATGCACGCAACTCTTGTAACACTGTGACATATGCATTTGAATTGAGCTTATGACTTTTTTGAATTGGGGAATGAATATGAATGCATGAAGCGGGGCATACCTGTAAATAAACCTAATATTTACCTGTAACCTAGTTTTCTGTTTATTTACATTGTCATTTCCATACTTCTGTCCTACATGCCTGTATATTGAAACCTTTTTTAAATATACCTAGCTAGGGTTCTAGATGGCTATTGCTGTTTACCACCATCTCCACAGAAGTCTCGTGGCCATTTTTCAGGGCAATTTGAGCAATGTTAAATCAGTATGACCGACCTATCTGTTTACATTTCAGATTTAGATGACCCCATTGTGACGGTCCATCAAAGTATAGGAGAGGCAAAGGAGCAGTTCTACTATGAGAGGACAGTGTTCCTGCGGTGTGCTGCCAATTCAAACCCTCCAGTGCGGTACAGCTGGAGACGGGGGAGAGAGTTCCTGTCTCAAGGTTCGGACAAGGGTGTTGAGATCTATGAGCCGTTCTTCACACAGGTAAGATGTTAGCTCAGATGTACTGTATTCAAAGCAGTAATGTGAATTTGTTGTATATGTGTGCATATACACTACCATTTAAAAGTTTGAGGTCAGTAGATTTAATTTAAAACAGTTTATTTCATCTTTTCAGCAAGGATGCATTAAATTAATCAAAAGTGACAGAAATGCATAACGTTTAAAAAATTTCTTTTAAATGCTGATCTTTTGAACTTTCTATTCATTACAAATATTTTTCACAAAATTTTAATCAGCAGGTTTCAATATTGATAATAAGAAATGTTTATTGAGCAGCATGTTAAAATGATTTCTGAAGGATCATGTGACACTGAAGACTGGAGTAATGGCTGCTGAAAATTCAGCCTTGCTAACACAGGGGGAAAAAATACATTTTAAAATATAGTAAAATAGAAAACAGTCATTTTCAATTATAATAGTATTCCACCATATTGTTGTTTTTACTGTATTTTTATTTAAATAAATGCAATCTTGTTAAAAAAAAACATAATAGTCAATATAAGCTAGGAGTGTGACAACACTTGAAGAAGGTATGAATTATTTTATATCACAGTAACCATATATATCACTATATAGTTGTTTTTGCTGAAAATTCAATGAAATTTATAAATTAAATAAATGGCAGCTTCACATCATGTCATACTTGAGGAAAAAGTATTAGTAGTAGATTAGTTATGTTTGAGGTCATTGTAAAGTAACTGATATACACTGCGCATCAGTATTGACATTTAACACTGTAACTTTAATATGAGAGCGTTAACTTGAAAGCCTGAGTTGCTTGAAAACATCTGATGAACTTAATTGCTCTTGCATGAAAGATGTTGCAGCTATCAGGGAGCATCAGTTTGACATTGTGAGTGTTATCTGGTCCAGGAGGAGATGTTGCATCATCTGACAGTTAAAAAAATAAAATAAAAAATCTGCTTTCAAAACACAGCTTTGTCACATCCGATATGGCACAGTGATTGGCCCAGAGTGGATCCATCCTGGTAATTAGTCATAAGACACAGGGTATTTCAGGACCTGTTTCGCTCTTCTTATTCCCTACAGAGAATCAATCACGCAACATTAGTCTATGCACTTAAAGGAGATTCTGCATGTTATTTTCAATAGAGCCTTCTTTATCTTTCAGCCTCTTCAGAACTATGAATATGAAACTAATGCACTGCAGCTTTCTGTCAATGTCTTAGTAGAAAGCAGATCAAAAGCTAAGTATCTTCAGAAGGTTTTAGTATCAAGCAGTGTCACTATTTTTAACTGATGGACCTTAAATGCCTATCTTTGTAGAAATTGACCTCATGTAAAGATGATACAAAAATAAGTTACTTATTATTAGATAAAAGCGAGCCGCTAGTGCACGTAATCAACTGGTTCTTAACTGGTTTGGCTTCAAAATATAAGCTTATTTATTTTGCCATCCTAACCATGCATCATTATATGGTCAGTTGCATTTAATTATTTGTATTTAGCATTGTTTTCCATGCTGTTTGTGATCAGTATAGATCTGCAACCGTTTTTTTTTTTTTTTTGGGGTCGCTAACCACCAATTAAAAACCAATGCTGTATTGTAAAATTAAACTCTCAGGACTTTCACATTGTGTAAGATTACTCTATAAAGCTCCAGTAGCTGAAGGGGGTACAAGACCAAAATGAGCAAATTAGCAGAAGTCTTTTAAGGCACAAAAAAGCTCAAATAAAGTCAGATTAATTGAATATGGCAAGTTTTTTTCCTCTCTCCTTTGGCTTGTTGGATCTGTTCTGAATAGTGTTTTATGTATAAAGAAGATAAGTTTTTGATGTTTGAGTAATGATAGCACATCTATTTTATTTTATTTTATTTTATTGTTTTATTTTATTGTTTTATTTTAGAACCACAGGCTGTAAATTAAAAAAATATATATTATTTTTTATTATTATTGTGGACTTAGGCTCAATAATCCTGCATTTTAAGTTAAGCTGAACATTAAAATTATACAGTAGAGCATTTTTAATTGGTCTAAATTGTGTATCAGTTTGTTAAGTGAACAAAAGGTTATGGAGAGTTACTTTTATACAGCGAAACAAGTTGTATATACTCACTGAAATGGAAGAAACTTATCCAGAGAGAATCAAAAACACTACATAGTGCTAAAATATCTATAAATTCTGAATAACAAATATTTGTTATCACAAGTCCTTTGACAAAACTGTTTTTCAAGTGCATTAGTGATCAATCTGAGCATGTTCAGCAGCCTTAGTTGGACCTTTACCACCAAATTTGAAAAGTAACAGCAAGTTCTTGATGTTTAATATTTTAAGTTGATCATACTAAATGACCTAAAAGTTGACTTTATTTAATTTTATGTAATTTTATCTAATGTAATGTCAACTTTTTCTACACTCAATAATTTAATCAACCTTTAAAATGCAGTTTGTCTGACAATATGGAAGTTGGATTTTTTTTTTATTATTTTTTTACAGTTTAATATTATTAATATTAATTGAATATTCAAATATTTTTTGCTGCTGTGTTGGATCACCTCCATGTCCAGTTCTTGCTTTATACAATGTCGTCTGCTTGGGTTGCAGGGGGAGACCAAGATCCTGAAGCTGAAGAACCTGCGTCCTCAGGACTATGCTAACTACACATGTACTGCCTCTGTTCGCAATGTCTGTGGTATCCCCGACAAGAGTGTGCTATTCCGGCTCACCAACAAAACCGGTGAGAGCAATACCAATGCCTCCTCCTCGTGCACAGCAATGTCTGTTATTTTAGTCTCCTTCTGATATATTTGAGCCGTCCAACGAGTAAGAAACTACATGCGAGCAGCACCACAGAAGCAACTCTCAAAAGGAAGTGCCCTGAGGCTCTTGTCACCACAAGTGCTGTGTGGTCTGATAATCAGCAAGCTGTGAGTGCTGCATGTGTTATTGAGTATGTTACGCCTGTTATATTTAGAGGCCTGCTGCTACTTTTCTCCTCCGTCGTCGGTTGATGGCTGAAGAAACTGCCCTGGGCTGATGTTTTCACCACT
Organism: Spinibarbus caldwelli; assembly: GCA_039654775.1. NCBI lineage: Eukaryota > Metazoa > Chordata > Actinopteri > Cypriniformes > Cyprinidae > Spinibarbus > Spinibarbus caldwelli. The sequence goes on from CM077251.1 coordinate 15,456,669, forward strand.
GGCCTTGCAGTTAATTCAGTCCATGGCAAAACCATATTCTTAAGGAAATGGCCCTGCGGGTCCCTGTGCTCCTTATCTGTCTCGGTGGGCTTCACATGCTACTGCGGCGAAGACCTGACCTTTACGGAATCCATTAAAGAAAGAACAGAGTCGGCAGACCTTTCCCTCCGGCCATCTCTGTTTCTCTATTTTCCTCTCTCACTCCACCACCCCTCCCATTCCACTCATTTTCTTGCACTATCCTTCTTTCTCACCTCTTTCCTCTCAGCGCATTTCTGGCAGCACATTGGCTGATGATCACAGCACAATCCCGGGGATTGACTGATTGCTTTGCCAATTTGAAGGCCCTTACATCACAGCATGCCAGTGTGCTCATGGTAGCTGGCCTTGATTATATAGATTGGATATGGTCACCTATTGCATTACGGTGCCAAGTAAATCACTCTCTTTGGGTGATAATTGTAAACACCACTTTTTTAAATATAAACTCATTAGTGTAATAAGGTAAACCACCATAATTGAGATCAAGCTGTGACGATATGTGAACTTTGTGTATATTTGTTGTAATTGTTCACTTGAAGTTGGTCATGCACCTGGAATTGGTTGTAAACAAGCATTTAAACTATTTCAGTTCCTTGAAAATCACATCACGTCACTGAATTAATATTCATGAGTCAAGCTGTTAAGTTTTATTATGTTTCTTCTTCCTTAAACTTTTTTGATAGCTCCTACGCCCCAAGGTTTAAGGGATACGCCACCCAAAAATGTCAGTTTTCTCATCATTCTTACTTCAGATGAACACAATCTGAGAATTTTAGAAAAATAATCCTTTTATGTGAGTCTATAAAATGCAAGTGGACAGATTCCTCAAAGTTGATGCTTTAAAAACCATGCAAAGCAAACAGAATGGTAATACGAACCCAGTTGTTGAATCAATGTCTTCCCAAGGGAAATGATAGGTGTGTGTGAGAAAAATACTAATATGTTAAACTTTTTAAACTATAAACCATCACTTTTGGCCAGCTGTCATACATGCGTTCGCTTGACGTGAAGACGGTGGTAATCCATATAACCCCAGTTGATGAATTAATGTTTTCTGAAGCAAAACAATAACTGTGTGTGAGGAAAATGCTAATATGTTAAACTTTTTAAACTATAAGCCATCATTTCTAGCCAACTTGTAAATGTCAAACATGATGTAAGAGCAACAGCAACTGTACTGAAACTGTAAAAGAAAATAGGTCTTTCACATAAACATAACAAGAGTTATGCTGTCTGTTTTTGTTCTAGCCTCGCCAACTATTAAGCTGCTTGTGGAAGACCCCATTGTGGCCAACCCTGGACAGACAGTGGTCCTGGTGTGTATCATCTCTGGAGGCGAGCCCACCCCAACCCTAACGTGGGTTCGGAACAATGAAGATCTTCCAAAGAAGAGCATTCTCAACAGTGGGACCTTCACAATACCTGCCATCAGCACAGAGGATGCTGGTGTTTACAGCTGTGTAGCCAGTAACAACGTGGGTAATCCTGCGAAGAAATCCACCAACATTGTCGTCAGAGGTGAGAAGCAAGGCCTTTGCTAATTTAGCTTGTTTGTGTTAGATGTATCATAGTTTCTGTCAGTTTTTGTAAGATTTTATTTGAAGAAGGTGTAAATAGCACTGGCCATGCAGTGCACCCCAAAAGTCTGGTGGAACCAGACAAAACTACCAAATGTTGTTTTGTCTGAGTTGGATGTTGGAGAATTGGTCTGGAGTGTAAAGCATGTGTATTAGTATCTTTGCATGGACAACCGGAGTTTGCATCTAGCTTGTGGCATTTTCAGATCTCATTTTTCTACTCTTCTCTCCATTGTCTCTTGTCTCCATTCTCATCAGGAATTATCAATATGTTTGTAATAAAATTTAAGGTAAAATTTGGAACCAAAATAAACCACATCACTGTCCCGGAGGCCTTAGAAACATGAACTTTGTCAAGCCCCCTTTGTTTATTTATATAAAATAGTATTAGAATTTGAATTGCTCCCTCATGTTGAATAATAGAATGAGGCTATGAACAAAATTACATTGTGAAACCAATGGAAAATTTGTGTGAAACTTTTTCAACACAAATAAATGAGAAACTTGAATGCTTTTATTATTGAATTTTGTTAATGCCTGAACAAAATGTTTCACATTTTCCATGAAACACTTAAAAAGCACAACTCTTTTTAACATTGATAACAAAAAGAACTGTTATTTGAGCACAAAATCAGCATATTGGAATGATTTCTGAAGGATCATGTGACAATGAAGACAGGAGTAACAGATGCTAAAAATTCAGCTTTGCCATTACAAGAATAAATTTCATTTTAAAATATATTAAAACAAAAAAAAATATATATATATATATTTGTAGTAGTAATAATATTTCACAATATTAGTATTTTACAGTATTTTAGATTAAATAAATGCAGCCTTGGTAAGCATAAGAGAGGTTTGAATGGTAGTGCGTATATAGGATGCTATGTACTTGACAAAATTCAAATAGAGTATGTTAGTATTTACACTGGGGTGTAAATAGCATCTAATTTCCTTTACGCTCTGTGTAATTTGCCTCCACCAATAAGTTTTGCAAGCCTCTCAAGTTTGCTGTCAGCATTTTCCTCTATACCCATTTCCATTTATCAGTGCATAATGAATTACTTAATGATTATCATGGAAGCAGAATGACAGTACATGGGGGTAATAAATATCTTGACAATGAATGCAGTGTGCAATTATGAATAATGACTGACATTATGCATCGAGAAAGCAATCAAGTTGTGGTTTGAAGCTAATGTGAAAGGACAAAGATGTTGCAACAGCTTAAGCATTATTAGAAAACTAAAACTTTCTTGAAGGTTTGAAAGACTCAGCCTTGCTCTGAAATGTCTTATAAATAGGTGCTTTTCCAGTCAGCATCATTACCTACTGCAATGAATATCCATGACTTTCAAGTATTACATCTAGCCAAAAGAACAGAGTAAAATAGAGAAAAAGGATTTGCTTTTTCAGGCATCTGTGTGCGTGTGGGGCGCTCTCTGAAGAAGCTTTACTATCCCCGCTTGGAGCAGCTGTTGTAGCTTACTTCACAGTTACTCCTTCTCAAGGCTGATCCCCGGTGTGCACAAAAAGCTGTTTACACATCTGGAGGTCCAGGTTTTAATGTGAATCCCTTACTGTCTGTCAACTCACCGGGTCTGGGGAGCACAGTGAGATTACGCATTTCCATCGAGCCGGGTTTCTGTGTGAGACTGGAGGGTACGATGGGAGTCAGATGTCTTGCCAGTGAGGAGGATCATCTTGGTAAGGTAGACGGCAGAGGGGAAGAGGATCATACCAAAAAAAAAAAAAGAAAGAAAGAAAGAAATCTGTCCTGTGTAATTCCCTAAGCTCTTCTCACAACAAAGAGCAATAGTTTATGGTTAGTATCATCACTGAGAACTTCAGTAACTTTAGTTTTGGGATTTTTTTGGGCAGTCTAATTTTCAGAAACCTTTTTCAATTTCCTTTTTCAATTTGATTGAACTGATGAGTTTGGTTTGAAAGAGTGTAATTATTGCGGTGAATGGATTCTTACAGAATACTTCATAGTTTCATTTCTCTTGTATCACTCAGCACTCTTCTCACATAATAAAATTAGAAAACTTATGTTCCATTTACTTGGTCATTTAATAAGCGAGATAATACTATCAGCTGGACATTATTGTAAATGCACAACAGTTAGTTCCAGTCCTCAAATTTCATTGGTTGAGCTGCGTTCCAAGAGCGCTTATATAACAGTCTAACAGCACTGGGAGTTTTCACTTTTTCTATCACTCTGCTTGGTAAAAATTTTCTGCAAATTAGATTATTATACCAGTAGGTTGTGCTAATCGACTAATTGAGTGTGTCATCTGTTGGTCAACAGATTAATTAAAAAATGATGATTCGAAACAAGTGGCTTTCTTTATGAATGAATGATTGAAGCACACATTTAACTGGTAAATATAAAATGATCCATTCAGGAATGAAACAAGTGACTCATTCATTCAGCTAATTAATTCAAAAACATTGATTCATTTCAAAATGAATGAGTAAGGCATTGAACGATTCATTCATTCAACTGATTCATTCAAAAACACTGATTCATTCAAGAACTGGAGGCATGCAGCAATTCTGCTGCTGTGTGGCAAAGCAAAAGCAGATAAAGAAACTAGCAAATTGTGTTTAAAATGTAAGTTACTCAATATTAACACTGTTCATTGAATTATTGTATAAAAGTATTATCACAATTGTGTTGCTTTTGCTGTAAATTAGCCTCTTAAACAATTTCCACATTAGAAGGCAGTTGTTTATTGCCTAGCATTACCTTCCGAGACACTTTTTGCATTATTCATTCATTGTAATATTAAAATGCTATTATTTTAACATTCATTTACATTATAAGATTTTGTTTACTCACACATACTGATTCTCTGGTGGCTCTGTTTTTGGTCCTGATTGCTTTTCTATAATCGCTGTTGCAGAAACAGACAATTCCAAGCCACTAAAGAGCCACTTTTTTTGGAGCATTAGACATGCAATTATTTTGTCTGACTGTTTTTTTTTTTTTTCAAACCTAATGATCCAAAACCCTTATAACACTATCAGAGTATTTTCAATGTATTAATTGACTCTCACAACAAACAAAATGAACTTCCCACAATGCCGTTGACCTTACTTTTGTTCTTTTCTTGATGTATTAGCCACCTTCTCTTCATTTTCTACTACATTACATGGACAACATGAATGTCTCAATATCATTGCCACAACTTTATGGCTCACTTGTGGCCAACATTGCATTTTCATCCAAGCCGTGTTGGCCATTTAGGTTTTATATGCTTTTCTTATGGATGAAAACAACACTATTGGGCAAAAAATAGCAATGATAGGCCCATTCTCTAGCTCCATAGATAGAGGACGGTTTTATAATATAAGATTGTCAGAGGGGACGTTACAAGCATGAGCTGCGCAGCTTCTTTGCTGCACAGATGGCGGAATCTCATTTGTTGGGCAAAATAAGCAAGGGATTGGAGAGAAAACGATATTACATGGGAGGGTTTGGAAGTTGGGTAATCCCAACACACTCTGCTGGCTGCTTGTACAAAGCTCTATGATAGCAGCTGTACTGGTCATTTGAAATATGACCTTTTCTCCTGCAATGGGAAAAAGAGCATGTGTAGCCAGATGGGGCGGTGGCTGAGGTGAAGGGGTAGAGCTGTTTGCCCAATCACTGATCAGGGAGGAAGCTGCACGCTTGAGGATTGATGAAGGTACAATAGAGGTGGTGGCTCTATTTTATTTTGTTTTGTGAGGAGAAGATGAACCAGTGTGGTGGATTGAGCAAATAAACACAAAAAAGGCCTAAGATTTAAGATTTTAGTTGTGTTCTTTTGGATTACACAGTTTTAACATAAACTAATAACTTAATTTGATGCATATTTGTCAGTCATGTAAACATATGTAACAAGAATGAGATTTATGTTCTAGGACTAATAAACTGAATGTGTTGTAAATACAAAATATCCAGGTTTATGTATCAATATTACCAAATTCAATAAAAAAACATATAAAACATAAACAGTTACTGCATACTTATTCTTCCACCAATGCAGACAGAACATCATTCTAATATAGTCTGACAGTGATCCTAGCTTTACTTTATTTAGCAAGAAACATACAGCATGACCAGTGAAGTCGGATTCCTGAGTGAATAACTCTATGAACCAGTTTTTCTTTGTGGTATTTTAATAAAATAAAGGGAATTCATAAAATATGATACCTCATTTTTGTTCATTTTACATTTATTGTTGAAATGATCTTTGCATTTGGAAAGAGAATTGCATTTCTGTTTCCCAAATACTTCTTCCTCAAATTCAAGAGAATTTCTAATGGAACCATTAAGGAATCATTACATTTCTCATGATTCCTATCCCTATGGTGCTTTTGAAGCTTGATTGAAATTGCATGAAAATCTTCTGCATTCCACAGAAGAAAGTCAGTCATACAGGTTTGGAATAACATGAGTTTAAGTAAACGATGACAGAATTTTTGCTTGCTTAAACATAAAAAATGTCTTCTATAATCTTGTTTAGCTCCTACACGGAACAAACGCAGGGCAGGGATTACTTAAGGGCAGATTGGTCTGATGGGAGCCTTAATGGGACGTCATTCAGCGGCACCCAGGTGGGAGTGACCAGATAGCCATCCCTGAGTAAGGCCTTTTCTTACAGCTCTGTTCCACCACCCACAGGCAGCATCATCAATAAAACACACCCCACCCTTCCCCAGTTATCACTCAAATATTGAGACTTGTCAGTACCAGCACAGAGCCTCTTCAGCAGATTATGCCAAACGTTGCAGGGTCTGCTCTGCAGATAACTGCAAAATAACCCGACTCGTTCTTTATAAGATGTTTACAGGTGCATCTCAATAAATTAGAATGTCGTGGAAAAGTTAATTTATTTCAGTAATTCAACTCAAATTGTGAAACACGTGAAATAAATTCAGTGCGCACAGACTGAAGTAGTGTAAGTCTTTGGTTCTTTTAATTGTGATGATTTTGGCTCACATTTAACAAAAACCCACCAATTCACTATCTCAACAAATTAGAATATGGTGACATGCCAATCAGCTAATCAACTCAAAACACCTGCAAAGGTTTCCTGAGCCTTCAAAATGGTCTCTCAGTTTGGTTCACTAGGCTACACAATCATGGGGAAGACTGCTGATCTGACAGTTGTCCAGAAGACAACCATTGACACCCTTCACAAGGAGGGTAAGCCACAAACATTCATTGCCAAAGAAGCTGGCTGTTCACAGAGTGCTGTATCCAAGCATGTTAACAGAAAGTTGAGTGGAAGGAAAAAGCGTGGAAGAAAAAGATGCACAACCAACCGAGAGAACCGCAGCCTTTTGAGGATTGTCAAGCAAAATCGATTCAAGAATTTGGGTGAACTTCACAAGGAATGGACTGAGGCTGGGGTCAAGGCATCAAGAGCCACCACACACAGACGTGTCAAGGAATTTGGCTACAGTTGTCGTATTCCTCTTGTTAAGCCACTCCTGAACCACAGACAACGTCAGAGGCGTCTTACCTGGGCTAAGGAGAAGAAGAACTGGACTGTTGCCCAGTGGTTCAAAGTCCTCTTTTCAGATGAGAGCAAGTTTTGTATTTCATTTGGAAACCAAGGTCCTAGAGTCTGGAGGAAGGGTGGAGAAGCTCATAGCCCAAGTTGCTTGAAGTCCAGTGTTAAGTTTCCACAGTCTGTGATGATTTGGGGTGCAATGTCGTCTGCTGGTGTTGGTCCATTGTGTTTTTTTGAAAACCAAAGTCACTGCACCCGTTTACCAAGAAATTTTGGAGCACTTCATGCTTCCTTCTGCTGACCAGCTTTTTAAAGACGCTGATTTCATTTTCCAGCAGGATTTGGCACCTGCCCACACTGCCAAAAGCACCAAAAGTTGGTTAAATGAGCATGGTGTTGGTGTGCTTGACTGGCCAGCAAACTCACCAGACCTGAACCCCATAGAGGATCTATGGGGTATTGTCAAGAGGAAAATGAGAAACAAGAGACCAAAAAATGCAGATGAGCTGAAGGCCACTGTCAAAGAAACCTGGGCATCCATACCACCTCAGCAGTGCCACAAACTGATCACCTCCATGCCACGCAGAATTGAGGCAGTAATTAAAGCAAAAGGAGCCCCTACCAAGTATTGAGTACATATACAGTAAATGAATATACTTTCCAGAAGGCCAACAATTCACTAAAAATGTTTTTTTTTATTTTTATTTTTTTTATTGGTCTTATGAAGTATTCTAATTTGTTGAGATAGTGAATTGGTGGGTTTTTGTTAAATGTGAGCCAAAATCATCACAATTAAAAGAACCAAAGACTTAAACTACTTCAGTCTGTGTGCATTGAATTTATTTAATACAACGAGTTTCACAATTTGAGTTGAATTACTGAAATGAATTAACTTTTCCACGACATTCATAATTTATTGAGATGCACCTGTATTAGCTGGAGGGGAGTGTTGGGTGGAGCGCTGATGGAAGGAAGGGTATTGCTGAGCCTGCACACTGCCATAGAAACTCATATTTTTATTTATTTACAGAGGAGATATCATCTCCCGTTTGGGCCACTTTCTACCAAGCAATCAAAACAGGCATGCGAAGATCGGTCCTACCATCCCCCATCTCCTGGCCTCAGAAATTGGTCTTATTTCTGATATGTAAATTGCGTTCTATCTGAATCCCTTTGATGGTCGTACACATCAACTGTTTTCTCAGCAGAATCGCTGTGCACACTTGGCATTGTCTGTAGCACAGCAGTGCATCGGTATTGTGAATGTGAGGGCACATTGGTGAGATTCCACTGGATATAATGACTGAAATTCTCGGCCTGTTTTCAAATTAGTGGGGCCTGCCATGATCCTCTCGTACATTGTGCTACTTGACTTATTCCTCTGCTAAATAACAAAATGGATAATAGAGAATTCAGTTGCTTTTGATGAGGCGGTGAATATTAGCAGACTGCTGCAGCGGTGATTTACTACAGCTAATAACAGATTTGTATTCAAGCATTTCTTCCCCTGTAATGGGAGGACTCACATCTTGTTGGTAGGGCTTTATGTTGATTGTAATACAGCCTGGGGAATGTGAGATGGGTTTCATTCACTGGTATTTGTTTTTATATGTTTATAGTATTATTTAATATATTTATACACTTGTTTTGCATGCACAGAAAAGATTTCCATGCAAAATTCCCTCCGGAACAGATACATATGTGCATAAATTTGTCCTGACTCTCATTCTCATGTTGATGAATACACATTATTTTCCTGATTTTTTTTATGTTTATTTATTCATTTTTTTAAATCAGGGATCACATGCCAGCAGTTACTAATTAGAGTAATGCACAGTTAAATATTATTATATTAATTATATTATATTATATTATATTACAATAATTATTTTAATATAAATAATTATATAAAACTTATATAATACTATAAATTGTAAATGTAATATAATTTATAATTATATTATTATTTATTATTAAATTATTTCTGAATATATATAGAGAGAAAGAGAGGGAGAGAGAGAGAAGCCAAGTGTAATATAGTATTTTTATGTAAATATAAAATATGTATAAGAATAGAACACTCTGGCTTAACATCTATGTTTAAGGCTCCTAGCTCTGTGATTCTTGCATTCATGTGGTGTGATTTGTTTCCAGATTTGATCCTGAATTCATCCTGAAAAAAAATAATAAGTGCAAACTTTCTGATCATCCATGATGACAAAAATGTTTGCGTGCAGTTAGTGAATGAGACCCGTTGCATTATACTTTAAATCTATTTGAAAACAATTGTTTGAATTGAACTTGTTGGTTATTGCTTGTTCTGTCCCAGGCAATGATAATCGGTTTATTTTTGATTATGAAAGACATTAATTTAATTCAATGAAATATCATGTGCAAAATAACAGTGTTCCATTTATAAATTAAAAACTCTTTTTGAAATGTTCAGCATTGCAGAGTAAGTCTGAAACTCCAGTTTTGCTTTCTAAAAAGGTGCATTTGTATAGTGCAAATGTGACCGTGAAGAAAAATAAATGTAATATTCCTTTGATTATGTAAGATATTATAATAAAGAAAAGTGCTTGTGTGCGGCACCACATATTCATCAGTAAAATGATTTTTCCCAACCATTCACTCTGAATGCACGACTACAGGGCCAGTCAAAAGGATTATTGATTCTCATATAATGCTACAAGAGCGTGTTGACAATGATCTGTGCTGGGTGCTGAGCTGAGGAAACAGCTAACTAATTATAATATCACAAAGAAAGGACATATCCAAAACATAATCGTTCGAAATGCATTCATCAATATACTTTGCATATATTTGATGCCAGAAAGGAATAGTCTTTGAGCATTGCAAATGCATTATTATTGTGTGCATGCCATGCAAAAAGCATTGCAGTAATTCAAGGTGAAGTCTTAATTCTTTCCCAGACACTTCATAAAACAAACAGCTACAAAACACAGGTGCAAATGGTGGAGAGAAACCATTATGCTGTCTCTTAGGAGCTCCTTGATATATTCTTCTGTTGGAAAGCTCATTAAAAGTTGAAGCAAAAAGTTGGATTTCCATTTTAAGCGTTTTTGAAATTTCAAGAGATGTTATTACAGCGGATTACTGTAAGAAATCATCCTCAAACGCTCGACGTGTAGCAACCTGACTTTAAATGTTCTGGAAAGATTACGCAGCTTGTCTCTTGGTAATTGCTTACCTGCAGTGCTTTTTGATAATGACAGAACTCATGTGAAGGAACTGGACTCAAAAGCATTAACACCCTGCAAGTTTTATGGGGTCACCAAAGAGCGCACAGCTATCTCACCACAATATTACGCTATTGATTAAGTCGCAAATTGACCAGTAAGGAGAGGCCTGCCGAGCTGAACCTTGCATAAAGCAACCCTACGAAGTTGCAGCTCTTCATTATCATCTGTCTCGTAATATTCGCAGTCTCTGGCAGTATCAGCATCGTAGTCCACCTTGAAACAGCCTTTCTTTAGACTCCAGATTGTAACAGCTTGTAAAATGTGCAGCACGAATGCAAATAAATTGGTTAATAAGATCTCATAAAAGCTGTTTTTAAATAATTCAGCGACTGATTAATAATTAGGGCCAGATACACAGCATTTTCAGAAATGACTTGACTTCAGAAATGAGATTGTGCTGTTTTGCTTTGGCTTGTGGCTAGCTTGAGATTTGGGATCCCACAAGAGACCAAGACATTTGCCTGTGTGTCTCTGACCCTTTTACTCCTGTTGAGAAGAGAGCAGTGAGTGCTAATGAAGATTAAAACAAAACTTCAGATTTATGAGATTTCTGGTTTCTTTTATTGAAGTCAATGTGACTTTAGAAAAATTGCATTCACAACCCATTTTACTTGTGGAATGTGACATTTCCCAATGGAACAAGTAAAAATGTAGGGCAGGACTTGATTTTATCCATCAGGAACTGATCAAATTGTGGAAATTTGTCTCTCAGATGAAGCGCGTCTGAAAGAAAAATACACACACATACACATTATAAGCAAAATGTTAAAATATATTTTTAAAAAACGTTAAAAATCATACTGACTCCAAAGTTTTGAATGGATGTATGTATATGTATATACTTAATACATAGGGAAGTTATTACAGTCGATATTTAATTTTTCATTTTAAATGTTGTGTGTGTGTGTGTGTGTGTGTGTGTATCTGTTTTTCTATTCAGGTGGGGACTTAAACCTGAATACACACAGACTCATGGGGACTTGTGTCACGTTGGGGACCTAAATTGAGGTCCCTACGGGTAAACAAGCTTTTAAATCACACAGAATGAAGTTTTTTGAAAATCTAAAAATGCAAAAAGTCTCCTGTGAGGGCTAAGTTTAGGTGTAGAGTTGGTGTAGGGCAATAGAATATACGGTCTGTACAGTAGAAAAGCCATTACGCCTATGGAAGTCCCCACAAGAATAGTGAAACAAGTGTGTGTGTGTGTGTGTGTATTTTGATTACACCAAACTTCAAAATTAAAAAATGACCTAAAATTCGAATATACTGTATACAGTATTTCACAAAAGTGAGTACACCCCTCACATTTCAGCAACTATTTTATTATAACTTCTCAAGGGACAATACTATAAAAATGAAACTTGGATTTATTTTAGAGTAGTCAATGTGCAGCTTGTATAGCAGTGTAGATTTACTGTGCTCTAAAAATAACTCAACACACAGCAATTATTGTCAAAATAGCTGGCAACAAAAGTGAGTACACCCTAAGTGAACATTTCAAAACTGTGTCCAAAGTATCAATATTTTGTGTGAGCACCACTGTTATCTAGCATTGCCTTAATCCTCCTGGGCATGGAATTGACCAGAGCTGCAGGTTGTTGCTGGGATCCTCTTCCACTCCATAATGACATCACGGAGCTGCTGGATGTTAGACACATTACGCTTCTCCACCTTCAGCTTGAGGATGTCCCACATGTGGTTAATAGGGTTCAGGTCTGGAGACATACTTGGCCACTCTATCACCTTCACCTTCACCTTCATCAGCAAGGCAGTTGTAATCTTGGCCGTGTGTTTGGGGTCATTATCATGTTGGAAAACCCAGTTTCTGAAGGGAGGGCATCATGTTCTGCTTCAGAATGTCACAGTACATGTTGGCATCCATGTTCCCCATCAATGAACTAGAGCTCCCCAGTACCAGCAGCACTCATGCAGCCCCAGACCATGATGCTACCACCACCATGCTTGACTGTAGGCAAGACACAATTTTCTTGGTACTCCTCACCAGGCCGTCACCACACATGCTGGACACCATCTGAGCCAAACAAGTTTATCTTAGTCTCATCAGACCACAGGACATGGTTCCAGTAATCCATGCTCTTGGCCAGGTTGTCTTCAGCAAACTGTTTGCGGGCTTTCTTGTGAGCTAGCTTCAGAAGAGGCTTCCTTCTGGGACGATGGCCATGCAAACCGACTTGTTACAGTGTGCGGCGTATGGTCTGAGCACTGACAAGCTGACCTTCCACTTCTGCAACCTCTAAAGCAATGCTGGCAGCACTCATGCGTATGTTTTTTGAAACCAGCTTCTGCACCTGACACACACCACGAGGACTCAACTTCTTTGATCAACCCTTGCGAGGCCTGTTCCGAGTGGAACCCGTCTTGGAAAACCTCTGTGTGATACTGGCCACTGTACTGTAACTCAGTTTCAGGGTGTTACTGATCTTCTTATAGCCTAGGCCATCTTTGTGGAGAGCAACAATTCTAATTCTCAAATCCTCAGAGAGTTCTTTGCCATGAGGTGCCATGTTGAACATCCAGTGGTCAGTATGAAAGAATTGTACTCAAAGCACCGAAATTTTAACTGCTCTAATACAAGATACTCAAATTTGTATAGTCCTGTTAAGCAGACAAAAACATGAACACGATGAATAGGACATGTGACATTTGCATGGTTAAACGACGTATAGCTGTTATCACTTAGGGCGTACTCACTTTTGTTGCCAGCTATTTTGACAACAATGGCTGTATGTTGAGTTATTTTCAGAGAACAGTAAATCTACACTGCTATACATGTTGCACATTGACTACTCTAAAATATATCCAAGTTTCATTTTTATAGGATTGTCCCTTGAGAAGATATAATAAAATAGTTGCTGAAATGTGAGAGGTGTACTCACTTTTGTGAGATACTGTATATACATTGAATTGTTTAATAATACAATACCACCAGGACTGTTTATTAGGGAAGTAATTACAGTCGGTTTTGATTCCATGTTGACTTTTAAAAAAATACACTTTTTCTTGAGAACAGCAGGATGCTGTTTCGGTTTATTTACTGTGTGGTTTTAACCCGTTAAGATCCTAAAATAGCTGCTGTTCAGTCTAGTGTGGCTTTTAGTTTGAGTTATTTCTGAATGTGAGACACAATGCGCAAGATCTCTCAATCCAACCTTGCTAAGATTCACTCATTAGCATGTGTAGAGTGGTGTGCAAGAATGTGGAAAGTGTGTGTCATGTCATGCCATTCTTACATCACTTCCAGCGTTGTATATGTCAGTACGGTTGAGTCAGAGTTCTTCTCAATGTCACTGTCAAAGGATTGAGGTTCTGTGAAAGGAATCGTCTGTTCTCCTCTAAACAGAGAAAGTGTGTGACTCCCTGACAGTCCCTCATCTAAATAATATCACGTGTTTCATGTCTGGAGGGGCCCTCTGTTTATTTCTCACCTTATTGCGGGGTGATGGTGTATTTTAAGATCCAGCTTTATTTGTGCTGTATTCACAATCTAAGATGGTAGTCACTCACCTCCATCCCTTGAAAATAGCCCGTGGGTATTTTATTAACATTTTTTGTGTTGTCATTTTTATGTTATTGGCTTGTCGCAGTGAAAATGGCTTGAAAAGCAGCGGTGTGGATGAATTGTGGGAAAGCGTTGTACATTAAACTGTTCTGAAATTACATTAACCAAAGACCTTTTAGCTATGTAAACTGACATAGCACTGCATTTAATGCATCATTAACCATGCAGTAAAAAAATATTGTATGAAGAGATTAAGAGACTTTATGATGAGAAATGTCCAGTGTGTTACTGCTTCTTGAGCAAACTGATATTTTATAAGATGAAAGTGCCTTCGTAAATGGGTGTTTCTTTAACGCCAAGCTTTAATGTACCAGGAATTAATTAAAACTAATGCAGTTCAACTAATTTTTGTTATATAAATTGTATAAAATTAATTATATATTGAAACTATATTCACTAAATTTTTTATATAAAAAATACAAACACGTAATATGAAACAACGAAATATTTTATCGTACTTCTTATATATTTGCTCTTTTTAAATGTACTTTTAAAGAGACTTGATAAAGAGACGTGCTTGAGATTAGACATTTGGTGAACCACTTGTGAGCAGAATATTTTTATTTTATAATATTTTAATGATTTAAATATATTTGAAATGTGTAAATATTAATGTAATAATACTTTTATTTAAAATCAAGCTGTAATTTTGTAAAATTATGCAAAAACTGTGTGCATTATTTGTGTTTATTTAGCATACATAAAATGTTAGAAATTAAATTATTATTTCTTTCCATCAATGTCATTTCCACCACTGAATGCTCATAAACAAATAATATTACTTCAGATGTGGTGAAAATTATACTATATGGTGAACCTTCAGGGAAAATTTTTTTTTTAATGACCAAATTCTACTGTGAAGCATGTGTGTTGAATGTTGGCCAAGTCAAATAAACTAGTGAAAGTGTCTCTTAAAGCTTATTTTCTAAAAAGAGACAAGATTGCCCAAAGTTGAAGAAATACCCTCATGACTTGAACTTTTATTGATGTTAAATCAGTCACATTTCATTCTGTCCACACAGCTCTGAAGAAGGGCCGGTTCTGGATCACACCCGACCCCTATCATAATGACGACAACATCCAGATCGGCAGAGAGGTGAAGATATCCTGTCAGGTGGAGGCCACGCCGCCTGAGGAGCTGATGTTCAGCTGGCTGAAGAACGGCCGTCCGCTACGTAGCTCAGAGCGCATGGTCATTACCCAGACTGACCCAGACGTTGCCCCTGGAACCACAAACCTGGACATCATCGACCTCAAGTTTACTGACTTTGGCACTTACACCTGTGTGGCCTCACTAAAGAACGGAGGGATACCAGAGATTAGCATAGACGTCAACATCTCCTCCACCACTGGTGAGTTATTCTTATCCTTTACAGCTAATAGCTGGTTTTCCTCTTTTGGGACAATTTGAACAATTTTATCATCTCTAAGATGGCATAGTAAATGATTTTGCATTGCGTTCCGTACGTTTAATATGCCAAAATATTTTTTTTTTCTGGCTACATTTTATTGAATTTTATTTATTTTCATATTGACTTTATTTGCCCACCCTACATATCCAAATGGTCATCCCAGGATGGAATCCAAAACACCATTTATTAATAAATAATAAAAAATAACATAATAATGTTGACGCTCATGATGAAATAACCAAGCAGTTTTAGTTTAGTATTATTTATTTACTATTATAGCATTTATTAATATTTTGGATCTTTTTTTATTTTTATATTTAAAAAATATTTTTTTAATTTTTATATCTCAGTCTTCATTTTAATTTCATTTTAGGTTTGAGTCGTTTTTTAGTTTTAGGTTTTTTATATTTATATTTAGCTTTAATTCATTTTTAAGCTTAATGTAGCATTTCAGCTTCAACTTATTTCAGTTAGTTTGTTTAACCTTAAGTTTTTCTTCTAGAATTTATATCGTATTTTAGTTCTGCTTTATTTAGATTACTGAAACAATTTTTAATAGCTTTAGTTTTAATTTACAATAACAATACTGTAAGCAGGGGATACACAAGTTCATATACCTGAAGCTGTTATACATCACTGCTATGACGATTCAAAGAGATTTACTGAGAACATCAGCCTTTGAATTTCCATGTTTCAATAAGCTTGGCACTTACAGTAACATGGATTTATTAATAATAAATAGCAATTAATGAGAAATCATGCATGCATTACTTAGTAAATGAAAAAAATTGCAATGAAAATGGGGTTAATGGTAGGATGTCAAGACTCTTCGGTACAACTTCAAAGTTATTTATTATTGAGATCAGTTTTTTTTACGGTGATTACATTTATTATTGTTTTACAGACTGTTTCAGCACATTACGGTTTTATAGCTTTAATAAAACAAAATAATCTCATCCTCCCCCACTGATGACATTTTAATGATACAAATGTCGATGTGAAAAGGTTTTTTTTTTTCATCACAAAACATAGATAATACTGTTTCAGGATTTTTAATGTAGCCAAAATGGGTAATGTGATTTATTTTCTGACTCATTTCATTATGCAAAATATTCTGTTTGTTTGTTTGTTTGTTTGTTTGCCCTGGGTCTGCTAAAGAAGTCATGCTTAATCAACCTGCAGATGCAAGATCTCTCTCCCACCAGGCTCCCTGCAGTCGCAATCGGAAATACATTCAGCATTGTTCTCCTCTCTTTTTTTTTTTGGTCTATTACTCATTATCATCCGTTCATATAAATCTGTCTTTCCCCCTCACCTTATGTAGGAGAGAAAATAGATTTGTCTTTTATCTCCAAAGGAGGGAAAAAAAATCTTTTTTCTCTTACTGTACAGTATTTATCTGTCATCATCTTTCATATTCCACGTTTCATATGTGCATGATAGGTTACACTATGACAGTCCGTTTCTTGTACTGTATTTTCTGTATTTTCCTGGTTTTTAAGAGAATCCCAGAAGAACGCACTCATCCTCAGTACCCAACTAGGGCCCTTGTTTTCATGCAGTTCTTTTATTAATGGTGTTGAGCTTGTGAAGTGGGCTGTGGAGACTTGGACACTTCATGTCCATATGCTTTGTGTACAGTAAAGTAAGATTCATGTTTAATGGAAAGGGTCTGTGTGGCACCCCAGTGGCTAATTTCAGAGGAACTGGTGGCATTGTTGAAGATGTAGGCGTCTTCAGATGTCCTGTTTCACAGAGCATGTCATCACATCAACCTGACCCCACGGTTTCTGAGGTCTGGACTCAATCAAAATAGTTGGTGGAAAGTGTTCTGGTCAAATTGTTCAGTCATTTGGGGATTTGATGTGGAAAACTCACATTCCCTTGGACCTTGACGTCCTGAGTGCCTGTCAACATTTGAAGGAATGGTATGGGTTGAATACAAGGTAGAGTCAGTCGATAGCATTTGTCCATTACAACAGAAAAATTAGATTGTTTCATCTCTTAGTTAAAGAAGAAACTCTTACAATGTAAGTAAATGAGGCCAGGCAATAAATGTTAAACTATGAACTGTTTATAGTCACAAATGTCAATAACATGACAGTATTTACATTATATGTATTGACGTGAGACTACAGTTGTAGAATAGCTTACTAACCTTGTCTGTGTAAAATGATATTCAGTCTTTTGTCATTTTGACAATGCAACAGAGATAAATCCTGTAAACCCAGTAACCTTCGCACAATGTCCGTGCTAGGATGCCAAGAGGGAAGGTGACAACATTGTTGTTTACATGGAGCTGAGCCGGTAGTTTGCCAGACTGTTGTCTGGAATCAGCAGAAGAACATAAACCTTGTCTCCTTCCTGTTGTCTGCATACGTTTATGATGCCTGACGGTGAAAACCAGCCAGAAACACCTGGTGGCTGACAGGATGTCTTTGTTGATGTACTGGCAAAACCGATACAGATATTATATCTGTGACAAATAACTAGACGTTTATTCGCCTAGAACAGTACTCCCAGACTGCAAAAACGGTGAATTAGACAACATTATATTTAAAAAATTAAAAAGTCAAATATAAATAATTTATAAATATTAAAATATTATATTAAATTAAATATTGTATTATATTATGTGGCACTGCAGACTGGAATAATGGCTTCTAAAAATGCATCTTTGCCAATACAAGAATAAATAACATTTCAATAAATATTAAAGTGGAAAACAGTTATTTTAAATTGTAAGAATATTACAAAATATTGGAGCAGCCTTGGTGATAATACGACATTATGGGTGAATGAGATGACCAAAATCTTCAAATATCACAATATGAGTAATTTTCTTTCATGGTAAGATATATATCACAAAATAGTTATTTTTGCTTTAAATAAGATCTTTATGATATTTTGATACCATAGATATTTCATAATTCTTGTCATCAATGTCAATATCACAAAAAACTAACTAAAAAAAAAACTAAAAAACTCAAGCTCACTGAAGACAAGTAAACAGTCAGCGAATAAGAATAAAAAACTAATTACAAGCAATAGGACAAAAAACTACAGTAGAACAAATAAATAAGAAATGCTACATACATTGTATAAAGTAATCAAATGTTTAAAAGCACTGCATATTCTTCACTGTGTAAATTAAATATATATTTCTTCTTAAGTAAACATTTATTTATATAGCACCTTTCAAAACAAAGTTACAAGTGCTTTACAATAAAAAGATCAGTACAGTAACAAAATACAAAACCATCAAATTTAAGAAAAAGCCATACGATAAAAAATGAGTCTTAAGAAGAGGCTTAAAAGAAGATACAGAAGTAGCCTGCCTAATATCCCCAGGCAGGGAGCTCCACAGCTTAGGTGCACGAATAGCAAAAGCGCGGTCACCTTTGGTAACAAGTCGAGATTTTGGAACCATTAATAGGGCCCTAACAGAGGATCTCAAGCAACGATCAGGCTCATAAGGAGTTAATAAATCACAAATATAGGCAGGAGCCTGACCCTTCAACGCTTTAAAAAACAAGCAACAAAATCTTGAAATCAATTCTAAAACTCACAGGCAACCAGTGAAGCGCAGCAAGAATCGGTGTAATATGGTCACTTTTCTTAGTGCGTGTTAAAAGCCTAGCAGCAGCATTTTGAATCAGTTGCAATCTTTGGAGATTTCTCTTACTAATACCAGAATAAAGTGCATTACAATAATCAAGTCTGGAAGAGACAAAAGCATGAATGACCTTTTCCAAATCTGCAAAAGAAATGAATGACTTTATCTTCGTTAGTTGCCTCAGTTGTGCATTACACGACTGCACTACTTTAGTCACCTGAACATCATTATTAAAGTTACAAAAGTGATTTAGTCAAGAGCAGTGAGAGATTTTATCTCTTTTGTTGTTTGATTAACATGAATGACTGACAGCAAGAATATTAGTCTGCTATCACTTTAAGAGCTACCCAGATCTAATACATTGTTACACATGTATTTTCTTTCTCAGCTGTTTGCTTTCAGTTAAGACTTAAATGACTTTGTTTACAAGGATACTTGCAAAGACAGGCATTTTGATACTCCTGCGCTCTAAGTTTTTGTGATCACGTAGCACAGCAACGTCACGTGAGCATGTAACCGCGATAGAGACGGTAGTTCAAAATCTCTACTGACTGACAAATTTCTACTGGTTAATCGTGTCTACCTGTATATCTGCCATCCTATAAGACACTAAACATTAAAAAACCTTCCCTATCCCAAACTTTTGAGTAAAATTTTTTCTGATAATCATCATGTCATAAATGCTGTTTACTTGTATTGGACCCGGAACATTTCTTTAAGGCCTTGTGTTTTTTACATAACATGTTTTGTGCAGTAAAATGATGCATTGTGATGTTTTCATAGCTTTCAACATTGTGATCATCATCTGCTCTCTTCTAGTTCCACCCAACCTGACTGTCCCGCAAGAAAAGTCCCCTTTGCTCTCTCAGGAGGGCGACACAGTAGAGCTGCAGTGCCTCGTCTCTGGCAAACCCAAACCCATCATCCTTTGGTCCCGTGCCGATAAAGAAGTACCCATGCCGGACGGAAACATGCAAACTGAAAGCTACGATGGAGTTCTGCGCATCGTCAACGTTTCCCGCGAGATGGCCGGCACGTACCGCTGCCAAACCAGCCAGTACAACGGCTTCAACGTCAAGCCCCGAGAGGCCATCATGGAGCTCATTGTGCTGTGTAAGTAATGGACGTGTTTGTTGCTCATGCACTTTAGCTGGACCTAATTAACTTACATTCAGGCTAGAACATACGTTTCTGTCAAGGTTGATTGGCAAACCATTAATTTTCTGTAGAAATAAATGGAAAAAGTATAGGGGCATCATTAATTGTAATTACAGACAACCTTGGTGAGTGATGCACATTGCCGATCTTTTCTGCATGTCTCATTAAGACTCACAGATTCAATTAGCGCAGGTGCAGAGCTTAATGCAATGTAATGAATTCCATATTATCATAGCATAGCATGAATGAATTGCTGAGGAGGACTTTGACTCAGTTTGACTCGAAAAATACAGGCACGTGAGAGGGTCAGATGTAAGTGTTAACGATCATTTATGGAGAAACTGAAAAACACGTCCTACATTTCCTTATTCTCCCCTACAGTTCATAGAATATCAAATTATAGTCTTAATGCAAATTAGATGTATTGCATATGCTTCGCCTAAAGGATCTGAAGAGATTTTAATTATCTGGCATTTTAGAGATGTCAGAAAGATCTGTTATTTCCCATAATGCACCTGTCATCTTGTTAATATCTTGCACACTAATGGACATGTGTTAGAAACAACAATGGCATATGAAGTTCTTCCCAAGGCTGATTGTATGTAGTCCTTTATCCAGCTGGCCTGTACTGTACTGTGCATGTACTGTATGGCATGACAGTTAGCTTTGTAAAAGAACTGTATTTCAGGACAATTTGCACATTTAAACACGTTTCATACTTTTTGTATTGAAGAAAATAGTTTAAATGACCTCTGTGCATGCCTTAATTAACACTGCATTGTGCTAGAAGACAGATTTCATTTATAACGTGCGCTTGAAGGAACACAATGTAGCGTCGGCTGAAAAGCGCTTGACACTTCAAGATATAATTGCTAAAACTGTATAGATCCACAAAAAATCATTCTGGCTTGAATTTTAAATAACACTTCACAATACTATCTTGTGTCAGCATTTTACTTCTCTAATGTCTTCAGACTCTCTTTTTGTCTAGAGGGCCAGATTGGTCTGAAATAGCCTTTGTGTGTTTCCTGTTGTATTCTGAGTCAGTGATTTTGTTTGTTAGTCACGATTCGCTGCTTTTATTTTGTTTCACTGTAATTGCCCGCTCTCCCTGAGCTTTGTCTTTTGTTACACCCTACTTTGAATTCAGCATGTGTGATCATTACGTCCTATTTAGGTGAATCAAATAATCCTGACCTTTGCATATTGCACTGGCTTAGTGAAAACTAATGAACACAAGATCTGGTAAGTGCTGTAGACCGGCTCGTGAAATTTGCTTAAACCCCTCGTGCTTTACTCTAGGATTATTATTATTATTTCTACATAAAATGAAAGCTTGTTTGAAATCGAATCATTTTCTTGGTGGGGGAAACGCTTGTCACTTGTCACATGCTTTTTGGGCCATGATATTATAATTCAAAACTCTACTCTCCAGTGAAGTACTTTGTCACAGATGACTGTTATAATCTTGGCAGTTCAATTTTTGTAAGTTTTTATGCAGACAGCAGCACTTTTGTCCTTTAGACATTTGCTTATACTTCACCCAAACATGAGAATGTTATTTTCCTTTCTTCTGAGGAACCAGGGCTCACAAAATTTCAAAATCCCTGGTAGCCCTTTGGGCAGGTACTCTTCAGATTTTGGTAGCCCGAAAATTAATTTAACTAGCCCAAATAATTTTTTTTTTTTTTTTTAATATAGAAAATCAGATAGGAGTCTAAATGTCAATCAGAAATATTTTCAATACACAAATATCAACAAATATGAAGAAAGGAATTTTATTTCACTATTTACAGAAATTATTTACCATTTTAAGAGCTGCACAAGTAAAATGAACACAGTATGAGTGGGGTTGGACAATGTCTATGGTAACATACAGTATTAAGCCATAAAATGACGATTTACAGTTCATATACAGGTTTTTACAAAAACGAAAATCTTATACAACAGCATTTCAGCCTTTAGACCATTTTTATGAAAAGGGATAAATCAAGCATATAAATTATATTAATTTAAAACGAATAAATATTACTGTCTTAATTGTTTAGATTTTTAGAAGCCACATTAACTCCTTTCTCATTTACAACTCTATGTGTTTGCTGCGTAAAAACATGGGTCGATATTTGCATTGATCTGACCATAAACAGCAAGAAAGTCTTATTGGAAATGCAAATTCATTCTCTGCTACGAGGTGGCGCTTTAGGAGCAGCTTAACATAGCGGTTTCTCTCAGGGAAATTCCTTGTTAGCAGCTGTACACAAAGCAGCACCGTCCGCGCTCATAAACGCTGCTTTATCAGGCATTATAGGTAAGATGAAATAAAAATGCCAACGACACATTTCTGAGGACAGTCGGTTCCCTTCAGACACATTCACATAAAGACATC
Source organism: Spinibarbus caldwelli (assembly GCA_039654775.1). NCBI lineage: Eukaryota > Metazoa > Chordata > Actinopteri > Cypriniformes > Cyprinidae > Spinibarbus > Spinibarbus caldwelli. The sequence goes on from CM077251.1 coordinate 15,479,213, forward strand.
TGCGCCGCGTTTTGACTTGAAACGTGCAGCGCTCATATTTATTGAATTGCATCATTGCCTTTTGGAGTTTAATCCAGCTGTATCGCCATTCTTGTCTTTCCATCCCCAAATGTAAGACCTTTTGAAATTGTAGTTAAGACATTTCTTATACCATTTAACGTATTTAAAACTTTTTATGACCTTAAGTTTGATACAACTAAATTGAAGAGTTTTTAAGGACCCGTGGGAGCCCTGTATTTAAGGTAGCCTGTCGGACAGGGAAGTGATACATTTTGGTAGCCCGACTGGAAAACACAATAGCCCCAGGACGTCGGGCTAGCGATTTTGCGAGCCCTGGGAACACAAATAATATACTAGTCATTGTTTTGAAGAATATACTAGTCATTTTTTTAAAAGCAATTACAATGATTGGAGACTTTTTAAACTTCAAAAAGGACACAAAACCGCTGGAAAAGTGTCATAAAAGCAACTTATTTTTGCATGTTTCACAACTCTTTCAAACTGAAATATCCAGTGAGTGGTGCTACAAAATGTCTTCAGTTTTATCTGAAACAGATAAAAGTGAATTGGGTACTGTTTTATTACCTTGGTTGATGTACATATTGTAGCAGTTCTGATATTTAATGACTTTAAGTGCAGAACAGGCCAAAAATTTTAAGCTATTATTCATTAAACATCTTAACATCCACTCTAACTCACCTTAATGTGTTCACGATGTCTAACTTGTGAATGAAACATACTTTTGAGTTAGATCTTTTGACTTTTGAATCAGTTGATTCAGATCACCAAACCAATTTGAATGATTCATTCACAAATCAGACTCATCTGTTTTTCTGATTTAGCTCATTGATTCACTGATCCAGTCACAGTGGTTCTTGTGTCAACAGCTCACTGGAGTCTGTTTCTCACACTAAACCATTGTATGATTCAGAAGATCTGGAATAAAGCATAACTTTTATGGTTCATTTGCCTCCTTTTTGAAACTTGAAAGCTCCCCATTCATTGAAAAAAAAAAGAGCAGTATGTTATTTCTTATTTTTCTTTTTGTCAAACATGTTTGGAATGACATGAGAACGATCAAGTGAATGTTTTAATTTTTAGGTGTACTGTCCCTTTAAATACATTCTTCAAATCTCCATTTGAAGCAGCCATATATGTTACACGTCTCCCCGTTAGTAGTAGTCTAATGACAGTTACAAGCTCTTTAGCAAAGCCATCATTTCCTGCTCAGCAGAAGCCCAGCTAGCATAAGCATTAGCCGCTCAGAAAGAGTGACTGTATTTGATGACTCATTCTCCACCGCTGTAACTTATGCCATCTCTCCCTGTGTGATAAAGGCCGCTTCCTCCCCCTCCGTCACAGACAGAATGATTGCAGTTGAATAGTCGAGGGGGGGTCCAGAGGTAATCCTAATGCTGCAGTCATTACTTGCAGAAGTCCAAGGCACAAATGTATGCCAGTGGATAATGTCTGCTTATGTCTGTGACAGCTGAACGGGTCCTGCAGCAAGCGCTAGAACTGCGGGGGTGGAGACAGACAGAGAAAGAGAGGGAGCGAGACGGAGAGAGAGAGAGGAAAGGTGGGATAAAAGAAGCATGAAGATAGATCCTGAAAGAGTGAGGGAGGAAAAGATAGAGGCAGAATGATGACAGGGCAAGAGAAAGTATGGAGAGAGTACAGAGTGAGCATGTTTGTGTGAGTAAGCGAGGAGGGGGTTTGTTGTCCATCAGAGAGATTGCCCTGGATTTCGCTCTGTCAAAGCGCTTCAAATCTGCATTACTTTGTTATATTGGTAATAAAATTAAACTCGGCCCTCACATCACAGAACAAATAGTGCAGAGGTTAATGCCTGAAGGCCATCTGCTAACTTACCGCTTGGATTTTCCTCTTTTTTCATCGGCATTTAATCAGGATAATATCATTTCTGGACAGAATTAAAAGCTGAACAGTTGAAGCTCATTTCTGGATAGTATATACATCCATCTGGACTATTACTTTGGTTTGACTTCTGATTTTGCATAGACCTATTTAATTTGTCATCGTGGTGAAGGAGACAAGAGAATACTTAAAGGGATAGTTCACCCAAAAATGAAAATTCTGTCATTAATTACTCACCCTCATGTCGTTCCAAACCCGTAAGACCTTTGTTCATCTTCGGAATACAAATTAAGATATTTTTGATGAAATCCGAGAGCTTTCTGTCCCTCCATAGACAGCAACACAACTAAAATTTTCAAGGCCCAGAAAGGTGGTAAGGACATCGTTAAAATAGTCCATGTGACATCAGTGGTTCAACCGTAGTTTTATGAAGCTACTGTACGAGAGAATACTTTTTGTGCGCAAAGAAAACAAAAATAACGGCTTTATTCAATAATTTCTTCTCTTCCGTGTCAGTCTTCGACGTGTGTTCACGAGAGTACCGCAACACATGCTTGTGCATTCCTTTGCTTGCTCTCAGATTTCATCAGAAATATCTTAATTTGTGTTCCGAAGATGAACAAAGGTCTTATGGGTTTGGAACGAAATGAGGGTCAGTAATTAATGATAGAATTTTCATTTTTGGGTGAACTATCCCTTTAAATTCAATTAGTTCAAAAGGAATACTTGAAGGTCATTTTGTTGTTTTCTTTTAAGTGGGAAAATTTACAATATTGTTATTATACATTTCTTATGTAATATACTTTAAAGTAGAATTTATTCGGTGGCAACAGGCACACACACACACACACACGCAAAGTTTTTTTCCTAGTTATGAGAAATAGTCACATTTGTGAGATTTAAAGCAATGCACATTTTTATTTATTATAGATAGATAGATAGATAGATAGATAGATAGATAGATAGATAGATAGATAGATAGATAGATGTCAAAAATACATGATTGAATGTAAGATGTTACACAGCATTGACCCAGTAACACAAGTCACATGTCCATCATCTAGCCCGAAACACTGTCTCACTCTGTCTCCAGGCCATCCTTACTGTTTAGCCCTGTAGATAACAAGACTGTGAAGGACATACTGTACATGCAGTTGTTCAATAGTTTGTACTGTGTAAAGGTCTTAAATCATGTCTAATTTTCACAACCCATGTATTTTCCTCTGCTAATTTTTTATAAAGATGTTTTTTAATGATCTCAGCTGTCTTTACCTATTGTGCCATTCTGAGTCATTCATGCCTCTGTTACATGGACTTAGACATTGACCTATTAAAATGGGACTATTCAGTGTGAAATGAAGTGCTTGTGAATAGCTTAACAGATCTATATGTCATGTAACTGCTGTATGAATGTGTCTCCATGATTACATTTCTTTAGTTTAGTGACAGCCATTCAACTAGTCAAAAGCTGCAATATAAGTTTGCATTATCTTTTCATAATGAAGGATGAGTTTGATCTCTAAAGAAATCCCTGCTCGTGGCTCTGATGATAACAAAACGACCCCAGCATCATACACTCCGCATACATAGCTCTCAGCCTTCTGTTAGCATTCAGTTTAATTGCTCCTCAAAAACCACAACTCGCTCCAGCGCTCGGGCTGACTGCCACTGACCTTGAACTCCTGCTCTGATGGAATGCTAGGTTGAAAATGAACCGCCTGAGGACATCTGAAGAGCAACAGACCATAATTTGCACGATGATTCTGTGTCTGGGTTTAGAGATGAAATCTTCCTTGCTCATCTGGACTATTGTTGACTCTGGTTTAAAGGTGAAGAGTGTCATTTCTTTGATATTCAAATACATTCTCGCAGATAATTTGCAGAAATAGCTATTAGTAATCATTTGTAGATTAATTTCTCCTTAAAGTGTAAACAATCTGGTTCTGTGTTGCTATCAACTGAAGCAAAGCTCAGGGAAAAAAATAAGAAATAGAGATTAAGTTTAAACTAAGAAATGCAGTCACGGTGTGATATATAAAGTCACACTGTGATATCTAAAGGTCATATATAAAATGATGAGAAATTAAGTCGCAATTGTAAGTCGCGATTTCTCATCACATTGATTAAAGTAATTGTGAGATACTGTATAGTCATACTGGGAGATATAAAGTAGCATTGGGAGATCATTATGAGAAACGAAAGTTGCACAATTATGGGAAAGTAAGTCACAATATTTAATGAAAATATTTAATTATGAGGTGGAAACCCCTATTTAATTTTAATTTTAATTAATTGTAATTTAATTTTATTTTATTTTACTTTGTTTTATTATTTTATTTTAGTTTAATTTAATTTATTTTACTTTATTTTATTTTATTTTATTTAAATTTATTTTATTTTATTTTATCTTATTTTTTATATTTCAATTTATATTTTATTTTACTTTATTTTATTTTATTATATTTTTGGTGACATGAGTAAATTAATCTTGAACTGTCAGAAAGGTTTTGTTTATTTGAGCAGCCTATTTGTTTATTTATTTGTTTATTAATTTTTTGGCCCAATGACCTGAGCCGTAATTGAATCATGAATCAAAATACACCCACCTTCTCAAATCACGGCCAAGTACTTTGCACCCACACTAACTGGCCTTTAATATTCCTGATCTCATTCCTCCTTTCGTTCCCCAATAATTCTCTTCCCTCCTCTCTACTGTCCCTTTCAATAAAGAAGCATTGGCAGAAAATGGCCACATTTCCAGTGCCACTATGAGAACTTCCTCTGTCCACTGTCATTGTGTCAAGGTCTCCTGTAATACGACTGTCCCTTTATACAATCTCTGTGTGTCTGATGCAATTACGCGCAATTCAATGTTCGGTCCAGAAATAACTGCATTTTTATAATGGCCACAAAAAATAACTGGAAGCCGAGGTCTGACTTTTCAAAAAGTGAGGCTAATATCTAGTGTCCTGACCAAATGCCAGTACAACTGGAGTATTTTTAATGCACTTGAACCCAATTATCTCCTTTCACTTGTCAAGTGTTGACACTGACGCCCCACCTACCACACAACATCGTCAACGTTCGTCAGTCAAGGGGTTAATTGAATTCATTTTCAGAGCATGTACCGACAAAAACTACCCATCCATAATTAAGCGCACGCTGATTCATGCAAGACGGACAATGATTGCCACAAAACCAATGACTGTGACCAGAATCGGAACTTCATCACATACGATTTTTGCAGGAGGCGAACAGCTGCAAGCTGTAAAGGTCAATTGGCACTCTTGTCGTTGCTCACATGCGTTTGATGGGGGACTAGACCAAAAAAGGAGGGAAACAATAACAGAAAGGGAGGGAGAAATAGAGAGGGTGTCAAGTGAGCTTATATTGTCGTTTTCTCAGGAGCGGTGTTCACCGACAGCTGAGCCTCTCTCATTAGGATGTGACATTTTTTTAACACTACAAGTCTTCTCAGACTCACAGTGCAAAATGCCTGGCTTGCAGTTGCAGGAGCTTCTATTTGTAGAATTGAGGGGGGTACTGTTAATTCTGCCACGAGATTAGATTTTGATGATGGATTCTCATATCGTCATGTTAGTTAAGCAGACATGATGAATATGACTGCGGTGCACCTTGGACTCCCAACACCTTGGACTGAAGTAAGTTTTAATTGCATCTAAATGTGGCAAGGCTGACTGATTATTAATGATCTAATATATTTTAATGAAGGGATAATTGCAGTTAAACCCTGACAGTAACAACCCACCTTCTCCTCCTCTCATTCTCAAAGCTGCAGGGTAGAAGGAGAAACTTCTCGAGAGGATTCTCCTCCTCAGCTTTTTCTCACTGAATCTGAATGAGCGTCGTTCACAAAGTTCCACACATCCTCCACCACAGCGATCAGCAGTAGCGTCACTGAAACTAGTCAGTCTGCTAGTGAGCTTGTAGCGCTGCTTTTCTTAAGCATGTAGTTTTCAGTAGCGAAACAATTCTGTTTTATATGTAGCAAGTTGTGTTGTGAGATGCTGCCACATTATTGACAATATTTTTTAATAAGAACTTGTATGTACAGTATTCTATGATGTTTAGAATTAGAACAAGCAATGTTAGATTAAAAAATTAATGATTCTTTTGAGTGGTTCTTTTCAATGAATCAGTTAAACCAAATAGAATCAATAAAGTCACATTATCAGTTCATATGTGACCCTGGACCACAAAACCAGTCTTAAGTAGCACGGGTATATTTGTAGGAATAGCTAAAAATATATTGTATGGGTCAAAATTATTGATTTTTCTTTTATGCCAAAAATCATTAGGATATTAAGTAAACATCATGTTCCGTGAAGATATTTTGTAAATTTCCTACCGTAAATATATCAGAACTATATATTAATTTTTGATTAGTAATATGCATTGCTAAGGACTTCATTTGGACAACTTTAAAGGCGATTTTCTCAATATTTAGATTTTTTGCACCCTCAGATTCCAGATTTTCAAATAGTTGTATCCAAATATTGTCTTATCCTAACAAACCATACATCAATGGAAAGCTTATTTAGAAATCTCAATTTCAAAAAATTGACCCTTATGACTGGTTTTGTGCTCCAGGGTGGTCCAGGGTCACATATATATATATATATATATATATATATATATATATATATATATATATATATATATATATATATTCTTAAGTTAACCAAGGCTTCGGTACTGTAAAATACTGTAAAAACAGTAATAGTGTAAAATATTATTACAATTTAAATTGTAAATAGTTTTTTATTTTATTTTATTTTATTCCTATAATGCTGACTTTTCAGCAGCCATTACTCCAGTCTTCAGTGTCACATGATTCTTCAGAAATCATTCTAATATTGGTGTGCAAGAAACATTTCTTATTATTATCAATGTTGAAAAGAGTTATGCTGCTTAATATTTCTGTGGAAACTGTGATTTTTTTTTCAAGAATCTTTGATGAATGGAAAGAGCATTTATTTAAAAATATCATTTATTTTTGTAACATTATAAATATCTTTTACTGTCACTTTTGATCAATTTAATGTATTTTTGCAGAATAAAAGTATTAATTTCTTTCTAAATAAATAAATAAAAGCCCAAACTTTTAAACACTAGTGTATTGGCCTACATGTGTATACTCTATTTATTTTTAATGTAGCAATTGCTACCTTTTTCCATTAACTTGTAATGTAACATACTGCTACAATTTTTGAGTGGCTTGCCCAACACTGCATGTTTATTTATTAAACAGTTTGACTAATTTGATTACATTCCTCTACAAATAAGTGCAGAATTCTCAACATTTTACCATGTTTAAATCCGTTTAGATGATTTCTCCTAAAATAAGTGCAGAAAATACAATAAAAGCCCACAGATTCCATCTGGGCACAGCGATAAGTAATTGCAACTTGGACGAGGTCTAAGTAGAACTGATGTAGGCTTTGAGAAGCTGCTACAAGAGAGTTTTTTTGGACAATGGATACTTATTCAAAGTGACAAAACACTGGGACGGCTCATATGCAAATAGGGATTCTGATGTGGAATATAAGAGCAGCGTGGATCCTCGTTATGAGGGGATAAAATTGGCATCCTGATTAGTGGTGTGGAACTGGGATAAGCGCTGGAGAATAGAGAAATATTCCTCTCCTCGGATGACACAATGCCAGTGTTCCATGCTCGATGTTCGCTTAGCATGGCATTCGAAACTGGCTGCCAGCCTAATTAGCAGAGAACTAATTTATTCCCAATAGTATTAATTTATGAAAAAGAGAGTATGCTCATGCAAAAGTCCTGAGTGCAATTCAAAGTACTATCACCATTCATACATCAAGCCCAGCTTTTAGTCCCCGAAGAAATTTACTAAAATAGAACAAAAAACTACATTATTGCTTTAGTTAATATTGGACACAGATTTATAAAGAGGGTTCTCTAGGGACTTGTTAATTAAAAGGTTTTAACACTCTCATCTATACACAAGCCTGTTGTCATGTTATGTCATGTAATTGCGTGTTGCACAACAATTTCCCACACAGGTCAGAAACAAATGTTTTCGTGCAGCTAAACAGTCATAATGTTTTCACTGTAAAGTGTTGTCATCTGTGTGCAATTAAGACCTTTAATGACAATGCAGAAGTCAACACAAATGATTCAAAAGTTTTAACAGCAAGTCTCTTAAGGCTGTTGTGCCAGACCATAGGCGTAGCTTGACGTTTGAGCTTGAGGGGGCCAAACCAAGCCAGTCGATTTGGTCAGTCAAACTTTTAAATACATTTTAGCATTTCTGTAGTAAACATACAAAGTCACAATCCATGTACCATTAAAAGCGGTTTTACGTACTATGATTAGAGCAGCAGCAAGCGCGTGAGGTTGCCATGGCAACCAGCGAATTACTTGTAAAGGCTGCGTCGTCTATTTCTGCGGCGCTAGCAATAAACACGTTGAACAGAATGCACCATAAACATGTTTGCCAACAGAATCGCAAAGTAGATTTTAAGCAAATCAACGAGTGAATTACCCACTGCTTTAAAACAGATATCTGTTGGATGTTATTCAAGTTAAACACACAAAAGCAGGCACACAAACACATTTAGTAACGTTAAATCTTACTGAAAATGGCCAATTAAGCAGTTTATATTCTGAAATCTATTTCTAGGTATTGTTCTGTGTGCATTAAATTACATTTGGATGTAAATGGTCCTTTTCCTGACATAAATGTAAAACACTGAGCTGCTAAAGCGTCCTGTGGATCACCTTTATGAGGCTGTCCAGGTTTGGAGTCAGGCATCTTCACCTGTCTTTATTTTGGTTAGGTTCAGATTCCTCTGCAGTTGTTGTATGTTTTAAAAAACGCTAAATATCCATTCATGTCATGCAACACGCAAGCAGTAATAATAAGCTTTTATCCACCAAAATGCAGATTCGTCACGCGACAACTTCTTACGCAAATGAGATTGGGAAAGCCATTAGTAAGTTTGATTTTATTTATTAATTTATTTACAATAAATAACAGTAAAATATATTAAAATAACTATATTATGTGCATATTTACTTTTGACTTGAAAACATTATTAATTAACAAATATTTAGTCAAATCCCCCCTGGCCCCCCCGCAGTCTCCGCCCATGTGCCAGACAGTAGTTCTCACTACATTGTTTGACTTGATTTCATTTCTGGTTTTTAGTTTAGGGGAAAAGCAGGTGTAAGAAATCAAAAGTATTTTGATTAATCTTTAATCAAAAATTTAACGACTTGCTCTTCAACTGAAGCAACCTTAACTTTTTGCTGCTCACTTGCCATATGGCAAAAAAAAAAAAAAAAAAAAAAATAATAATAATAATAATAATAATAATAATCTAGCCAAACTATATGCTAAATTTATGTTGCAAAAAGTGAAGCTGTATGTATATATATATATATATATATATATATATATATATATATATATATAATTTTTTTTTTTTTTTTTTTTTTTGAAATTACGTTTAGTTTCACATACCAAAAAATATATTTCAAAATGTATTTCAGGGGCACATTTTGTGTTATGGACAAAAAATAAAATCTTTCTTCAAATGTGAAATGTGAATGTATTTTCTTGGGTAGAAAAATATGTTTTTAAATGCTTTAAAAAATCTTTATTTTTAAAATATATTTCTAAAAATACACAAAAAATATATATCTATTGGTAGAAAATATATTTATGTAAATCTGTTTTGAAATATTTTCGAATGTATGTTTTGGCCATAAAATATGTTCATATTCTTTTTGCCATATGGGTTGGGCCATATTTTTGTACCCTATATGTTGATTAGATTCTAATTGTAACTTTTATAATAATATTAATTACTCAAAATTTGGGCCCCATTCTGGAATGCGCTGTAACACACACTGTGCATGATCCAGTCTATTTATAATGGCTAAACTCCATAAATAAAATAAAGCTTCATAGAACATCCTGTTTCGCTCATAAATTTACTAGATTAAACGTAAATGGCTTGCAAATTCAATTCATGTAGACTTCAGACATGTTGTAGCTATATTGCTGAAAAACGCATAAAACCTTTACTCAATAACAGCTTGTTACCATGCAGTGAGTCAATATGATACACAGCTGTTATTAAAATGTGTACACATTTAGTGTGCCACCATATTGTGCAATGTACAGTACATTTATTAGCAATTTGGGACTGTTCTTCACCTCCTGTTGCAATGTTTCAGCAAGTCGTTTATCTGTTTTTTCTTTCCACTTGCATACACAATTGATTCCATTTCAGCAAACGTCTTTTCCTGTTCTCCCCATATTGCTGAAAATCGATTTGCAAATACACACTGTTGCTCGCCGTCACCTGTCTGACAGCGCGAGCGTGCGATAACCGCCATGACTAGTCTATCAAACCCTCATCCATTGGCAACATGTCAGCAGGAATTGGTTCAGTTTGGGAAACTCAGCCGTGAAATTCAGAATGACAAAATGCGGTGGGTCTGGGCTCGCATCATTGCCTGAATAAAGTCGTTGTGGATACTGAACTGTTGACCTCAACTGTAAGAGATATTGTATTGTACAGAATGTAATCCACTCACAGCGTGGGGCCTCCACATGTTTGTCATTTGGAGTGGGGGAAACAAAGTGAACAAACCACTGTTTTTAAAAAGCTTTTCTCTAAATGGCATGATTGCTAAAGCTTGTTCTTGTTATTTCATAAAATATGCTTCAGTCCACTCATTCTCTCTCTTTTTCTTTCTCTCATTCTCTAAAAAATTATGCTTATTTCAACTCAGAAAGCATATGTATAGTTCAGTCATGAAACTCTAGATTGGCGCAGGCTGAAGGGTTGTAAACGTAACTGATGATATTCAGAGAGTTAAACGATTTAGCTGATTGGTTCATGTTGCATATGCAGCCAATGAGCTCACAGCCTTGCATTTATATGGCTGGCTAGCATTCACCTGAGATTTTTGCAGCGCGCTTTCAGAGTTTCTCTGAAACCCTTCACCTTCCCCAGCTCCACCTGTATAGATCTGCTGGGGGTTATTTTATATGTTATTTGTGCAGCAGCAGTATGTCTTGAATACTCACAGCACCGTTTTGCTCTTTTATTATTATTTATTTAATACAATTGCATTTTATTTAAAATGTCTTTACAAGTTTTATTATTAGCTTGTATAAAAAGATTAATTGGAAATTTTCTGACTATTTGGTATGTTTCCCTTTTGCATTTAATGATTTTTTTGTTGTAAAACACAACTAAATAAGCTTGTGTAAAATCTAATGATGATTTTTAAAAAATGCTTAAGTGCAGTAGTAGACTTTGCCTACTAAATTAATTTCAGTAATTTAAGTTTATGCTTTTAGATCTTTAAAGGGATAGTTCACCCAAAAATGAAAATTATGTCATTAATTACTCACCCTCATGTCATTCCAAACCCGTAAGACCTTCGTTCATCTTCAGAACACAGATTAAGATATTTTTGATGAAAGCCGAGAGCTTTCTGACCCTCCATAGACAGCAAGGGTATTACCACGGTCAAAGCACAGAACCACAGTAAGGACATCGGTAAAACAGTCCATGTGACATCAGTCGTTCAACCGTAAATTTACGAAGCTACAAGAATACTTTTTTTTGCGCAAAGAAAACAAAAAAACTAAATTCACAGTGGTAGTACCCTTGCTGTCTATGGAGGGTCAGAATCTTGGATTTCATTAAAAATATCTTAATTTGTGTCTCGAAGTTGAACGAAGGTCTTACGGGTTTGGAACGACATGAGGGTGAGTAATTAATAACAGAATTTTCATTTTTGGGTGAACTATCCCTTTAAAACTATGAGAAGCATAGATTCAGTCTATGTCTGGTACAGTAAGTTAGCTTTCCTTCTTGATTTCCAGCACTTTTAGACAGGGGAAAATATGTGCTGTTCTGTGCGAGTATGGGAAATTGGACTGAGATGAGCGTGCTGCAAATGATTGCCACTGTGGGTTTGAGATGGAGGGGTACTTTGTGTAGCACACAGTGAAGTGTGAATAGTCTGAATTACTGGACTGCATCTCTGTATTGCCTGTACTGTTCCATTCATCTACAGAAGACTTCCTAGATAACCATACAGATGATAAAATGTCAAGAAAAAAATGTTCAAATTCATTCTTTTGGGAAGATGTTGTTGCAGGGCCGTATAAATGACATTTTCACTCATCCACAACTTTTTGTGGAGATAATAAATTTCCATACTTCACTATATCAATATTTTAATGGTCAAATCATAGATTTTTATTTTAATATATTTTTATTTATTATTTTTTTTTTTTTCTTGACCAGTTGGTTAAAAGTCATTTCGTCCTGATAACTTTTGGGGCCACTGAAAATGTCCGAATTATAAATATTCCAGTTTACACAGAGATTGTGTAGCATATATGTGATGGAAAAGTAAAAGCGAAATGTGGTGTGTGAATTCTGTGCGTCAGGGTCTTTCTGTAAGAGCACATGACTCTCAGCGGACATTAATAGAAGTGCTGTGCACTACAGTAACAGGAAGATTCTCCAAATCAGACAGAAAAAGTGCAAACGCTGTGCAGATGCCAGCGCCCTTCTAAGGACATCATGTTATGTTTGATGATGCTCTCCTGAGGCTGTGCTCTCTGATGGTGTGCATCATGGTGTATGTGCGCGTTGGCTCGCAACACCATGAATCACTGATTCATGACAGGTCACCCTCTTATGAGCGGATGAGTCAGCATTTTTTCATTTTTTGCTGCTGTTTTGCTGCTTCAAAGTGAGTATAAAACTTTCAAATCCATCTGTGATGTCTGTACAGCAGTAGCACAAAAACGCAACCAAAATGACTGCTTTTGCGGTTTTTGAGAAGTCTTTGAGAAGCAGCTTTGGTGGTTCCTGTCACTCACGGGCCACTATACCATAAAAAAGTGTTGATTTTGTGAATGAATCTTTATTTTAACGCAGTTTTAACTCTTATTTATTCAGTTCATACCTCTTCAAATTTCCAGGTTTCTCAATTGTATTGGTTTTATTGACTCCAGAAGACACCTGTGTAAATACGTGCTTTGTGTCTAATAAGAATGTCCATCCTTTTTCAGATCCTCCCGCCGTGGAGCCGGTGTATACAGAGATCAGGCAGGGTCTGGGCCGGCCGTTCTCACTGAGCTGCAGGGTCTTACGTGCCCACCCCTCAAAGGTACTGGATTATGAATGGAAACTGGGCACCAGACTGCTCACAGTGGGCCAGTTGCATACTCGGGACGAGACGGAATACCATGTAAGGGCCCTCAACCGTGAGGGCTACGGCGCGTACACTTGTGACATCAAAAATGAAGCAGGAGCTGGCCGATGTACTTTCCTTGTCACAGGTAAGACAATTAAAATACATATGCAATTTAAATGAATGCATTTGCAATGTAATTGTGTATAGTTAGGAAGCAGATGGATGCATTATTATGCCAGTAGCTGTAGACGAACCACTGTCTTTATGAGTAACTCACTGAATGACCCAACCAGTGTGATTCATTCAGGAACTTAGCAAGTGAATCTTTAAGACTGAATCGGTGAATCTTTCACGCAGTCGATTTGTTCAAAGACTCTAAATCATTCAGGAATGTAACAAGTGACTTTTTAAAATTGAATAGGTGAATCTTTCACTCAATCTGTTTGTTCAAAAACTTAAAATCATTCAAGAATGAAACAAGTTAACTGTCTTCATTAGTGAGTCACTGAATCATTCACTTATACGATTTTTTCAAAAACTGTGGTTTATTCAGCAATGAAAGTGAAAGTGAAAGTGAAATGAGAAGTTAACTGTCTTAAAGGGGTCATATGACGTTGCTAAAAAGAACATTATTTTGTGTATTTGGTGTAATGCAATGTGTTTATGCGGTTTAAGGTTCAAAAAACATTATTTTCCACATACTGTACATTATTGTTGCTCCTCTAAGCCCTGCCTTTCTGAAACGTGCCGATTTTTACAAAGCTCATCGTTCTGAGACGCGAGGCGTGCTCTGATTGGCCAGCTATCCAATGTGTTGTGATTGGCCGAATACCTCAAGCGTGAGACGGAAATGTTACGCCCCTTACCGTATTGTGATGCAGTGTCCCGGCGCGATGACACAAAAACAATAAAACCCATTACAAACGAGGCATTTGTTGAATCCAGTGGGGACATAATTACTGATTATAATGACTTATACTGTCTTTTTTTACCATGTCTGCATTTGTGATCGGAGAAACGACAAACAACAAGCACTAACGTTACTCTACACAGCGCAAAACTCGCGTTTGAATAGTCAGTGGCAAATTCTTTAAATATGAAAACATACTCACAGGCTGTGAGTCAGAAGCGCCAGACTGTCCTTGCAAAGTTGGATTTGCCCCACTTTATAGAAACAGTCTTTGAGCATAGCTGGCAGGCTACTCCCAGGTTCAGGAAATAGTCCTCCATAAAATGTGATCGAATATTTGGGTTGAACTTTTCTGGAACAGTGTTGTAAATACAACTTAACCACTGATTTCTAGTTGTGTCCTCTTTTGGAAGCCCAAAGTAGTTTCACTTTCACAACAAAACACAGCATCTCCAGGACATGGCGCCGGCAGCAGCAACAACACTACAGCGAGAATAATAGTTCCGCCTTCTTTCTTTGCATAAACATTTGGGCAATGTTTTGCAAATCTCCCCACACTGTGACATAGACATGTGGGGGTGTGTTTGAATGAGCCGTTTTAGGGGGCGTGGCAGAGTCTTAACTTTTATAAAGAATATCTTTTTGGTTTTGAGAGTTTAGTCTTTGCAACTTCAGGGATCTTATCTATGCACAAACAGCTTGTAATACTCCAAAGAGAAAGGAAAACTTGAAATCGCATCATATGACCCCTTTAATGATTGTGTCATTGAACCATTCCCTCAAACGATTTGTTCAAAGCCACTGATTCATTCAGGAAGAAAATGGCATTACCATAAGTTGCTCTGAAACTTGCAATGGTTTTGCATTGGCTTTTTTTGTGACTGTTTTCGTTGGTGAGGTGAAACTAGACAAAATAATTGGTAATGTTGCATCTACAATTTAAATTGCTCTATTAACTTTTTAGTTGTGTCCCAAAAAACACACTATACATTATGCACTATGTACTCTGCTCAGTGTATGAATTTTAGAATATTTTGTTATCCAACATCAGAGGCTAATATCCCCTCCCCTGAATTGTCACATTCTATACTTTGTAAATGTAGTTAATATATCATCTGGGTTTTTAAAGTTGACTTCTTCTTCTTGGATTTTTTTGTTTTAACAGTCTACTCGGTATTTATGCTACAAAATGGCACAGAATGCTTTAGTACATAAGTATATGAATTGGGACGCATCTCTTTATTGAAATGTAGTCTAAATGGAATGTCACATTGAATAATGGGCTGAATATTATCATTGCTGTGATATTCAGAGCAAGACAGAGCAAACAGAACTTTTTTTTTTCATGTTCTTGTTGCTTAATTATACATTAAAACATTTTGGTTCTGTGTTGGGTCGCCATTTGATGTGCAATGTCAAATCTATGTCCTGAAGCTAAACCAGTTGAGAATCACCAGTTTACGGTATGTCGGTTTCTGATTCAAAACTGTTCCTGGTAGGCAAGTGAAACTCGTGATAGATTTTTGTGCTACAGTCACATTTAATGGTGTAGTAACATTACTAAAGCACCCTGTTTTTTTGTTTTTTGTTTTTTTTAACTGGCCATTAAGCAAATGTTGATTTTGTCCTGGAAATATTTTCTTATATGCATATTTCACATTATATATGCAGTCATTAATAACATGTAATGCTAATCTCAACTACAAGCGCTTAACAACCGAATAAACTGTGTGGATACATTACTAGCATTAGACACTTCACTAGTGATTCAAAAGCCACACTTGCTTTTCCTTCAAGTTTTGGCCCAGATAAATCCAGTCTACCATGTCACCTGGAACATTTGGTTCAAACGGTGGAGCAGTTTCTCTTTGATTTCGTGCCACCACATAAGTAGCCTGATCTCATGCCTGCTACTGCACCAGACACTCGTGTTTAGAAATGGGAACTGCTAGCTCGTGTTTTTGCCCTCCCTGCTGTTGAATATTCATGGCTGAAATCCCAGCTGGTTGATGAGGCATCCTGGACCAGAGGAGGATGTGGGAGAGAGAGAGAGAGAGAGAGAGAGAGAGAGAGAGAGAGAAAGCTACCTGCTTTCTGATGCATAGGTTATTCTTGGAGATGTTCACCCCTAATCATTTAATTTGCATTGACAATTTCCTGCTCTGTTCAGCAGGCATAAAAGAGGATTATATCACTCATATCCACTCTCCTTGTATCCGCATCTCTCTCTCTCGTTCTCTCTCTCCTCCGTGCACTTCTGTAGGACATGCTGAAGGCCATTATTTTGCACAAACCATGCATCTATGATGAGCCTCTGCTTGCTGCGATACAGAAACATGCTGCACGAGCTTGAAGCTCTCATTTATCGTTGTCATCATATGGGTTTTTATATGTCTGAGCGTTAAAAGAGCACAAGCCAGAAAATCCCACGTCGAGTCAGTTTTATTGGAGGTTAAGCTCCCGTAATGTTGTATCATGAAGAAAACCTGATGGATTCGAGCGAACAAAGGCGAAGTCACCGAATGTCACATGTCCACAGGGTTTTGTGTGACGATTGAACAAATGGCCAATGCATCAAGTTGACATTTCACTTTGTCAGAGCAATGTGCACAACTGTTGAAAGATAAAAAGCTTGAGTTTTCTCAGTCTCAGCATTCACTTCAGATGTACGCAGCACTGGGCAATGCAAACCCAACAGGGGTTACCAGTTAATGCTGCAGAAAGTTCAGGAAGTTGAGAAAAGGCCCTGCAGGAGCATCATGCACCTATTTTCTGAAGAGGCACCAGTGTTGTCCTGGCTCACATGTGCCCTAGGCAAAACAAAGACATGGCCAAGGAAAAACAACTAGTTTTCAATGTACGTATGAAGTGTGATACTGTAGTGGTGCAATTTTTGTTTTGCACATGAGCTAACCTGGGTTCAGATCCCGACCTAAAGGCCATTTCACACCAAATGTAAATGATTTGAGTTCATGAACTCTTTGGACCAGGCAGAAATGCAGTATTGCTGTGGGTATTCTTTTGTCTCTATTCTGTGCATTTTATTTGCTCCATCAACATCTGTTTGCAATCACATCTGTACATCATTGCATCACATACACTACCATTCAAAAATTTGGGTTTAGTAAGATTTTTTAATGTTTTTGAAAAAAGTGAGTTGTGCTCACCAAGGCTGTATTTATTTGATCAAAAATACAGTTATTTATTCCTGTGATTTTTCATCAGCCATTACTCCAGTCTTCAGTATCATATGATCTTTTAGAAATCATTCTAATATGCTGATTTGCTGCTCATGAAACATTTCTTATTTTTATCAATATTAAAAATGTTTGTTCTGCTCAATATTTTTGTAGAAATAGTGATCCTTTTTTTTCAAGATTCTTTGATAAATAGAAAGTTCAAAAGAATGCTTTTTAATTGTAGTGTATCTTTTTATTCAGTAAAAACAAGGGCTGTCAAGAGATTCACATAACCTTATTAATCTTTGATTAATGTAACATTAAGATAAGGAAAAAATATGTGCACAAGACAAGGTTCAACAAATAGCAAAATGAGTACACACAGTATTTTTATTTATTTTTTGGAAGATGCATTCAGGGTCACTTGGTTAAAAAAAAAATCTGAGTTGGTTTGCCTCAGGGTGCCTGAGATGTAGGGATGGTGGTCCAGTTGTTGATGGGTTAGTAGAAACTCCCCACTGGCTGATGGCTGCACATTGCTAGGGAGGCAAATATAAAGTATTCATGTGCTGAGATTTAGTACGAGCACAGGTTCTTTGTCGTGACAGTGCTGTTATGTGTTTGACAAACACCAGGAACCGGCTTCAATTTCACAAGTATTCACGTCCCAGAGGTCTCCTGCGTGGTCTTTGAAGCTAAAACCTACACAATAGTGTCTATATACACAGACAAACACACATATATCACAGATTAGTGAAGGTTAGTGTAAGTTTTATGGAGCATTGAGGGTATACAAGTGCCAAAAATGTATGTTATCCATATTAATTATCACAACCAACAGTTAACCAATATTTTTTGTTGTTTTTCCTTAATAAAGAAGTGAATGTGTGAATATGTTAATTAAAACAATGATGTTAATAACAAACTGAATTACTGAGTTATTGATGTCAAATTAGTAATTTTATTTTGAGACAAATTTCATTTCTTCAGTTGTCCAAGGCTTTTTTATTAGCTGTATATGGTATCAGTTTAGAATTTGTTTAGATACTAGAGCACCTTGAGACTAGTTTAATGCAGAATTTTAGTATTGATACAACTCTTAATTTGATGGGTCAAAGATTTGCCTTTAAAGCATGTGTATGTTTCCATTATAGAGCATAGTGAACTCGCTCTAAGAAATATTGGCAGCAGGAGCCTCTTGGTTTCTTTTGCCTTTCTGATAAGTGACAACTGATCCATGCACCACTGTCTTTCTCCATCTCAGGCTGATTTAAGAGCTGTGTGTTTATGATGCTCCTGCTTTTTCTCTCCACCTTCACTCAAGCATTGATTCCCAGAGGAGTCAAATTTATCCCTAAGCCTTAAGCAGAGTAAACTCGACGGACCCATTAGCATTGGCTCTAGATTTTTCCCTCTTAATAAGCCAGGGATAAAATAAGTGCTGGTGACAGCCCTTATCCCTGACCTGCAGACATCAGCAAATTTTCCCTACCGCCACCTTTCCTCGCTCTTCTCAATATAACCCTCCCAAGACGTTTCTACTGACTTGGACGTTCACAATTTCTCTGTGGAGAGGTGAGCTTCTGGACAAAGTGGCCTGTCTGACAGAAAGAAGCTGCTGTAGAACTGTGGAAAAATTTTTAAAAAAATTAAAAAATAAAAACCCATAGTGTAAAAATAATTAAATTTACAGATTTTTTAAAATTTTATTCTGCTGGTCATGAATCAAGCTATTCTATGCTACAGTTGAGGTCAAAAGTTTACATCCCCTTTGCAGAATCTGCAAAATGTTAATTATTTTACCAAAATGAGAGAGATCATACAAAATGCATGCCATTGTTTATTTAGTACTGACCTGAATAAGATATTTCACATAAAAGATGTTTACATATAGGCCACAACAGAAAAAAAAAATAAAAATAAAAATGACCCCGTTCAAAAGTTTGCATCCACTTGATTCTTAATACTATGTTGTTACCTGAATGATCCACAGCTGTGTTTTTTTGTTTAGTGATAGCTGTTCATGAGTCCCTTGTTTGTCCTGAACAGTTAAACTGCCCGCTGTTCTTCAGAAAAATCCTTCAGGTCCCACAAATTCTTTGGTTTTTTTGCATTTTTGTGTATTTGAACCCTTTCCATCAATGACTGTATGATTTTGAGATCCATCTTTTCAAACTGAGGACAACTGAGGGACTCGTATGCAACTATTACAGAAGGTTCAAACGCTCACTGATGCTCCAGAAGGAAAAATTATGCATTAAAGTGCCCCTATTATGGGTTATGAAAGGTTCATATTTTGGTTTTGGGAGTACCCAACAACAGGTTGACATGCATGCAAGGTCAAAAAACACTTTAATTTTCTTATAATATGCATTTATTTTTACCTTATTTGCTCAACGATTCCCAAACGATTCGTTCAACGATTCATTTTTCCAAACCCTTCTTTTGCGTGACGCTAATCTGCGGTGATTGGACGATTTCATTTAAAGCAGTGTTAGTGAGCTTTTAATGCTCCAAAAGCTGCACCTAGTGGCAAAGAATGAATTTGCATTTTCATTCAGACCAACGCAAAAATCCAAGTTTTCCCAGGTCTGCGTGCGCAACAAGTGGGTGGGCAATATGCTAATGTTTCACTTTGACTTCAACATGAAACGGCTTGGGATTCGTTTTAAAAACGACTCGTTTCAATGATTCAGAGTCAACTCTCTCTTTTGAGAGACAATAACTTTATACACGGTGCACTTTCAGATTTAAAACTTTGCAGGATGTTTTCATTCACTTAGAGCTGTGTTACATCCATAATCCATAATATGGGCACTTTAAGAGCCGGGGGGTGAAAACTTTTGAATAGAATGAAGATGTGTACATTTTTCTTATTCTGCCTAAATACCTTCTTTTTTTTTTCAATTAGTACTGCACTTCAGAGGCTACAGAAGATACATGTTCCCTTATCAAAAGCTTCTCTCGTTCTTTGTTCGACCGGTTGTTGAAGCACGTGTGTCAAACACACCAAACTTTGGCTTAAATAACCTCGGTAAGGTGACGTCACTCGATTATGAGGTTATAAATAGATGTGACGCAGAAACATTCTTAGGTCTTTTTGTCTTCAAGGATCGCATTGTTGTGTGTGTGTGTGTGTGTGTGTGTGTGTGTGTGTGTGTGTGTGAGAAAAAGTATGCTTAAAAGCGAAACTAAAAGTTAAACTTATCAAACGCTGCGTTGTAGTAATATATTGGAAAAAAAAAGGCAAAGCAGGAAGCGAGTAGATATATATATATAAATTAAAAAAAATACTCACTATGGCAGATCATGAGAGGAGATGTTTACCTCCTTGTCAGAGTCAGCTCTCTGACGAAGATCTCCATGCTTTCTGCTTTGAGTGTTTGGGGGAAGAACATGCGATCCTCGGGCTCAAGGGCGAGTGCGAGCACTGCGATCTCCTCTCGATCAAAGTGCTTCGCGCGCGGCTCGCCTTCTTTAGAAGCTCGTGGGGATCACATGTCGATCTGGCCGAGGCGTGTGAGATGAACCCGCCCCTTTCTCTCACACTCTCGCCGGATCATGAAGCCCTCGCGTCCATTTCTCAAGCGCACTTCGGCGTTTCTTCTGAACGGGCCAAGGAGACTTCATCTCTTGCTTCTGGGGAGGTGGAAAGTGCCACCTCAGAGGGCTCCTCTCGTGATGAAAAAGCTTATGAGGAGTTACTCGAGGTGGTTACTCGGGCAGTCGATCGATTACATCTAGACTGGCCGCAGGAGCGAGAGACCTCCAAACGCTCAAAGTTAGACGACAGATATCTGTCGGGTTGTCGGGGGGGAGGGGCCTCAGTGATGGTCTCTCCTCTTCTTCGGTGACCTCCATAACGAGGTAACTCGTTCATGGAACAATTCGTATTCGTCCCGTGTTTTTGTGCCATCGACGTCGATCTACTCGACTATCGTTGATGCAAAGGCATGGGGCTATATGATGATGCCCCAGATTGAAGAGACGCTCGCGGGCTATCTCTCTCCTGGGAGCTCATCATCATTAAAGAAAGCAACTCTCCCCACCAAGCCATGCAGAGTAACATCTTCACTGGTGGGGAAAGCCTTTCAAGCAGCGGGTCAGGCTGGTGCTGCTTTGCACACTATGGCGGTTTTGCAAGCATACCAGGCTGACCTGCTGAAAGATTTGAGCACAGGCGGGTCAATTGACGAAGAGCCATTTTTAGAACTTCGCCGGGCCACACATTTGTCTCTCCATGCGACCAAGCAGATGGCTGCCATGGTTTCCACGGAGAGACATCTGTGGCTCAACCTCACGAGCATCAGGGACAAAGACCGCGCTTTCCTCCTTGATGCCCCCATCTCGCCTTCCGGCCTATTTGGCGACGCCGTTAACACCATTGCCACTAGGTTTCGGGAGGCAAAACACTATGAGGAGGCGTTTGTGAGGTTTCTTCCCCGCCGTGCTCAAGAGTCGGAACCGTCGGCCACCCGGTCCCGACCAGGTCTGGTTCCTTTGAGGCGTGAAGCACAAAAAGAGAGTGTGGCAAGCCAAGCACCCCCTCGTAGAGACTGGGGTGCGGCTCGCTGCGCTTCACAGTCCGCCTCAAAGAGACCAGACCTGAGGAGCATCATCTCCTCTAAGAAAAAGTCCTGAGGCTTGCACGCCCAGGAACGCGGGGGTGTGCCTTCCGTTCGGCCTAGCCTTGTCACCCCGCACATACACGAAATGCATGGATGCAGCTCTGGCTCCTCTACGACTCCAGGGCATCCGCATTTTGAACTACATAGATGACTGGCTGATTCTGGCTCAGTCTCAGGAGCTAGCACTTCGACATCGGGATGTCGTTCTATCTCATCTCGAATCTCTGGGGTTGAGACTCAATGCCAAGAAAAGCATTCTCTCTCCTGCTCAGAGGACAACGTATTTGGGGGTCGTATGGGATTCGATCGCGATGCGGGCACAGCTGTCTCCTGCATACGTCGAATCCATTCTAAACACCCTAAAGAACATAAAGCTAGGCCAGAAAGTCACGGTTCATCACTTTCAGAGAGTATTAGGTCTCATGGCAGCTGCATCCACGGTGATACCTTTGGGCCTCCTGCACATGAGATCGTTTCAGTTGTGGCTCAGAGCCAGGGGATTTCATCCAAGGGCCAATCCCCAGAGGCAAATAAGGGTTACGCGCCAGGGGCTTCGTACCCTATCTATGTGGTTCAGACCCCGGTTTCTGACTTTGGGTCCCCCTCTAGGTCTGTGTTGTCGTCGCAAGATGCTAACGACAGACGCATCCCTCACGGGTTGGGGAGCAGTCTTAGATGGCCGTCCAGCCCAAGGGATCTGGAGAGGTCATCTACTCGAATGGCACATCAATTGCCTCGAAATGAAGGCTGTATTTCTGGCCCTGAAATACTTCCTCCAGCAGTTAAGAGGTTACCATGTCCTAGTGCAGGTGGACAACATGGCGGTAGTCTCTTACATAAATCGTCAGGGCGGACTGCGGTTGCGCCACTTAAACGAGCTAGCGGAGCAGATTCTGCTTTGGGCACAGAACAAGTTCCTGTCCCTCTGGCCGATTTACATTCCCGGGCATATGAATGTGGGAGCATGGACTTGCTGTCCAGACAAGCTGTGATACATGAGGAATGGAAACTCCACCCCGAAGTAGTCAGTCACATCTGGGAAAGATTTTACGAAGCAGAGGTGGACCTCTTTGCTTCACAGGAGACAGCACAATGTCCCCTCTACTTCTCTCTGACTCATCCAGCTTCCCTGGGTCTGGACGCGATGGCCCATGTGTGGCCCAGACTGCGTCTTTATGCATTTCCTCTGATTGCTCTGCTCCCGGGACTCCTGGCCAAGGTCCATCAACAGGGATCTCTTACTGATAGCGCCCCATTGGCCGAACAGAATATGGTTCTCAGATCTAATATCTCTCCTCGTCGGCTCGCCGTGGGCGATTCCGGTGAGGAGGGACCTTCTCTCTCAGGCACAGGGGACAATATTTCATCCCCGGCCGAGCTCTGGAACCCTCACATCTGGCCCCTGAGGGGGACCAACTAAGAGATGCTGGCCTTCCAGCCAATGTAATAGAGACTATTCTAAGCGCTAGGGCTCCCTCCACTAGAAGAACTTATGCCATCAAATGGCACGTTTTCGAAAGTTGGTGTATGACACACCATGCAGACCCAGTTCACTGCCAGGTTGTTTCAGTACTGGAATTTCTGCAAGAGAAACTGTCCTCAGGCACACGTCCTAATACTCTCAGAACTTACGTGGTCGCCATTTCGGCTTGCCATGCTCTGATTGATGGAGTTTCGGTGGGGAAACACCCTCTAGTTGCCCGCTTCATTCAAGGAGCTAAGCGGTTGAGGCCGCCCACTAGAGCGACAGTTCTTTCGTGGGACCTAGCTATAGTGCTTGAGGGCTTGGTGTACACCCCTTTCGAACCACTAGAGTCAGCGCCTGTCAGGTTTCTGACCCTAAAGATGTTTTTCTAACAGCTATTACTTCTCTGAAGAGGATTGGGGATTTTCAGGCTCTGTCAGTCTCGCCATCCTGCCTAGATTTTGCCCCTGGGCTGGTAAAAGCTATTTTGCATCCTCACCCTAGTTATCTTCCGAAGGTTCCATTCTCGACCATAAATCTGGTCGTTCTCGAAGCCTTCTGTCCTCCGCCATTCACAACATCGGAGCAGGAGAAACTTCACTTACTGTGTCCAGTACGTGCTCTCCAGGTTTATGTCCACCGGGCGTAAGTTGAAGCAGCTTTTCGTTTGCTATGGAGGCCGCAACCGGGGGGCGGCTGCCACTCGACAAACTATGTCACATTGGGTGAGGGATGCTATTGACCTAGCCTATGAGGCGCGTGGTCAAGCTTCGCCTCAAGGTGTAAGGGCCCATTCAACCAGGAGGATTGCATCTTCAGTGGCTTTGGCAAGAGGTGTCTTCTTGCAGCAAGTTTGTGATGCGGCAAGTTGGTCCTCTCCGCACACATTTGTTAGATTCTATAGTTTGGATGTTCATGCTACTCCGGGCTTGCATGTCCTTGAGTCGACATTCCAGAGTCATGTCTGAGACCTCTTCAAAGTTTGTGCACACACACTACACAACGTTGGGGGTCCAGACACTTCCAGTGCGGCGGAGTTGGTATTCTCGTTCCCAATAGCACTTTGAGCACAGCATCGAGAGTAGCTTTTGATAAGGGAACGTCTCGGGTTACTTGACTGTAACCCTGTTCCCTGAAAAAGCGGGAACGAGATGCTGCGCCTCAATGCCGCACGGTAAGCGTGACTGGATGTCCTTTCAGACAAAAATTTGACATGAGGATGTTTCCGCGTCACATCTATTTATAACCTCCAGGTGTTCGTAATCGAGTGACATCACCTAACCGAGGTTATTTAAGCCAAAGTTTGGTGTGTTTGACACATGTGCTTCAACAACCGGTCGAACAAAGAACGTTCCCAATAGTGCTTTGAGCGCAGCATCTCGTTCCCGCTTTTTCAGGGAACAGGGTTACAGTCAAGTAACCCGAGACGTTTCCCAGAAGACAAAATAAGTTCAATTTACCCTGATCTTCAAATTCAAAAAGTTTTCAACCCCTGGCTCTTAATGCATCGTTTTTCCTTCTGGAGCATCAGGGAACGTTTGAACCTTCTGTAATAGTTGCATATGAGTCCCTCAGTTGTCCTCAGTGTGAAAAGATGGATCTCAAAATTATGCAGTCATTGTTGGAAAGGGTTCAAATACACAAAAATGCTGAAAAACCACAGAATTTGTGGGACCTGAAGGATTTTTCTGAAGAACAGCAGGCAGTTCAGGACAACTGTTCAGGACAAACAAGGAACTCATGAACAACTATCGCTAAACAAAAAAAAAACACAGCCGTGGATCATTCCGGTAACAACACAGTATTAAGAATCAAGTGGATGTAAACTTTTGAACGGGGTCATTTTTATAAATTCAACTATTATTTTCTCTTGTGGACTATATGCAAACATTTTTTATGTGAAATATCTTATTCAGGTCAGTACTAAATAAACAATAACATGCAGTTTGTATGATCCCCCTTATTTTGGTAAAATAATTAACATTTTGCAGATTCTGCAAGGAGAATGTAAACTTTTGACCTCAACTGTATATTTTACAGATTTTATTTTATGAATTTAATTTTTTTTTTTTTTTTTACAATGTAGCCAATTATTTACAAGCCAATTATTTAATTTTAGAAACAACAAAATTATCTTTATAATAGCATGCTCCAGGATTCCGACACACAACCTTTCAACATTTAACCACATTGTTGTTATTATTATTTTTTAGTTTTTTGTTTATCTTTATTGTGCTACCTTTGAAATGTACTGTAACAACAACTATTTTAGACATAAAATAAAGTTTCTTTTCATTTAATGAGCTTGTATTGAAAGCATGTGTTCTCCTCAAATAATGTATTTGTTCTTTTTTGCTTTGATTCTGCAAGTATGTTTTTTTTTTAGCTTGGTGAGAAATAGACAGGCCTTGATACAAAACTGTTTTTTCTTTCTCGTTTTCATATATTCTTTTATGGCCTTGTCAGCTTTCAGTAGATAGAGAGATGAGCTCTCCTAATGGTTTTGCTTTGTGTCTGTCTCCTTTGAACCTCTGATGGAGAACGTTCATCCTTTTTTACCTGTTTTCCACCAGCAATGGTTTATAAATTCATCCACAGTATCCTCTAGCATCACTTCAGTGTACCAGATGTTTGACCTGCCGGTCTAAACAGCAGACTGTTTTTAATGATCTCTAAATATACAGCATAAAAGCAGTTAGACAGTTCCATAATTTTAAAGGAGTTATTAAGTTTATTTGTTATTTAGCTTCGTTTAGACATGATTAACTTATAAAACCAAACCCTGTAGTTTACTTTTTGTCCAAATGATTTATGAATTTATTTTTGATTAAGTATCAGGCTCCAAGCCAGAGGGAATAAGAAATATATAATTTTACATCTGCAGCTTATAGCCAATACAAGCTACTGAAATCTTCACATCTGTACATCTGTCTGAATTGTTTGTTCAATATTATAAAATTTAAATTTGTCTATGACTAAAATGAAATTGTAAATAGTAATAAGCCATTAAGTATTTGTTTTGTTTCAGGTAAAGCCTATGCGCCCGAGTTCTACTATGACACCTACAGCGCTCTGTGGCAGAACAAACCTCGCGTCTACGGCTTCAAACTCCAGTGGACTCAAATGAATCCCAATGCGGTCGACCGTATCATGGCTTATCGACTTGGTATCAAGCAGGTGAGTGAGTCTGGATGTTTACTTAAGATTATGTCAAGAATTTACCTAGAAAGAAGTTTCTTTTCTTCTTCTTGTTCTATCAGTGGCGTGTTTCGGAATTCATACCAGATGTGTGATGTCACTGATCTGTGGAAAATGTGTAAGGCTAAAAAGCTGAAAAAAGTTCTTAGAAATGTATTCTTTGTATTCATGTTGATTTGATGTGGTATACCATTTTAAAAAATGTAATGACTCTAAAAATGGCATGTAATGTCATGTC
Source organism: Spinibarbus caldwelli (assembly GCA_039654775.1). Taxonomy (NCBI): domain Eukaryota; kingdom Metazoa; phylum Chordata; class Actinopteri; order Cypriniformes; family Cyprinidae; genus Spinibarbus; species Spinibarbus caldwelli. The sequence goes on from CM077251.1 coordinate 15,505,938, forward strand.
AATGTGAAGTTTTTGGTTCAAATTATCTGATAATTTAAGAGATTTATTAACCTTGTGACACAGACATGAGGATCTGCAGGGCTCTATGACATCATTTCCTGTTCTCAGCAGTATGTTTTCCTTGCACACCATATGGACTACCTGCTCTCATGGCGAAAACATACCTGTGGGAACTTTTTCGCAAGACGCGAAATACATATCAATAAGTACATATCACTGCAGTTTCCAACAGAAATTAACACTATAGAGGCGCTAAAGCATCGAGCAGTTGTAATCATTTTCATACACAGTTATGATTATGGTTCACTATGTTTCACTTTCTGGACGTAACGAGCTTGCTCGGTAACTCAGCCGGCATGGAATTGGATTTAGGATGCGGAATCCTTAGGTACGAATCCCATGAAAAACATAACTCACAATGAAAGAGCTGAAAGATCGAAAAATAAGCTAAAACGGCATGCTTGCGATTGCGTTTTTACATCACATTCGCTTTTGTGCATACTATCAGGTAGGTTTAAACATTATTTTAAAACGTCACAGAGCATTAGACTTATAGCGCCACTCAACTGACGTTTCACGTCAGAACTGCGGTGACACGTACAAAACCAACGTCACATAAAACGTACCATATGTACATTCATTTGTTGTGGGGGAAAAAAATTAACACTCTTTTAGCACCACTCAGTGGACATTTCTCATCGAATATGTCACATACATGACATACATGAAACGTACATGATGGTTCGTATTTTGCGCCTTGCGAAAAAGTTCCAACAGGTACATTTTCGTCATGTAATCAGGGTGCATATGGGCTATGAATTGTAATTAATTAAAAATAATATATAAATAAAAAATTAAATTAAATTAATAAAATTAAATTGTGTTGTAAATTACAAGCATGCTAGGATGCATATAAATATATGAATTGTATTTTAAGGTATTTATTTGTATTTCTTGAATAAATTACTAGATAGGTGAAAAAGAGCATCATGTCTTTGGCCTTTAAATAAGACTAGAACCTTGAATTTTGAGGATGTTTTTTATTATTTAATAAAAGTGCTGAATGTTCTGCTTACCAGAATGCTGTTATATTTTTAACAGCCACAATCAATGCAAATTAAATGCACCTTCTCGGCTGTGAAAAAGACTATGGGAGAAGGGCTGGCTGTGCTCATGGCAATATGTAATTGTTTATAGACTGTTCGCATCTCTGTTGTTTTTGTGTAGCGTCCATGTTAATGGTACATTTGGCCTGTGTGCAGTTGCTTATTACAAGAGCTAAATTAGTATTGAGTTAGAAGTTCAACTGTCAACATTCTACACATATAGGATAAGTCAAGGAACATTATTAGGATTCATGAGAGAGGTTTATGGTTACTGTTGACGTAGTTCATGTCAGTGAAAGAGATACGTTCTGTTTATTGAGTCGGGCTAATATTTGACCAAGAGCTTTAGCTGTCTGCGATGTGCTGTACTGTTCTGCCTCGGCGCATGTGGTCATGCAGAGCAGTGCGGTTGTCAATTACGAGTCATCATCACACTGTTCTGTCACCCTCTCCTTCACACTTCCTCTGCTCAGCTGGAATGGCAGCGTCCACGGCCATTTATAATGACATCATGTGGGGTGATTTATTCCTTGTCAGATTCGCCTTTGCTAGTGGCTGCCTACTGGTGCTCAAAGTCAATGCAAAGCACACGTAGAGTGCTTTGCCATGCCATACTACTGTTGTTGTTGTTGTTGTTTTCGTTGTATCCTATCCTTCCGTTATGTTTCTCTCTCCCTCATTCTCTTAGGTTTTTTGCCGTTTCCATCAAGGTCTCTGCTTTGCTTGTGCTCTGGGATTGCATTATTAGTAGTGTTTACTAGTCTTAGCACTCTGCTTTTAATGCTCAAGGGATTATTGAGCTTGAGATGGATTTTGTGTTTGCACATGAGCAATATTGGTTTCTAGGCAGTTGATGCAAGAGATGTCCATGAACCTATTTTAATGGCATCATTTTAGGCTAAAGGGATAGTTCATACAAAAATGAACTTTAGGTCATCATGTACTCAAATGTTACTGCCAACCCGAATTCTTTCATTTTTTCCAGGAACACAAAAACAGAAATGTTTGAAGAATTGTTTGGAGCTCTTTTTGTACATTGACCGTTACTGACTAAAAGCTAGCTCCAAAAAGACACAATAAAGCACAATAAAATAATTTCATACTATTTTTAAACTCGTGGTTTATATTGCAAGTTTTCTGAAGCCATATGACTGCTTTTATGGTACTTTTGGTGTGTTATTTTTTCTTCCTGGACCTTTGGGGCTGTAGTCAATATCAACTGTCATTGAATGGAATTTTCGTTTTGATTGAATTGTTCCCTCTAAAATATATTTAAATGTAGAAGGGAAAAGTTCAAACAGTTGGAGTTGGTAACATTTTTAATGTTTTTGAAAGAAGTTTCTTATGCTGAACAAGGCAGAATTTATTTGATCAAAAAATAGAGTAAAAACTGTAATACCGTGAAATATTATTACAATTTAAAGTAACTGTTTTCTATTTTAGTATATTTCAGAAATCATTCCAAATCATTCTAATATCGTTCTAATTCAATGTTGAAACAGTTGTGCTCCTGCTTAAAGAGATAGTTCACCCAAAAACTCACCCTTCGTTCATCTTCGGAACAAAAATTAAGATATTTTTGATGAAATCCGAGAGCTTTATGACCCTGCGTAGACATCAAAGCAACTGACACGTTCAAGGCCAAAAAAGGTAGTAAGGACATTGTTAAAATAGTCCATGTGACATCAGTGGTTCAACCTTAATTTTATGAAGCTACGAGAATACTTTTTGTGTGCAAAGAAAACAAATATAATGACTTTATTCAGTAATCTCTTCTCTTTCGTGTCAGTCTTCGACATGTGTTCACGAGAGTAATATATTTTTGTTTATTTAATGTTTTTATAGAAACCATGATATATTTTTTCAGGATTCTTTTATAAATGTCTTAACTGACCCCACACTTTCGAATGGTAGTGTATCTTAGATTCTGTAACTGGTCACTATTTCTCTTTTTTTTTTTTTTTAATCACTTTTGTCTTTACTAGCTCATTTTAATGTGCCCTACAGTGTGACAAATTATGTTTTAAAACTACAAATATATTTAATGTATTCTCTCTATTTATTTTGGGTCATAAAGGCTACACATATAATGATTATAAAAGGATCAGCAAAATGGTGTTTAAAGTGGTTGTAGATGCAAAATAGCATGTCACACCGCAGCATGCCAACTACCAATCTGCATGTGTCCTCTGAAGTGTAATGATCTAGTGGATGGACTGAAGAATCCAAAAACAATCAAATCCATGCTTCCCATAATGTCCATGAAATGTTGCTATTGATGTCCTCCATTAATTTTGCTAATAAATAATTTGAAGAATGTAGCAAAAAGCTGACTTTTTTTTTCACATCACAGGCTTGAAAGAAAAAGGCTCTATCCGTTTGAATTCGGATGATCATTATTTCCCAGCATCTGTCACATTCCATATTTACCTTTATCAGCAGAAAGCATTTAATTCATTAACTCTAAAAGAGAAATAACAGCATGCGTGTCATTTGCACTATAGAGAGGACGCCTCGTACTATCCTTGATGACTTCCCAACTGAAAGCACACCTGGCACTGCAAAGAGAAAGAGAGAGAGTCAAAAACAAGAGAAGGGGCAGAAAACTAATTAACAGCTGTGTCCGGTGGGATGAAGCTGCTGTAATAAGATAAGCTTTACAGGAGAAATCAAGGATGGGACCCTAGCGAACAGAGGTTAGCTGTGTGAAGCGATTGCGGGGGCGTCTGTTCTGTGTTTCCGTGTGTCTGTGTGCACGTGTGGGTGTGGAGCTGTGTTTTGTGCCTGCAGTGGGTGGTGATTGACTCATCTGTTCTGATCATGATGGAGGAGTCTGGCCTCTTCGCTAATTCCTTATATTCTCTCTCTACACGGCCTCTGCGCATCCTTTTTTGTTCGCCAACTGTTGTTCTGCAGTTTTGTTCTGTTTAACATGCCGCTTTTCCCCTACGTGCTCATCCATCATGTTGTCTCGCCTTGGTCACCTGTCGACGCGAGCGCTGTGCGACGCTCTGTGGGCTCATCGCCGCTTTGGCTAGTGACATTTCCAGGACGCAACGGGCATGGGAAGTCTTAGCCTGAAAATCCTAAATGAGAGGGTTTGGAGTGCGCGCAAGCTAACGGAGACACTGCCAGCCAAGCATATTAGGCAGCGCTTCAGTGCCTAACCCTGGGACGGGCAATTTCACTGCGGGGGTCTGGCGTGTTTATGGATCCCCTAGGAATGAGATTGCTTACCCTTGCTTTTTATAGCCTTCACGTACTATATTAACACTCTTTGAGGCTGTGAGTGTGGACAGAGTAATAAACACGATGATTTTGAATATCCCTTTTTTTCTTTTTATGTAATTTCTAGTAAAAATGTTGAACAGTGTAACCTGCGACCGGGATTCTTAAATGTTCGTTGTTAGGTGGATAACAGGCTTTCAGACTGATTGCTTGTTATTTCCTTTCATTCTGTTTAAAATTATAGTGGAGAAACAAATATGCCAAATGAAGAGATTCAGTAAGAATCAAAATATTGGCTCTATTTAAACCTGGTATAAAGATCTTCTATAGTCATTTGTGATCAGATTTCAACGAGATTTCTTGACTATTATGTCAGTGTGTTACTGCAACTTAAATGCACATTACTGCTTCAAAATATTATTTTCAAAATAAAATTTGAATCTTCTCACTAACATTTCATGGAACACTTGCTGTTTTAGTCACTGCATGTTGATGTCTAGCAAACCAGAGACAGTCCGTGAAGTCTTTTGCATGAATACGTAAGCACTTTTCCTGTTTTTTAACCTGATGTTGTTCATGAATTATAACAATCAATAGGATGCTTTCCTGTTTTTTAAGCTTAAAAACAGGATGATTTCCTTTTTATTTTTACTTGTTTTAAAGCCTTATGTAACTGTCAAAATTTTAACTCTTGTTTTAGCCCTTATATGTTATGGGACAATATACACACATGTATTTAGCAGTGTGCTTAAATCAGCCAATATTATAGTTTTTTTAATTATTTTATTTATCAGTATTAGCCATTTTCCCTATTTTTTGCATTTAGATTACGTTCATCTAATGCACACTTAACCTCTAAGTTTACTTCACTATTTTACAAATAAATCCTAATCTAATCATGAAAAACTATATATAATTTTTTGTTACAAATTATGTAGGAACAGTAATAGATTAATTTATGACAAGAGTGCACCTCAAAAATCTACATCATAACAGGATTTCTGACCTTTACATTTACATTTACATTTAGTCATTTTGCAGACGCTTTTATCCAAAGCGACTTACAATTGGGGAATACATAAAGTGATTCATCTTGAAGAGGCAATCAGACAGAGGAAGTGCTCGTAACAACAAGTCTCAGGCATTGTTCAAATAAGTACAAGCTAGCAAGGGAAGGAATAAATAAAGAGAAAGAAAGGTTTTTTTTTTTTTGTATAAAGTTTAGGATGAAGTCAAGTGGTGCTGAAAGAGATGAGTTTTCAGTTTACATTTAGCAGACGCTTTTATCCAAAGCGACTTACATAGCATTCAAGTTACAGTTTTTACATTTTATCAGCTCTTGCTTTCCCTGGGAATCGAACCCATGATCTTGGCGTTGCTAGCGCCATGCTCTACTATTTGAGCTACAGGAAAGCTAGTTGTTTCTTGAAGGTTGATAGGGATCCAGCATTCCTGATAGGGGTGGGAAGATCATTCCACCAGCCAGGAATGCTGAATGAGAATGTTCTGGAGAGTGATTTTGAGCCTCTCTGTGATGGTACCACGAGGCGTCACTCACTAGCAGATCTCAGACTTCTGGAGGGGGTGTAGATTCGTAATAGTGAGTGGAAGTAGGTGGGTGCTGAGTTCTATATGCAAGCATCAGTGTCTTGAACTTGATGCGAGCTGCAACTGGTAGCCAGTGCAAGGAGATAAAGAGAGGTGTAACATGGGCCCTTTTGGGCTCATTGAAGACCAGCCGTGCCGCTGCATTCTGAACCATTTGTAGAGGTTTGATTGTGTTTGATGGAAGTCCAGCCAGAAAAGCATTGCAGTAGTCCAGCCTAGAAATGACAAGGGCCTGGACAAGAAGTTGTGCAGCATGCTCCGTCAGAAAGGGCCTGATCTTTCTGATGTTGTGTAGTGCAAACCTGCAAGATCGAACAGTCTTTTCAATGTGCTCTTTGAAGGTCAACTGGTCATCAAAGATTACACCAAGATTTCTGACCGAAGTTGATGGGGTAATTGCTGATGAACCTAACTGAATCGTGAAGTCATGCTGTAGAGTTGGAGTGGCAGGGAAGACAAGAAGCTCAGTCTTTGCCACGTTGAGCCGTAGGTGATGTTCTTTCATCCATGCCGAGATGTCCGCCAGGCAGCCTGAGATCCGTGCAGCTACCGTTGGATCATCTGGTTGAAAAGAGAGATAGAGCTGTGTGTCATCAGCGTAGCAATGGTAGGAGAAGCCATGTGCATGTATGATGGGACCCAGTGATGTAGTGTATGTGGAGAAGAGGAGGGGTCCAAGAACCGATCCCTGAGGAACCCCAGTGACCAGTTGATGTGCTTTGGAGACCTCCTCTCCCCAGGCCACCCTGAAAGACCTACCAGTGAGATAGGATTCAAACCACTGAAGTGGAATCCCAGTGATGCACAGAGATGAGAGGGTAGACAGGAGGATCTGATGATTAACAGTGTCAAAAGCGGCAAATAGATCCAGCAGAATGAGGACTGATGATTTGGAGTCTGCTTTTGCAATTCGCAGGGCTTCAGTGACTTAGAGTAGCGCAGTCTCAGTAGAATGGCCACTCCTGAAACCTGACTGTTTAGCATCCGGTTTGTTGTTCTGTGAAAGAAACAATGAGACCTGGTTGAAGACAACTCATTCCAGTGTTTTCGCAATGAATGGAAGGAGAGAGACAGGTCTATAGTTTTCTATAAGAGAAGTGTTTAATGTAGGTTTTTTGAGCAGTGGGGTTACCCGAGCCTGCTTGAACACAGTGGGGAAGATGCCTGTGAGGAGAGATGTGTTGATGATGTGTGTGAGTGCTGGTAAGAGTGTGGGAGAGATTGCTTGGAGAAGGTGTGAGGGGATTGGGTCCAGAGGACATGTTGTAGGATGGCTGGAGAGGAGAAGTTTGGATACTGCCGCCTCAGTGAGGGGACAGAAGGAGAAGATGGGAGTTTTAGCAGTGGATGTGGTTGGTTGGAGGTCGTGTGTGTGTGGAGTTGAGAACTGACTACTGATTGTTCTAGTTTTGCCTGTAAAAAAAGTGGCAAAGTCATCAGCTGTTATAGAAGTGGTGGGAGGTGGTGGAGGGGGACAGAGGAGAGAATTAAATGTTCTGAAGAGATTACGCATGTCCTTTGTCACAAAAAGTCTTTTTTAGTTACCTTTTTCCCTATCACATTTTAGAAATCATCACAAATTATATATCAACTAAAAGCTTAAAACCTCAAAATTCATCCTGTGAAAACCATTTTAAAATTGGACATTGCATTTCCATGGAAATGGTACTTCAAAATCATATTCAGGGTTCGTACAAGGTGCTTGAAGTGCTTGAAGTACTTGAATTTGACTTTTTCAAATTTAAGTCCTGGAAAACCCTTGAAAACAGCCATATTTATGGAAAGGTACTTGAAAAGTACTTGAATGTTTAAAAGGCAGTATATATGAAATTGGTATAAATTTTTGTTTTCCATAAAAATAATCTTTTCTCGCAAAATTAACGATGCAGCGCGTCTGATATAAATATATAGCTGTTTCACCTGGCTTTTGGGACCGCACGAGATCTAGCGATATTACTCCTTGAGGTGAAAAGTGGTCTCAATAAAAAGTTGATTTTGTGGTAAAACATTTGATAGTGCTTGCATTACATTGTTCAGTCTTTTACTGCATGTACTGTTTGTTTGGGTTTCATTTGGGAATGCGTATAAAGTCTGATGCGTTTTGTTGTTGCACTGTTATCATTTACAAGCGTGGAGCACGTCTCCATCTCAGCCGCTCGGTCCACAAACTCTTCCTCTGCATATGCAGAGGAGTTTGGGTTGCTTAACATTTATCTGGGAAAACAGTGTGCGTTATCTCACTAGATTTATAACGTAAATCATTTTAAAACCCATGCCAATACAGGAGAATACATCAATATATTTCTATATGCAATTTGTGTACATCGCAATTTCAAAATAAAAGTTCAAACCCTCGCTCTGAGTTTGCATGTGGCCAAATATTAAAATGACATGGATTTAAACGTCGTTGAATCACGCAGTAAAATAAAACATCACCAGGCCGTTGGTGCCCTCTACAGGTATTTGTTATAATATGTATAAGCATATTACATTATGTATTTTAAGTGTTGTTCAGTAAAACCATGTGATTACTTGGTTTTGATACTTTATTTGAACCAATTATTATCATCTCATCGTTAGTTTAATATATATATATATATATATATATATATATATATATATATATATATATATATATATATATATGACCCTGGACCACAAAACCAGTCATAAGTCAATTTTTTGAAGTTGAGATGTATATGAGATGTATGATCTGAAAGCTGAATAAATAAGCTTTCCATTGATGTATGGTTTGCTATGATAGGACAATATTTGGCCAAGATACAACTATTTGAAAATCTGGAATCTGAGGGTGCAAAAAAAATCAAAATACTGAGAAAATCACCTTTAAAGTTGTCCAAATGAAGTTCTTCGAAATGCATATTCCTAATCAAAAATTAAGTTTTGATATATTTTTACGGTTGAAAATTTACAAAATATCTTCATGGAACATGATCTATAGGCTACTTAATATCCTAATGATTTTTAGCATAAAAGAAAAATGGATCATTTTGACCCATGCAGTGTATTTTTGGCTATTGCTACAAATACACATGTGCTACTTAAGACTGGTTTTGTGCTCCAGGGTCACATATATAAATGTATTCAATATCAAGCCTGTTTTTCACCTAGTTAGGTCTATTTTTATTACTAAAAATATCACTCAAAGATTACTCAATTGTCGCAATAATCAGTATTACTTGATTACCAAGATAATCATTAGTTACGGCTCTAGATTAGTTAAATGTTTCAAAATACAACTACATTGTTTTGCTTTTTGTGATTAAAAGACAAATGTTTTGTCATTAAAAATTCTTAAAAATAGTATTAAAATACTGTCTCATTCTAGTGAACCAAGTATCTGTATTTTGTCTCATCCCGTGAGCTAAGTATATTGTCACACCCCTAGTAGTGTCTACGTGCATGATATAGCTCATAACTTTCCAAGTGTGTGATGAAGCTTTTACACTTCAAGTCAATTACATATTCATAAAAAAATCACTTTAAATAAAGAAAGTGATAACTTTGCCGTAGTATTCTTTCAAATGTTAAAGTTGCCACAGCTATTGCATGCTTTGCATGTGCTGCACTTTATTTGTACTATTTTGTTTTATTAGTTTATTTATTAGAATTTGAAAGATAATAATGATATTGTGATCTCTGATTTTAGTCCTTGAAAACGAAAAAAGTAGTGCTTGAAAAGTCCTTGAAAGTCCTGGAATTTCATTTTGCAGTTTCTGTACGAACCCTGCATATTACAAAATGTATTCATTTATGAATTATAACAATTTAAGTTTGGATAAATTGTGCACTTTCACATCTGTGTTCCAAAATGGGTGTGACAGTTAAATGGTTAAAGTAAATCTTTAAAAACACAAGTGATGTAATAATACTGTTAATAATAAATATTAAATAATAAATAGTATACATTTATTATAAGCTGTTTCTCTGCAATGAAATGAAATAATCAAACCTGAGATTATTACAGTACCATGTTAACAAGGGTTACAGGTGTCGGTATTTGCTTTAGTTAGCCCATTATTGCATTTTTGGTTGGAATGTAGCTCAGATAGACAAACATCCCCATGAAGATTTTTGCATATTCACAGATTCTGTATAGAAATTCCCTGATATTCGGCCAGATCCTCAAGGATTATTAAAGCCACTAGAGCACTGGTCTCACAGCAGCAGTAAAGGCCAGCATGCAGCCATAGTTATGAACAGCCCTAATGTTTCTATGACCTCATTTTTCACTACACAGCCTACGTACTTCAAGTTTAACGAGCCCTCTTAACATTTTTTTCTGTGCTTATGGCACTTAACACGCTGTTGTAAAAGTCATCCTAACTTAGATGACATATAAAGTTACACCTCTGCAGTGCTGCAAGTTGCTTCAGCTTTATGTTTAGAGGATGGTATATAGCACGTTGTATAACGATTCATCTTTAATTAAAAGGATTTCAGAGTTTACTTTAGTGGGAATTAAGTGTCTTTAATGATATTGTTTTTAGCACTATCTTTAGCTCCCAGGCTAGAGGAGAAATAGAAACCTCTTTTACTGCTGCATTGTTTAGTTTTCCAGGCGTGGTAAAGGCATTTGCACATAAAGCTTCCAAATCCACATTATAGAAAACTAATTCCTCTGAATTCCTGATAGAAGACATAAACCAAATTTGTCTTCTAAAAGTGTGAAGTATACGATTTGTTTTCGGTGTGGAAAATACTCATATTGTTTCTCATTTCCAAAGCCTTGTTATTGTTTTTGTTTTTTTCCTGCGGCCCTGAAATCCAGTTCAGGAATATATTCCATTTCATATTAAAGGTTTCACAGAGTTCATTTCCTCCTTTGAAATTACAACTCTTTTCTTATCACAAGTAAATAAATATCACAATTATCAATCGGCGTTCAATGTAAATGGAGCCACGAAGCACCTGTGGGATGACAGGTGACCCTCAGCCCGCCATTTTACCCCCAATAACTTGTTGTAGCATATTTGAATTGCATTCATGCTGTAAGTGTGTCATCATATCTCTGCAATGTTTCAACAGCATTGTGAGAATCTCTCTATTGATCATACTTTCCATGTAGTGCTGAGATGAAGCCTTTTACCTCAGGCTGCTTCTGGGATTTTGTTCCACGTTACTTGCTCACTCTAACTTTAAAAGTGTTGAATATGCCTGTGCTACTTTAGTTATTAAGTAAAATACATACTTAGTTTTTCTCTCTCTCTCTCTCTCTCTCTCTCTCTCTCTCTCTCTCTCTCTCTCGATGTTAAAGTAGGTACTTCTACACCATTTTAGTTTCATTAGGGAATTGCAAGGTGTTTGTTTGAGTTTGATGGAAAAACAAATAATTAAATCATAAAATTGTACAATTCAAAGAAATATTCTAAAAAATATAATTTTGAAATATTTTTTAAGTAAAATAATGTGAAACATATTTTGTTTACCTGCATGTTATGTAACTATTAAAATAATGACAACAAAATATATATAAACGTGAAAATGTTTTGCTAAATTGTTGCAAGATTAACTCGATGACTTCAAGTATTTTATTCCTGTAAATATTTCATTTTAAATAACCCCTGTCCTAAAGGATGCCTTTTTAAAATATAAAACATTACTCTTTTTGAGCAGTTTGATATGTACATTTCTAGTTTGTTCAAAAGCGTTTGGGCCTGGCTACTTATAAAAAGTGAGGAATTGACTGCTTTATTTGACTGCTTTATGTGCATACTTTTACAAATTCATTCAGTCAACTAGTGGCTGATGCTTTTGCCAACAAAACTGAAAAGCATTTTATCGTTTTGGCAAGCACTATTCTGATTGGCTGATTTTACACAAGGGCATACAAGGATTTTAATCAGTCCATCTGTAAACAATGTTGTATTGTGTACTGGAGTAGCCAAAGTTTGCATGGTTACTAACATCTTGGAAAGTAGATTTTTGTTTAGTAGACATCTAGTCGCAATATTAACACAAAATAACATATTTCAAAAGATTTTTTGACTTTACAGTCAAACGCAAGGGGAATATTGAATGTTTTGTTCTCCATTGAATTTCCTTGACAAAAACATTCTTCAGGATATCTTCTGTTGTGTAAAGTTGTGAAAATAAACTCCACTGACCCTGGTCGTGTGATGACAAATAATAATTCTGTTCAATTCTATTCACGGAGTCTGACAGTGTCTGGAATCTCAGAGTCAGGGCCGCCCTCCACCTTCAATCCCTTCACCACACTCACATAGTGCTGCTTCAGTAGTGAACTCAGCAGGGCGCACTTATCAGATCTCTTCCCCCACATGACTTCCTCTTTTCCCCTCTGGTCTCAAATCCCATACTGTTCACCCTCGTAATTCCCTCTCTGATAACTTAACGGCTGTCTCATTCATTCTCATACATATATAGATCAGTAGCAGGCGCTTGTCTTCTGAAATTTTTACACCTTTTAACACCTTTTACAGTAAGTTACACTATCAACAAGGAACTAATACTATAATGTTGCTGTATGTTTATATGAACATACTAGTTTATAGAATTTAGGTATGCTACCAATTTAAACTTTTGGGGTCAGTAAGAGTTTTGTTTTCTTTTATTTATTCAGCAAGGATGCATTAAATTAATCAAAACTGACACACATTGTTACATATATATGCTGTTTTTTTTCAAGGAATCCTAAAAAAAAAAATCATCAGAGATTCCACAAAAATATTAAGCAGCACAACTGTTTTTAATATTGATAATGCAGTGAAGATTGATACAACAATGATTGATTGACAGTGAAGACTGGAGTAATGGCAGCAGAAAATTCACCTTTGCCATCACAGGAATAAATTACATTTTTAAATTTATTAAAATAGAAATAGTTATTTAAAATTGTGCTAATATTTTACATTATTGTTGTTTAATTGTATTTTTAATCAAATAAAAGTAGCCTTGTTGAGCATAATAGACTTACTTAGAGGGGCATTATCATATTAACATGGTAATTAGCCAGTCGCAGATCTCAAGTGACTTTTTATGTCTCACCATTCCCACCTCACATGTACACTTTGGGATCTCAGTGGGATCTCAAGGAAGGCAAAAGAAACATTGCTGCCTTCTGAAACCTTGCTCAGGTTTGGACGGTGTTACTTCCAAGAAATGAACAGTTTCTGCATTATTCGGTCACATATTTTGTAATATTTGTTATATTTTGGTTATATTTGGAGTCCTTGGAGAAAACGCAACTGATGCGGATACACAAATGCACACACACACAGTTTGCATGCTAATACAACATCAAGGCCTCCACACACAGTAAAGATTCAAGGACACACTTCGGCACTTCCATGCACACTGTTTCACACTGAGGCGCACACATTGCTGATGTGTTTCTTTTTCGATCGGTGACACAAATGACAGTAGGCCACCTTTTCACTCTATGAATTGTTTGTGCAGAGGGACAGTGTGCTAGATACAGTTTCACATTTACAGTACCATAACAAGAATATATTATTCTCCATTGCAGCAAAGGATTTGTGTCGGTACTGTAGCAAACAGCACTCGGCAGTCATCAAACTGGCCTGCGGGCTAATTCAAAGACTTGCACGACATCGACGCGTGGCCATTCTCTGGAAATATGCAATTTACATTATGCCGGATGAAGCATCTAAAGGTACAATGTCCTTGGGCCTGTGCGTGGGCTAACGTTAGCATAAAACCTTATTTACAAATGAAGCTCGTTGCTATTAGTGTGCATTATGACAAAATAAGTCTTGTGTGAAGTCTTATTACCGGGGGCACGCTGGAGCGGTTACACTGATGAAAGCTATTCATATTTTGCCTGCGCAGGTATGCGTGTATGTGCATATAGTTTGTTATTGCAGTTTCCAATCTCTCGCTCTTTTTTTGAGTTACAATTCAAGTAAACGACCATTTTTCAGTCTCTGCTGTTAAAAAAGAAAGAAACTGAAGCAAACGTGAACAGGGGATTTGTTGTATCATGGTTCTAAACTGCATTAGAAATGCAGCGGACGCAAACTGACATTAAAGGATTAGTTCACCCAACAAGGAAAATTTGCTGAATATTTACTCACCCTGAGGCAATCCAAGATGTAGATGAGTTTGTTTCTTCATCTGAACAGATTTGGAGAAATGTAGCATTACACTTTCTCACCACTGGATCCTCTGCAGTGAATGGGTGCCGTCCAAACAGCTGATAAAAACATCACAATAATCAACAAGTAAACCACATGACTGCAATCCATCAGTTAACATCTTGTGAAGCAAAAAGCTGCATCTTTGTAAGAAACAAATCCATCATTAAAATGTTTTTAGTTTCAAACCGTTGCTTAAAATATATGGAAGCCCATTTCCGCCATTGAATAAAAAAATTTTTAAAAAAGTAATTGCAAGTTTTTATCTCATAATTCTGACTTTTCTTCTCGCAATTGTGTTTACATCTCGTGATTCTGATTTTTTTTTCACAGAATTGCATGATATAAACAAATGCGAGTAAACAAAGTGAGAATGGTAGGATATAAACTCGCAATTCTGCAAAAAAAGATTATATCTCGCAATTCTGAGTTTTTTCTTGCAATTTCGAGTTTATATCACACAATACTGACATTATAACACTCAACACTTTTGTTTATATCTCAAAATTCTGAGAAGAAATTCAGAATTGTGAGTTTGTATCATGCAATTATGAGAAAAAAGTCAGAATTGTGAGATAAAAAGTAGCAATTAGCTTTTTTTAAATTTTTTTATTCAGTGGCAAAAATAGGCTTCCATAAAAATATTAATCCTCTATCCATAATATTGCTTTCTCCAGTGGAAAAAGTCATCATGTCTGAATCAGGAGAGAAATATGCACAGATCAAGCAAGCGAAATAGTTCTAAACAAATGTGTTGGTGGATTTTGATGTGAGAGGACAGCAGGGGATGGACTTTGTTACCAAAGGAAGCATTATTATTGATTAGGGTAAACGTACCTATTAAGCTCACCAAAATCTACACTGAGACATTTTTAGTGCACAAGATATTGTTTTCAGTACAAGAAGTTATGTTAAAATAAAATATTAATCTCTCACACAAAAATACATAATTTTATTTTAAATGACAAAAGCATTTTGATGAAGATATACGTCATTAAATGCAAATAGTCTGGCTGTGCTTAATGGGTACATTTGTGTACCCTTTAAGCACACCCCTGTTCCCATTAAGCTCACATCATGTTTTATTAAAAATTCTTGTTTATTTTAAACAACCTTTTTAAAGAATAATTAAAAAATATTTTATTTGAAGGTACAAAGTCAATCAAAAAAAAAAAAAAAAGTCTGTAGATTTTAGCTGACATATCTAATAGAAAATCACGTAGTGTATGATGGTCATAGACTCCAATTTTTAGCTTCAGACTATGATTCCATCCAGTCGGAGGAGATCAAACATGTTTGATATTTTTAGCCAATTTTAGAACACATATTGTTCTCATTTGTCACATTTCTGTGCGAGTTTGATGTGATCGGAAGGAATTTAAAGTCTGGTAGTGTATGATCTTCAGTCGTTTAGTGTATGATGCCCAGTTTTCCTTTGTGACTGTTTACAATACTATTATAAGTCTGTAAGTGTATGATGCCTGGTGTTTTAAAAATCTGTTCACATTTTAAAAGTCGTGTAGTGTATTCCAGCCTTTAGTTGTTTTTTTTCTGGACAGATACGACAAGTATCTGATGGCTTCTTCTTTGTAGAGATGACATGCTTCTTTCATCATTGGGCATAAACATTAGTTATGTCTAGATTTTGTCATCATAAAGCTGTGAAAATAAGTTATTAACCATTTTATAAAGATAAACCTAAAGTGACAACCATCAGTTTATATTTAAAGTCTGTTTTTGAAGTATTTATATAGACGTTCAGTGTGGAAAAGCTCAAAGGGGGCACACTGAGCTTAATGGGAGCAGCAACCATTTTTAATAAATTTCATGTAATATTTATAAAAATGACAATATTTTGCAAAATAAATAATCTAGGGCACGTATTAAGTTCATACATATTTTATTTTGAACAACTATTATTGACAATATCCATGAAATTGTATTTTTTCTTATTGATGTCACACTGAAGCTGTGTGATTTTCATAGGAGTGTACCCTTTAAGCTCACCTTAAAATAATATGAAATCTTTAAAAATTACAGCAGTGTAAAACCACAGACCAGCAATAAACTGTCGATTTATAATATTATGGATGTAAAAACACAAGCCAGTAATGCCTGTGAAGTAATATATTAGCGTAGCACACAATCTTATCCAGCTAGTCAGCTAACTGTGTTCTGTAGCGTCTGCGCTGTGTTGCTAAAACCATCTTTTGGATCTAATGTAATTATTTCCCTCATCCAAGTTCCAGGTTATAATATGCAAAAGTGTAAACATTAATCTCTTAATTTTACAATAAGTAGTGAAACTTACCCAAAATAAAGGTTTAAACATCTAAAAAATGCACATTTAAAGGGCTACTCTTCTGGTGAAAGTTTTTAGACAGCTTTCAAAATGGCCGCCAGACAGTGTGAGCACATGGAGACCCATATCTCACTGTGCAATGATCTGATTGACTTGAAATTATAGGAGGTATACAGTAACAAACACATCAATTGGTTAAGACATCAAGCAGGATAATAAATTATTTTTTCTTTTTATAATCTGATCTCAAAAATGGAAGTGTGTTTAATGGGTACGTGAGCTTAATAGGTACGTTTACCCTATGACCAGAAACAGCGTCAAAAGTTAAAATACCTTAATGACGCATTTGTTTCTTATAAGCACGCAGCTTTTCACTTCATAAGATATTAATAGATGAACTGGAGTCATGTGGATTACTCGTGGATTATGGAAACGTTTTTTATTAGATATTTGAACTCTGATTCTGACGACTCTGATTCACCGCGGAGGATCCACTGGTGAGCAAATGATGTAATGCTACATTTTCCAGATCTGGTCAGATGAAGAAACAGACTTAAATGGCCTGAGGGTGAGTACATTTTCAGCAAATCTTCATTTTTGGGTGAACTTTCTCTTTAAATGCACATGGGAAGCATCAATGAAATGCCAGTTTGCATCATTTGACTACATTTGTAGATGGGTTAGTCTATATTTAGTGATCCTGTGTTGCTCATAACTCACAATAAAGAGAGTTGACAATGCTTTCGCGTGCCATAGCATGTTTCCCAATGGAGATATAGAATAAATGACGTTTCTATGTTTAGAATTTGCCGTACACGTGACTCATGCATAGATATAAGCCAAGGTTTTAGTGCTGCAGGGTGGAAGTACTTAAATATGCATTACGGAGAATTTTTAGATGTTCATAGATCAGCCCTGCTTCACCTTTTGAACTCGTCCAGATGAACCTGCGGTGAGGAAAGTTGGGGTTTAATTCACAAAACCTTCTGTTTGAGATCAGCACATCTTCACTTTTGACCTTGTTCATAATTAAGCTGGCTATCCAAATAATTTGATTTCATAAACTTAGTATATTAACACTTGCAAAGAGTTCTTTTATTAACTTTCCTTAGGTTGCCCCCAAGTATGCACTGAGAACAAAATCATCATAATTTGCTTTAATTGCTATGTTTTGAATTGCAAATCAGCCCCTTTTTTTCCTTAGATATCTTCGATCAAATACTAATGAGGTTCTTATTTACACAAAATATAATTTCCTTTCTCCCATGCGGAGTTGATGTATCTCAGTGTACAAAAAGGTGTTTAGGTTAGAATTTGCATAAGGGCAGAATGTCTTGTTCTCTTCATATCAACCGCCCCATCCTCCCTTCATCCCCAACTCTTTCTCTGCTCGTCTTTATACAACAAGATTTGCTGAACGATGTCATGAATGAGAAGTGAGCCCAGTTGCCATAGCAACAAGCCATTTTACCTCCGACCGGCAACATATATTACAATGCAGAACAAAAAAGGTAGAACAAATGAGGCAAAAGTACTTTCGTTGAGAGCAGGAGAATTGGGATGTTTTTACTTTGTGTTATATTTGAATCACAAAGACAGCTGTTATTTAACGAGTGTAACACACACCTTGTGCAACCAGCAAGTTCCAGTGCCGCTAGAGAGATTATTTGACCTTTCCTTTTATTCATAAGAACAGTGACGGTGAGTGCTGATGTAGCAATGATGTAGAAGAGCATGTAGATTTTCATTCAGTCTGACTATGATTTTCAGTGCTGATATCGTAAGTGCAGTTTGTTTTTCCTGTGTTCGCCACTGGATTACTGGGGCAGCTCCTCTTGAAAGGTTAACACAGATGCGTGTGGGGTTTTTTTTATTTTTTTTAATTAACCTCGCGTTTTGAGGATAATGTTTCTCTGTTTCTGGGACCAAAAGAAGAGGCCTGTATTCCTCTCTCTGATGATGGTATTTGAATAAAGGTCATGTTCAGAGGAAGAGAAATGTCAGGTTTGTATGTAATGCAGAATAGCCAAAAAATGCCTTAAATTATGCTGTGTGCTCAAATGTGAGTGGCGTAATTGTGCTCGGTTTGATTCGTAATCAGAATTCGTTGCCAAACTGCAACAGACCCAAGATTTACCGAAAGGGGAAAATACGTATATGCAGTTCAGAGCACAGATGGTTTACAGAGATACCAGGAGGGAAACTCTAGCACTGTATTCAGAATTCTTAAGCTATGTTAATGAGTAGAAGATGAAAATTACTTTTATAAAAATATAATAATGCTTCTCTCGCGAGTGACCCCAGAGAAAGCCTTTGGCGCAGAGCCTCTGCTGATTGTGAAACTTTGCGTTTTCCTTCTGCTGTTGGCAGCTTTGCCACATGTGTCTCAGAGTAGCGTTGTGATGAACCCTGTCGCGATGTGTATCCTCACAGAATAGATTGCTGGCCTGAAGAGAAGTTGCATATGCTGTGCTGTTTTGCCAGTACTGTAGGTGTGAGTTTAAAGGGGTAAAAATAAAAATTCTGTCATTATTTACTCACCTTCATGTCATACCAAACTTATAGTGCTCAAAAGGAGATTTCTTAATGCACCATGTTTGAATAAATGTAATATGAAATGATTGTGATTAGCTAGCTGCTGCAGAAGAGAATATTATCAGTGATTAATGATTTAATTTTTTTTTTCTTCGCAAAAAGCTATATCTTCAGAAGATGCGCAATATAGTGTTTGTAATATACAGCTATGGAAAAAATTGAGAGACCACTTGAGGGTTCTCAGTTTCTCTGAATCTATGATTTGCGGTTATGTGTTTGAGTAGAATGTGATTTTGTTTTGTTCTGTAGACTACTCGTGACATTTCTTCCAAGTTTTAAGTGGGAATGCTGTCCTTTAGAACAACTGGCCCAAATAACAAAGAAAATTAAAATGGCATGTTTGCAGACATGTTTATATTCATTTTTAGACAACACAATACCAAAGTTTTAACTTCAGAGTTAAGAAATCAATATTTGGTGGAATAACCCTGATTTTCAATCACAATGAATGAAAACATTTGTTATTTTTGACCAGTTTGACCAAAAAAGGTGCTCTTTGATCACATTATTTTTATTTGAAGTTCAGAAGAAATGTTATCAGACGTTTATAGAATAGAATAAATATTAGCATTTTGCACAAACCTAGTAAATCCAGTAGATCCAGAGAAACTGAGAGTTTTTAGGTGGTCTCTTAATTATTTTCCATAGCTGTAGATATACAGTACAATTCAAACATTTGGGCTTTTTTAAAAAAAAACCTTTTATGTCTCATGTTCACCACTGCATTTATTTGATTAAAAATACAGTAAAACTGTAATATTATGGAATATTATTACAATTTAAAATAACTTTTCTATTTTAGTATACTTTAAAATGTAATTTATTTCTGTGATGGCAAAGCTGAATTTTCAGCAGCCATTACTCCAGCCTACAATGCACATGACATTCAGATAAAGTTTTTTCAGGATTCTTTGATGAATAGAAAGTTTGAATGAACATCTTTTTTTGAATGATTATAAATGCCTTTACTGTGATGTTTAATAAATGTAATGCATCCTTACTGAATAAAACTTTTATTTTCTTTCCAAAAAAAAAAAAGTCTTATTAACCTCAAACCCAAATCATAGTGTATGAGTTGACACTTTTTGGACTATTCACTATTCACTTTTGTTAAATGGAAAAAGAGCAGTTTGACCATTCTGCCTAACATTTCCTTTTTGAGTCCTAAAGGATTCTGAAAATCATACAGGTTTGGAACGATATAAATAATGAAAGAAAATATGAAAAAAAAAATCATTTTGTAGTGAACTATTCATTTAATCGTGCCATATAACAGTTAAAAAGCATAAAGCTGAACTTAATTTCAGTTATTTGCACATGGACACAAGTACTGACATTCTGCAGTGAGAACGATCATTTTTCTCATGTATACAGTCAGCCAAGGTCACTTTCTTGGATCACAGTAGATTATTTTTCAAATTCCACAGATTTTAGTTGGGTATTATATCAGCGACACCAAAGTTGAAGTATTTCGTCAAAGCTGGCTGGTTCTTCAAGGTTGTTTTTTCAGCCCGTATGTGCTCTCTCTGCCCCTGTGCTCTTCACACTCTCCTTCAGTGTGAGGGCTGTATGCTTCAATATTGGCCCCTCACATCCACAACAAGGTTTAGAGTGTCTTGCTCAAGGATGTGTTAAGATTTGAGTGCTGTGTTGGAAGAAACAGAAGGTCCCTGGAGCTGTGCACACTGAACCACATGAAAAAAGCAGATGTGTTTCAGTTCTTTAATGAAATCGCACCCAAATGTGGTGTTGAAGGATGCTCCATGTCAAGTGTTCCTCGCTAGTGTAAAAACTTGACGTTTGGTTTTTCTTGCTTTGTTTGGAGGAGGTTAAGAGTCAGTTTTTTTGGCATGCAGAAATGATCTGGGATTCTCTTCAGTGGGGTTTAATTGAGTTTTGGGTTTAGTCTGTGATGATACCACTTATGAATGTATTGATTTTTTTTCCCTCTCTTTTAAAAAAGGAGAGACTTTGAAATAAGCTGTTGTTGTATGATGCATTGCAGGAGTAAGGTGCTTTGGGGAAAGAACGGTCTATCTTTTCTTATATGTGCCTGCACCGATGCTTTTCCCCTCTACAAGATCTGCAGGCATGGAATTAGAAATCTCACAGAAGCAATAAACAGTAATTGGATTTGGCGATGGAAATCTCGTTACCAGGAGAGAGAGAGACCCTGATGGGAACACTGGCAACTTCTCAGGGCTATTGCTGCCACCCTCCCCTCCTCTCTCTCGCCCCACTGATTTAACCAATCATCTTGTATTTGAATCCAGTGAGACCCCCGGTGACGAGGCTGACTGCCGGGGGAGTCTGTGTACGGCTGTCAGTCAGCGAAGCTCTGAGACAGTAGTCATGAGGCCAAGATCAACAGCCACCACATAACAGTGTCCTTCCATCGTTGTGTATCTACAGCCTGCCTAATAGTTGTCACGTGGCAAAAGTTCAAGTTTGCAAACGGTCACAATTAATCTGACCAACTGTGCATACGATGGCCAAAGGATCTCAACAGTCCATGGCCCATAGTAATAATAATGTTAGTAATGACTGCAGTAACATTGCTTGGACAAGCAGCCATTTTAAAACAGATTGCAAATCCAACTGGTGTTGCATTAAAGCCAATATTATATAAAATTAATGTTTAAATACTTTTTTTTAATGTTCAAGGACCTATTGTGCATGATTTATTGATGCACATTGTTAAAAATAAATCAATAAATAAAATGTGGATAAGATATATATATTTTTCCTTTGAATATTCACTTTATTACTGTGCGAAAGTTTGGGGTCAGTCATTTTTTTATGTTTCTGAAAGAAGTCTCTAATACTCACTAAGGCTGCATTTATTTGATACAGTAAATGCAATAATATTGTGAAACAGTATTGCAGTTTTTAATAACTATTTCTATTTAAATATACTTTAAAATGTAGTTTATTCCTATAATGTCAAAGCTGAATTTTCAGCAGCCATTACTTCAGTCTTCAGTGTCACATGATCTTTCAGAAATCATTCTAATATGCTGATTTGGTGCTCAAGAAATATTTCTTATTATTATCAATGCTGAAAACAGTTGTGCTGATTAACATTTTTTGAGGAAACCATGATATGTTTCTTCAGGATTTTTTAATAAAGCTCAAAAGAACAGAATTTGAAATTACAAATACATTGTCACAAAGTTTAAAATAAAAGCTTAGTCGATTGATTGCAGCCTCGCTCAATAAAAGTATTTCTTTCTTTCAAAAAATGGTGGTGTATGTAAGATTATGGAAGAAAAATGGGTTTTAAACGTCTTTTCATGCTTGCTTGATGCTCACAGTTTGTGTACTTTCCTCCAAAGCAACTTTTGTGTTTACCCTCACTGGAAATGAACTTTTAATCCTAAATATTTGTAATGAAAGAGGTCTTTGAGTTGCTGAGTTGACGTGAGACTAGACAAATGAAAGCCCAGGGTATTCACAAACACACTCACAACTTTCAGATTCTCTGTTAGTGATTAGAACACTCATTTTGGCTTGTTTACTGCCCGGCAGTTCACTTCAGGAGATCCGGGAAGATTTCATAGGTGCGGGATTTTAATTAGATATGTTTTCTCAACTACCACCACAATAATGACAGCTGAAATCCATTTATGCTTTCCTTCAAGCCCGAGCCGAAGGAATGAATTGACTTCTTCTAATATTGCACTAATTCAGCTTGCTGTAAAAAGTTAATTGAGAGGGTCAGGGAGCTAAAATGCCTTGTCAAAATCAATTAGCCAGCTTACATATTTCACTAAAAATTCAATAATGTTTATTTTTGCCCATTCAGGAACTTTTTGTGATTGTCACCTCATGCACTTTCTTTCCTCAGTGAAAAGCATCATTGTTTGAAAATGTCACCTCTGCTGTGTGTAGGTGTTTGTTTAGAGAATTTGTACTGATTTGCATCAGACAAGTGGGGCCATTTCAGGAAGCGCCAGTGCATTTTGATTAATGCCATTGGCCGGTGCCAGTGTAATCAGAAAAGTTCAATTTAAAGTAAAGAAGACTGTGTTCATAACTTAAAAAACACAGAGAGAGAAAAATACTAAGAGAGGAATAGACTTTATATCATAATAGCTCTGTGAGACCACAGAAATAGATTTGGTCAGCTCTTTTCAATATTATGCTCAGTATGTGTTGTATTATAATATTAGTATGTTGAAATTATGTTTTTAATTAATAGTACAGACTGAAACATCCTATCACGATGTATGTTTTTTGTTCCCTAGAGACTCTGTGTTATTAAAAGGACCTTTTGGGGGATCATTACTTATGTGTGTGCTGGCTTGATGCTTAATCATAAGGTGTTGAAATAAAGAACGTGTAATTATGCTCTTTTCTTCAGACGGGGCATCAGAGATGGTGGGAGCAGGAAATCCCGATAGAAGACAACATCCAGAAAGGAGAACTGCTCACCTACAACCTCACTGAACTCATTAAACCCGAAGCCTACCAGGTCCGCCTCACACCCATAACACGATTCGGGGAGGGGGATTCAACGGAAAGGATCATTCGCTACAGTGGTAAGAAAAAGCTTGTTTGATTATGATCATGTTTGTTCTCAGTGTTCTCAGTATTTTGTTACAAAAAAGAGAAAGAGAAAGTGAGTCTTCAACTACAGTGGGGTCAAAAATAGGGTTTCACAATGTATCTGTACCATATTAGCTATCAGCATTAGAATTTTTTAATTTATCAATTTAGGTCGATATTCAGCGTTTTTGCATGTTTTTCCCCTATTTTTATATTTTAATTAGATTTTTCATTGCTGTAATCTAACACTCACTTTAAGTGATTTTTTATCAAGACTAATAAACACAGTAAATCCTTAATAATAGTCCATCTTTCAAATCTCTTTAGCAAATTTAATAATGAAAATCCATTTTTTCATACTGTGTATTATGATATTAATGCATATTTTGTTGATTTTTTTTTTTTGTTGAACAATTGATTTTATTTTTTATTTTATTTTTTTATTGTATAGAAACTTAATTAAACCATTGCTGTTTACGGTATCAACCATAAAGTGAAATAGGTGCATCCCTCTAGTAAGTCCTCATTGAAATTCTGAATTTCATGTATTTTTTTAGTACACTATTCTCTCAAATTGTTATGCATTCAGTTTAGTTTATGATTCATGGTTATTATTATTCAGTTAGAAAAAATGCTACATTTTCACCAATGCTCAGACTTTTGGACCCCACTGGATGTTTCATGCAATATATAAGTCCTTGTGAAAAACATAATAATAATAAACTAAGAATCATGTTAGTGTACTGGTACTGGCACATCTATGTGCTTACTGTTTTAAAGTCAAGGTCATTGATTAAAAAAACTTCGATTTTCCATTCAAGATTAGATTATTTGACAGCTCCAAATATTGTGCAAATTCCTTGTCTTTTTATTAAGAAAGAACACTTCATTGATTCGACTCTTTTAAACATTTGTGTACAAATCTGCTAATCTAACAAATAACCAGCAGATGACATTTTAATTTTTTTTTTTTTTTTTTTTTTTAATGTAATAGAGACCTCTGCTGGCTGTGTACATGAAAAATGCACATATTGCTCATCTGTTGACATGCATTTTATTAGCAACTGTTATATTCATGTTATCTACCAGAGCTATAGATTGATCTTATTGTTTTGCTTTGTGCTTCTTAAAGAGGCCACTCGAGAAACAGGTAACGTATATCAAGTCCTAAACCCTACGTCTGTGGTGCCTGAACCCCTTCCCTTCTTTACTGGAAAACCAATCGTAGTGTGGCAGCTTTATGACCTCACCAATGGCTGGATGCACTTGGGCACATTCATTAACTGTGCACAGTGTTCTGTTATCGAGGTTGCACAACCCCAGTGTTATATTAGAGGCTCTTTAAAGGCTCTGTCTAAATTTTAAGCTATTGCTTTTGGGTAGTAGACATGAAATACTGTGAAAAGTCGATATGTCCTGAGGTTTGACATGCTAGACTCCATCCAAAACTATTTTAAACAGCACCGGGGTGGTCGAGTGAATGCCCTTCATCCTCTGTATGGCTTATAAAAATAGGGATTTGCAAGAAAAAACCACAGAAGGCCTGTGCAGACCAGGTGCAATTTCAAAAGTAGAGAAAAAAAATCCCAAAAAATAATTTATTCTTCCATCCGGTCATTATTTCATTTATGCTGTTCTTAGTTTATTCAGCAGCTTACCCATGTGATATGAAGCCCTATGGCTCTACACAGTCTTTGTGTCAGGTAATGGAAATACCAGTGCTAAAAAATTGAAAATGTCTCATTTCATAACATCTCCCTCTCTGCTATTCCGTTTCCCCTGAAGTCATTTTGCCACAAGGCTCATGGGAAACGACCATCTGTATTGATGGGATGACTTTCACACCAGGAGCACTTTCATCAAAGGGTCCAGCTTTTGCCACTGTGACATTATGCATTTTAATTGGCTCAAATAGCCTGGAGAAGGTGATAGCACAATCACACCAGTCACAATCCATATCCCAGCTTTCACAATAATACACTGGCATTTAAGCTGCGTGTAAATGGTTGGAGAAGCTCTCTGGGAGGATACCTTCTGTTGGTTTGCTAAAACTGCTCATTTACGTTTGAATTTGTCAGACGGCTAAATCCAAAGTGTCTTACATTGCATTCAAGATATACATTGTCTTTCAGTTCATGTGCAACGGCACTGAATTTTTAATGATAAAATGTTAAAAAAAAAGAAAAATCTGTCAAAACCTACCCTCATGTCATTGCAAACTTGTATGTTCTCAGAATGTCAAATTATATTAAGTCACATTTATTTATTATTCATTTTTAAATAATATATATTAAATAAAAAATCATTTATTTTGTGTATTGGTATTCCCATTCATTATATGAATTGCAAATATTTTTTAACTATTTATTAAAAAAAAGAAAGAAAAAGAAAAAAAGAGTATTTTAATTAAAATAGGATTTATCTGTGTCCATGAATATGAATGTCATACTAATAATTTGCCACTAAATAATAGTGGACATTATTTTGAATAGTCTTTTTAAATGACATGAGGAAGAGAAGTATCACTATTTTAAGTTTGATGAATAAAGTTAAGTTCCTCTCACATTTAATTTTTTTTTTTTTTTCACAATCCCAACTGCAAAACATTACGTTTACATTTAGGCAGTTGGCAGATGCTTAAATCCAAAGTGACTTGCATTGCATTCAGTGTATACATTTTTTCAGTTCATGTGCAACACCAATGAATTTTTAATGTTAAAGGGATAGTGCACCCAAAATATGAAAAATCTGTCATAATTTTTTCCCTCATGTCATTCCAAACCCGTATGACCTACTTTCTTCTGTGAAACACACACACACAAAAATATATATTTGGAAATACGTCAGTGTTTTTTCAGTCAGTGGCATCCAGTGTTGTTGACTTTTATTGTATGGACAAAAAAGTTCAAAATATCATAAGAATCACATAGATTTGGAATGACATGAATAATTTTTTGGTCCATATATGTGTTTATTTTACTTTCTTACTGAATGTAGAAAATGTATTCACAAGAATGAGCCAGAATCAGCCATTTCCATGACATTTCAGTGAGTTTTTTCCCTCCTGTACTTGGTGATTTTTATTGGAAAGGCAAGCCATCGCAACCTGTGGCAAAGGTTGCATGGTGTTTGTTAAGACTTTGAATGGCTGCGGTTCAAATTCGTTCATGGACAGCGCCAGACAAATTAACAAGCCACCAAGAAGAATTGATGGACTGTGTCATTTGGTATCATTCTATAAAGCAGTTATTCAACACATAAACTTGCTGTTGCCTGTAGATTGCTTTGGAAAGCCACCAACTGGCAGCTATTTATGAGCCTTTCAGAGAACACAAACAGGCTGAGAGGACCGTGCTAACAAGCTATTATAATTGTATTGTCAAATAGTTAGTACACCTCACCATGGCTTCACTATAGTATTAGGTCTTCATAAATGGCATTATTTGTTTGTTTAGTTTTTTACTGCTGATAATATTAATAATAATGACCGACTGCAGGTCATTTAAATGCTAATGTAAGTCAATGCAAGCATTATAGCAAAATGGATGAATATGAAGTATGCTGATGAAGAGGCATGTACAGTGCCTTGTGAAAGTACCCCTTAATTTTTTTCACATTTTGTTATGTTGCTGCCTTATGTTAAACTGCTTTATATTACTTTTTTTCCACATCAATCTACACTCCATACACCATAATGGTAAAAAAAAAAAATAGGTTTTTAACCTCTTTGCAAATTTATTAAAAATAAAAAAAACTTAAATGATTCCATTGCATAAGTATTCATACCCTTATCTGGGACCGTTGAAATTTAGCTCAGGAGCATTTATATTGCTTGTAGATGTTACTACACTTCGAGTGGAGTTAACCTGTGGCAGATTCAATTGAATGGGTATGATTTGGAGGCACACACTTCTTAATAAAAGGTTTAACATCTGATAATGCATATCAGAGCAAAAACTAAGCCCTGAGGTCAAAAGAACTGCCTGTAGAGCTCAGAAACATGTCTGTGTCAAGCCACACATCTGGGGAAGAGTTCAGAAAAAAATTCTGTTTCATTGAAGGGTCACAGAAGAATGTAGTCTCTGTTACCCTTAATGGAAGACGTTTGAAACAACCAGGACTCTTCCTAGAGCTGGCCTCCTGGCCAAACTGAGCAATTGATGGAGAAGGGCTTTGGTTAGAGTGGTGAACAAGAACCTGATGGTCACTCTAGTTGAGCTCCATGATCATATGTGGAGACCGGAGAAACCTACAGAAGGACAAACATCACTGCAACACTCCACCGATCTGGGCTTTATGGCAGTGTGGCAAGATTCAATCCTCTCCTCAGTGAAGACACATGAAAACACACTTAGAATTTGCAAAAAAGCACCTAAAGGACCCTCAGACTGTGAGAAACAAGATTCTCTGGTTTGATGAACCTCAATTCCAAACATCATGTTTGAAGGAAACCAGCTCTGCTCATCACCTGCAGAGTACCATCCCAAAAGTAAAGTGTGCTGGTAGCAGCCTCATGCTGTGGGGCTGTTTTTCTGCGGCAGGGACTGAGAGACTCATCAGAGTAGAAGAGAAGCTCATTGCACCAAAATATAGAGATAGCCTTAATAAAAACCCAGTCCAGAGCATTCAGAACCTCAGACTGGGCAGAAGGTCCACCTTCCAACAGGACAATGACCCTATGCTCGCAGCAAGGGTCAATTATAGACAACTCTGTGAATGTCCTTGAGTGGCCCAGCCACAGCCTGAGCTTGAACCCAGTCAAATATTTCTGGAGAAACCTGAAAATGTGCATCTGCCTCCATCCAGCCTGACAGAGCTTGAGAGGTGAAGAGGTGAGGAAAAGAATGGCAGATAATTGCCAAATGCTGATGAGCAAAGCTTGTCACATCAAACAAAAAAGATTTGAGACTGTAAAGGTGCTTCAGCTAAATATTTAGTTAAGGGTATGAGTACTTATGCAATGTACTTATTTCAGTTTTTTTTATTTTTAATAAATTTATGAAGTTGTGACAATTCTGTTTTTGCTTTGTCAGTATGGTGTATGGAGTGTAGATTGATGTGGGAAAAAAAGTAATTTAAAGCAGTTTAAAATAAGGCAGCAACAACAAAACGTGAAAAAAAATGAAGGGGTATGAATACTTTCGCAAGGCACTGTATGATTCTACTCATTCATTTTTATAGGCCTTTGATTATGTGTGGGATTACTTGGACTCAGTGATAACATATTGTTTCTAAGATGCCTTCAGGTTTTGTATGAATATCACAAAACCCAGTCTCCATGATAAGACAACATGGCTTGTACAGTATCTAGCCTGAATTGCATTACTGCAATTTATTACTCAGCTTTGCACATTTATGTTGTTATCTGGCTTGTTCAAATGAAAGGCTTGAATATGGTTGGATTTTATACCTTAAAGCTTGCCTCCGAGTAGGACAGCAGTGAATCCTCTCAGAGTGGGAGATATACTGGGTCTAATTGCTTGTGTGTTTAATGATGTTGACGTTTTGCTTTTGCCTCCTGCTCCAATAGCTCTAATTGTACTTTTACGGGGATACGGGGAGGGAGAAAGGCAAAAGGAGAGAACATGGCGCCCATCAATTTAGAGAGTGTGTGAATGTGGCACGTGTTTCCAAATATGCAACATCTGTTTAGTTTAACTAAAGCAGGCCTCTCCTCCTTACCCCTTTTAGAAACACCAGGGTGGTTTACAGGAAGGGAACTGTAATCTTCATGGAATAATTAGCTTCTAAATTACGATTTCGCAATGGGAAAAAACAGCTAGCCTTGAATAGTCAACATTAAATGTGATTTGTGTTCAACATATTGATTGTGCCATTTTTTTAATCAGCAATGTTAATTTAATAATTAACTATTAATAAGGATCCTGTAAAATCTTGCTAATTATTATAATATCCAGTATTGTAATATTTTTATTCAAAACCAATGTACTTCAATAAGTGTTTTATAAGCATTTTAGTATGTTCATTGCTGTATAGCCAGCCACATTTAATATTTAAAAAAAAAAAAAAATGTATTAACACCAAATTATTTTCCATGATAAAGTGTATATTGGCTTTCCCATTCACATTAGATCAGTTACTTTTCTCTAAAAATCACCATAATTGAATTAAAAACATGATAATTCATCTCTGTCTGTGAATGTGTCCTTTAAAAAAAAAAAAAAAACATTAATTTGATTGTTGTAATTTGATGCTATTAAATGACATAAGGAACTGGAAGTAACATCCGTTTTCATGAGCCAAGTTTTTTTCTGCTTTTTATTTTGAGAGTTGTGAAGCACAACACATCCATCTGTCACATTAAAAACACATAAATTTTATTAATTTATTTAAATTTATTTTAAATAAATGTATTTATTTTTACTAGTAATTCATATTATTGACTCTTGAATGCTAATGAGCCAAGGAAATAACCTTGATAACAGGGAGAGCAGCAGCCATTTTGGTTTGAAATGTTCCACCCCGTTTTCCTCCCTCTTTTTCTTAATGTCCAAACAAATGAATTTTTATAAATTGAGCTTGAGATGCTTCAAAAATCACCTCCAAAATAGAAAAAACATCTGTTTCAAGGAATGACTCACTAACAATTTGTCTTCCTTGACAAAATCCCCTGCTCCCCTTAAGGCTGCAATTCCCATGACACTTCCCATAATTCATTCATTTGTATATTCTGTGTATGTAGACAGACATTTGCTAATTAATTTCCCCTTCTTTCCCCCTCCTGTCAACTTTTTACTTTTTCATTTGAATCATCAATTTCGTGTGGAGCTGTTCCCCCTGCAGTTCACAAAGCAGACATTTACACTGACAACCCCTTGTGAACATCTGCTGTGTTTGAACGCTGTCGTGCTGATCTTTCTCATTATAGGAGCCTGATCAAATGCCAGAACCGATGCCACTTTTCCGTCCCAGAAGGCGACTGTCGCACTGTACTCGTTTTACTGCTGGAAAGTCAATTTGAGAGACACATATTGATGTATTTCCTAAAATTCTTCTGCCGAAGTTAGAGATATTATGTTTTCAAACATCTTCTGAGAGGATGACCATTGATTTTTTTTCCTACATAGAAATTCACAGCTTAGCGTAATCACTGCTCTTGGAGGATCCAAACACGTTTTCCGACTTAAACAGGATTGAGCAGAGTTTTTTGTGTTCTATTAAGGCACTGAGCTAAGTTGGTTGAAATAGGGATCCGGTTGCAGTCTCACTATCTTTTCCACACATGCCCTCTGAAACCTTTCTTCCACAATGCACCTTAGCCCTCATTGAGGCTGCCTGGAAGCACACGGCTTTCTGCCGTGCTCAGATAGGCTGCTTGTGAATGGAATGAAGAGAGATACAGGTCTTTATGGTTCACCTGAGCATTGCACAGCCCCATAGCGACCTCTCCCCACACAAACACCCCCTCCTGCACTGACACGCTATTTCATTTCCCCTCTCTAACTGTGTGATACATGGTAATGATGCCCAAAGCACTTTCTAAACACTTCTCTCCAAGGGCAAGCGCCATTCTCCCCTCTCCGAGTCCCCTGCTGTTGTTTATAATGGTTTATTAATCAACTATGTACTAGAAGCCTTTCACAGCTCGGGTTTCGCATGCATAACCTCTTCTCTTTCTGTTTTACAGCACCGGAGAATCCTCATTGGAGTGAGTATTTTTACATAATGTATAGATATATAAATATAGAATTTTTTTTTTTTTTTTTTTTTGATTGATTGATTAGCAAAAAAGAGCAGTAAGGGCAATTGAAGAAATATAACCTTTGGCTTTTGGTGTTAAGCATCAGTAAATGTTCAACATGATCTCAGTATTCATTAACATTTATATGTATGATTCTAGCATACACTAACGTTCAAAAGTTGCGGGTCCGTAAGATGTTTTAATGTTTTGAAAGAATTATATTCTCCAAGGCTGTGTTTCATAGATCAAAATTTGAATTAAATATTTTTACAATTTAAAAAATAACTAAACTACTTTTTAAAATGTAATTTATTTCTTGTGATGGCATGATGGCAGATGGTTCTTTCAAAAATCATTTTAATATCCTGATTTGGTGCTCAAGTAATATTTCTTATTATTATCATTATCATGTTGAAAGCGGTTGTGCTGCTTTATTTTTATTTTATTTTTTTTTTGAAACCGTGATACAGCAATTTTTTTATGATTCTTTGATGAATAGAAATATCAAAAGTATAGCATTTATTTGAAATAGAAATCTTTTGTAACATTATAAATGTCTATATTGTTGCTTTTTTATCTAATTCATTCTTGCTGAATAAAAGTGTTAATTTTGATAAAAAAAAAAAAATTACGGACCTCACTATTGAACAGTAGTGTATGTATAAATGACTTTTACAAACTGTAAATATTTGAAAGCTAATACAAATGCTTTCAACTCCTATCCTATCATTGTGTTTTATAATAAGTGAGCACAAAAAATAATTTAACACAGTTAATGAATATATCAAATTTGGCCTTTAACATTTCATTTCATTCCATTTCATCTGTGTGGATTCTAATGGTCAGAAATATTGTACACATGCACAGTAATTGATTGAAACATATTTCAATATAACATCAAGAAACGTTGACTTATTTCAAGAATGTTAAAGAACTCTGATGACAAATACAGTCTTACGAAGATTTGTACAAAAAATTGTCTCTAAAGATCTTAAAAGGGCATGTTTTAGACGCTCTTCATACATTGTATGTTTCAAGTATCTGACTAAACATCAAAAAACAAATTTATATATAGCTCTGTTAGATCTGCACATTCTTCATTGTACTGATTCTCTGCTGAACCACCCATAGGTAAGTTTCACTGCGGCTTTGAAGAGGACACCATCTGTATGTTCATCCAAGATAAAACCGAGGAGTTCGATTGGACAAGACATAGTGCTGCCACCAGGGACACTAAATATACACCCAACACTGGGCCCAGCAGTGACCGTACCGGCTCTAAACAAGGTGTACTGCACACGTGCCACTCAATATTAGATCAAGTTAAATATAAAAATGTAGATTTCGAACTACACCACTATCGCACATCACATAATTAAAATATTCACAAATAATTGAATGAATTGTCATTCATCAGTGTGGGTGGATGTTGAGTAAAAGGATATATCGTCAGCAAAGTGAAGGCTTGTGACTTGTAGAGAGGGGCTAATAGCATTAGTGTCCAAAGGCACTTTCAATTTCTCATGTTGTTAAAGGAGTGCACAGGCTGGCTTTTGATTGGACGCCGTTTAGGGGAAGATGCTCAGTGGGTTCCATTAGCTGCACTTTCAGAGAAATGGTGTCAGTCATTAAACTTGACATCGGATCATGACAGCGCCGGTGTGCAACTGGATAATTTCTTTGGGTCAACACATCACTAATGCAATCAGCTTGTCTAGTACTTTGGTAAAGTAGTGGAACTGGAAAATGCAAGTCATAAGTTCTTGAAGTGGGTTTTATATACAGAGTGCTGCAGGGATGACGTCATTTTTGTAGGCATACCCAGAAGTTAAGCATCGCACAACAAAAATCCAATACGATTTTTGGCTTTTGGATTATTGCAGAAAATGATCAACAATGTTTGTGATTCTTACATGTTTTGTTCATTAAGACAATCTTCACAAACAAACACTTTTATGACTAAACATAAAAATCTTTGATGAATTTTTAAGCCTAAATAAAAGTAAAAAGCTAATGTTACGCTATAAATGAACTACACCACAGTAGCATGACTTAAATATCACCTCCATTAAGCCTCTAGCAAATCTTTATATCTACAAATGAGAAAGTCTGAGTTAAAATAGTTTGGAAAAGGTCAAGTATAACCACAACGAGGCTGTAAACGCAAACTAGTGAGTATATGAGTTTGCTTTTTTGGCGTCATGATGTTTAATGTCCCTGACAATCTCTGTAGTCCCATTTAGCCACTTTATAGCTACTGTCTTTTATAAAAGCTTTAAAAAAAATCACAAAATGGGGTATTATTCATATATTTCATCCTAGAATACAATGTTAAAATATCTTCAACTGTGGGGTAATGAAAACAGAAGTGCTAAAATGCTAACTTATTTCTGTGTTTTAGGACTTATTCATGTAGCACCTTGTTAATATTTCAGTGAATGGATATGAGCTTGACATGTGAAAAAAAGGTCAATAGCTCCTTAAGTCACTCTGACTTGATATAAAAAAAAATAATAATAATAATGGAAAAAAATCTGGCTTTTAAAAGGCTGTGAGAAATGTGAATTGAAAAATCATTTGTCTTGTGCTAAAAAGTCACTGAGATGCTATTGATTATTTATAGTCAGTGCAGAGTTCAGTGGAGGTGTATTGAGGCTTGGAGAGCTTATAGCCTGATAATTTAGCTGATGATATTGATGCTACAAAATTAATGTGCCAAATTCAATTAATTCTCTGGATTTGATGTATATGTGTACACTACTGTTTAAATGTTTGGGGCTGGTATGCCATATTTAATGAATGTTTCAGCAAGGATGCATTAAATAGATCAAAAGTGACAGTGAAGACATTTATAATGTATAAAAACTTCAAATTAATGTTATTCTTTTGAACTTTCAATTCTTCAAAGAATCATGAAAAATGTATCACAGTTCCCACAAAAATATTAAGCAGCAGAACTGTTTTCAGCATTGATAATAATAATAAATGTTTTTGACTACCAAATGAACATGTAGAATGATTTCTAAAGGATCCTGTGACACTGAAGACTGGAGTAATGGCTGCTGAATAATTAGCCTTGCCATCACAGGAATAATTTACACTTTAAAATATATTAAAATAGGAAACACTTAATTGTAATAATATTCCACAATATTCCTGTTTTTACAGTATTTCTTGAAATAAATGCAGCCTTAGAGAGCAGAAGAGACTTCCAAAAACATAAAAAATTCTTACCTACCCCAAACGTTTGAACAGTAGTGTGTGGGCTACCATGATCAGTGCATTTTTATGTACTTGTGCACTTTGTACAGGTTTCTACATGTACATTGAGACCTCACGACCACGTCTGGAGGGAGACAAAGCACGACTGTTGACTCCATCTTTCAATGTTGCCCCTAAAAACCCCTACGGGAATGTGGCCACCAACCCAACATACTGCTTCAGCTTCTACTACCACATGTATGGGAAACATATAGGTGGGTTACTGTTAGCACATAAAGAGTCCTGATGTGATCAACTGTGTGGAATGTATGCAAATGACTTGTTTTAATTGTGCCTTCTAATTAGTGTTTATGTGCAGTCAGCTGTAACTTCTACAACTACACTCTGTTTGACATTACAACTCTACTGTTCAAATGAGAGCTTGATGACCTGGTCAGTCAGCAACACAGTCAGTGTCAGGCAGATACTAGAACATTCTCACTGTAGATTTCAAGATGAAACAAGATTATATGTCTAAATGCCAAGTTCTGTCATGAAACTCTAGATGCCGCAGGCTGATGGGTTGTTAACGCAAATTGATGATATTCACAGCGTTAAACTACTTGACACAAGCTGATTGGTTCATGTTGCATATGCAGCCAAACAAGTTTGCTGGTTTATATTTAAATGGCTGTTTAGCATTCACTAGAGCAGTTTGCAGCGTGCTTTCAGAGTTCCTCCGAAATCCTCCACCTTCCCCAGCTCCACCTGTGTAGATCTGCTATGTTATTATACATGCTACTTGTTCAGCAGCAGTATGTCTGAAATACACAGCATCAGTATTGGCAGTAGCAAGTTCCTGTACTTGCTTTGCAGCAGCAGCAGCAATAATCTACAACAACAGCAATAACCAACAGCAGCAGCAGCAGCCTAGAAGATCTATTCCAGCAAGACCAAATACATTAACATTGTCATATCCATTACATGCTAAAATCTTCTGAGAGTTGTCATGATAGAGCTACTTTCCCATTAGATACGTATAAAATATCAACATAAGAACAGCTTCTTTTTTTATGTATAAACCTTTTATGTACTGTATGAATGAATATACAAATGTTTTCAAATCCTGTAAGGTTTATTGAATATTAAATTCATGGAATTTGGGTTGACTTTTCTCATAATCTGATTATTTCTCATAATTATGATTTTTATGTGTCACAGGTGCAGCTTTATATCTATAACAACATTGTCACAGATGCAACTTAAATATCTCACAATTGTTATGTCTTATAAACGTGATGTTATAAATGTGACTCAAAATCTTTATTACTTTCTCATTTTACAAATGATCTAAGGATTTCCTGATTTATGTTTTAGGTGCTATTTTACATTATTATGAAACAGGCTTCCATATAAATATCTTGCAGTTGCCACTTTATTTCTCCTAATTCTGACTTTAAATCTCACAGTTTCATCTTCAAAACTAGATTTTAATTGGATTGTAATTTAGACTTGAGAGATGTCAAAATTGCCTTTATATGTCACAATGCAACTTTTTTTCTTATTTTATTTTATCTGAATTTATTTTTTTTTATATTTTATTTTTTACTCTGAGGCAGAAATTGCCATGTTTATGCGTTAATACGCTAGTCAGAAAAAATTGCAATGTACACTTTGACCTTTTCTGGGATGGAAAACCTTGCTATTAAAGGTTTCTAGTGGACTGTAAGTGCTGTAAATGATTTAGACCAATAACTCAATTTGTGCTATATGGATACATTTCTATAGTTCCTTTTTTCATGCTCACTTTATGCTGTTGCAGTTGAGCTGGACATGCAGTTGCGCTTCTGGGGTAGTGATGACCTCCACAGCCCCTCAGACAAGCTTGCAACTGCAATTTTCTGCTTCACAAAGCTGTGTGCTTTTAGAATAGAAAGCATGGGCTAATTCCAACTCACCAGGGTGTTCTCTTCCTGGCTTTTGACACGTGGTCTCATCGGGCGTCTGGGGTTAAAAATCCATGTGCCCAACAAGATCTTCTGTCTGGCTGCACAGCAAAGAACCGAGACAACATGGTTAGATGGCTGTTTTGATATAAAAACCTACCCGAGTGCTTTTAAAGGTGCACTAAAATCAATTTTTGTGTATTTTGCTCTAGCCTGTATTACAGTCGTCTTTGACTTATGCGACACCTAGTGGTGTGGATGCAGCATTATGCAAATGTTATCTGTTACAGATGCTATCCTATAAATGCAGTATTCACAGTCAGCCATAATTGATTTATTACACAAGTGATAGTGTCCAATAACAGGATGGTTACTCAAATAAAGTGAGCAACATTTAGCTGTTCTTGAAATCTCAAAAAGTTATTCGAGTGTTGAAATGCCTAGAGTCCGCATCTCATTTTCATAAGTACTATTCATTTCTTGATGTGTAAAATGTTTTAATGAGGGAAAAAATGACATTGTTAAAGAAAAACAAAGTAGCAACAAGGTTTTTTTGTGTGTTGTTTTAATGTTCCACTCTGGTTAAAGGGGTTTTTTTTTCTCCAGAAAGCTTATCTTAGCATTAATAGCATCATATCTCTGTAGCACTAGTCTCATTGTCTCCTCATTTGCAAGGAAATGAACATGCCATTTGGCCGAATCCCAAACATCTGAGAGTAATACAGATTTTCTTCCTACTTTTCCTTTCATCAGCATAAAATTAGAGTGTAGCAATTACGTGCCATATATATACAGTATAACAACAGCAGTGATTGTGTTCTGAACAGTTTTATGATTGATTTTTGCTGGAGATGAAGATGAGATGAGGTTACTGAACCTTGCAGTTGCACACAGAGGAAGGGTTCAAAAGACATTATGTAGTTAACTGACCATATTGCGCATAAGGACTTCTACTGACACTGAATGCATCTGCCTTTTTCCAGGAACATTAATTGTGTATTTGAGGCAGAAGAGCCAGACGGGTCAGGATACATCTGTGTGGACCCTGAGTGGGAACCAAGGAGACCGTTGGAGGCAAGCCAGAGTTAACATCAATCCCACATCCTCTTTTCAGGTGCCTCTTTCTGCTTGATTACTTCTTGCATAATAAAACACAAATAATGATAATATAAAACAAAACTATAATACTATTATATGATACAACATGGATACTCTTATTCTGATTCATAATATCTATTATTTAATATACGTATTATTTTAATATGTATGCATTCAGAATGAAATGAAAAGCCACTTTGGAGTGAAAATATTTTTGGCTTTATTTTCCCATTCATTCATGTAGATTATTTTGGAGGGTATACGTGGTTCTGGCATTGAAGGAGATATTGCTATAGACGATGTGACCATAGAGGAAGGAGAGTGTCGAGACCCCCCACCCAGTAGTAGTGAGTATATTGGACAAGAGTTTTTAAAGCAATTACAGTATTTAAGCAATGGCTTTTGAGTTTATTGCAATAAAACAGAAAAAAATATATAATTGTTATTAATGGATTTAATTTATACATCTCATTTATTAATATTTATCTGGTTATGTAAAAAAGATTGCTATACTACAGTTTAAAAATTTGGGATCAGTAGGATTTTTTTAATGGTCTTTTATGCTAGCCAAGGCTGCATTTATTTGATCGAAACAGTTGAGCTGTGAAACATTATTCAAATTTAAAATAACTCTTTTCTCTTATAATGTCTTAAAATGTAAAAGCTGATTTTTCAGCAGCCATTACTCCAGTCTTCAATGTCACATAATCCTTCAGAAATTCTTTGAGGTATCTTTGATAAATTGGAAGCTGAAAATAACAGCTTTGATTTGAAATAGAAATCTTTTGC
The DNA here is from genome assembly GCA_039654775.1 of Spinibarbus caldwelli. Lineage (NCBI taxonomy): Eukaryota > Metazoa > Chordata > Actinopteri > Cypriniformes > Cyprinidae > Spinibarbus > Spinibarbus caldwelli. Next base: position 15,544,199 of record CM077251.1, read on the forward strand.
AGTATGATAAATGTCTTCACTGCCACTTTTGATCAATTTATTCAGCATTCTTGTTGAATGAAAGTATTAATATCTTTCCAAAAAATTGCTGAATACCTGTTTAGTCTCAATAAATGAATCACAAGAACACACAACTGTGGAAGAAACTTTTGTGTAGGATCAAAGCTAACGTAACATGGACTGTATTATCTACGCTTTTTTAAATTTTTTCTTATCCATAACAAGATAATCCACAGCTTGAATGACTCTTTTCATGACTCACAGCAAACGTTTACAATTCATTTTTTCCGCTGTCTTTTGAATTAAAGCGTAGCACGTTGCGAAAAAAAGATGTTCTAGAGCTACAGACCATAGACAAACCTCATTAAACTTCTAGAAGACAGAAGAGTAGTTAATCTCTGAATTATTTACACAGAACTGAGAAATTACTATTTGTTCACATCAGTAACTGCATTTGTTCTCGTCTTTATTTCCTCAGATATAAGATCCCTGGCTTCTCCCGCTGCAGAGCATATATGGCAGCTCTGTCTCACTTTACTTTTGGTCTTGGTTGGCCTCCGAAGGTGACCTCATCACATGGAGGTGGAACCCTGATTTGGCATTCATAGAGATTTTGGCTGACTCGGACTGCCTGAACACAACAACCAAAGATTCATCCCGTCTACACAAAAGGAACGTAGGTTTTAGATCAGTGAGAATGAAGAGGAAGCCAGGGAGGGATTCTAAAGCTGGCTAACACGTTGACACGAGTATTACACCGGAGTCGACTGGAGATCTTGTGAAAAAGCCCGTTACTGTTGTCAGTGGTATAAAGAACAGAACAGGTGGATGGTTACAGCAGGACGGCTTGAGAGACTTAATAGGGGAATCTTTCAAAGCACAAAGACATAACATGTATTTCCATCACTACATGCTTTTTGCTTTGTTAAACGTCTGCTACTGTCATCAAAGACCTCATTATGTCACAATACGTAATCCTGAACCACACGAAGGAAGCTTCCGAGATGGGAAAAAAACAGTGATGGTATCAAAAAGGAATGATCGTTTGAAAAAAAAAAAAAAAAGTTTTTGTTTTTTTATGTCTGAAAATAGAGATATGTCAAATACAGTCACGCTTTTTGTAGGTCCTTGTGCTCTGATGTTGTCGCTTTGACGTGAACATCAGGGCTCCACAAATGTGTGTTTTAAAGGGTGTTTGGGGAATACAATCTCAATGTAAAGTTTGTTTTCGGACAGATGGGGCGTTCATTTATTCGTCCTTTGTGCTTTAACTGATCGAGTTTAACAGACATTGCCCGTTCTGGGCATTATGTGTTTCATTCTTACTCAATGTGTTTTTGTTCTATTAGGTATGTTACCACACTCATCCAAATCAATATTAACAGCTCATCATGCAGCTGACACGACGAACACCGTCTCTCACTGAGAATCATTGAGTTGACCTTTCATTTCAGCGCGGCTCTGCTAAACAACAGCTGTAGAGAGCTGTTTAACATCACGATGTACCTGCTGCTAGTGTGGATCTGAATGCCCGACTGTGTCCACTTGCAGTTGTTTTCTTTAGGTGCGTAAAGATAGCCGTCACCTTCGGACCCTGTTCGCTAAGGAACATGGAGTTGCTGTCTGTAATGAAATCAAGTGCCTTCAGAACCTTCTGTAAAATCATTCTACTGTGCTACTGTATCATCTAGCATTTCCTTTCGGCACGGTTTATAGCATACACACAGTACACACGTGAGATGAAAGGTGAAAATCAGAGAGCCACGATGAGAGACGGGTGCCATGTTGCAGCCCATCGCTGATGTCTTGATTTCCACATACTGTTGATAGATGATGACTTATTTTTTTTTCGACAGCATACATCCCACCTGCTCCACATCCAACTGATATAAGGAAAACAATGGTGGTGGGACTGGACTAAAAGCACCATTGATTCATCAGTAGGACATCTGGGAGCTATTATCACCAGGTGAAAAACAGCCGGGAGGGTCACTATGAAATCCTCCTTCGATCTGATGAGACTTCTGTGCCGCCGAAAAAAAAAAAGAGACATTTTTCCCACATCCGGAGGACTGAGAGGTATGAAAAAAAACTAGATGGACCTTTAGAGGACCGATGCTCTCGCTGTACAAGATGATCAGCCTTGATCTGGATCCATCCGGTTGGATTCGTACAAATGATATTTTATTACTCTAATGAAAATGACTGCTTTTACAGAAACTGAACTACAAACTCTGAACTACCTGAGACCATCCGTTACCTTAACCAGCTGGTTTTTGGACATGCATTGTAAAATCACTTTTCTCATTCATGACGTTCATTTCCGAGGAAGAGTTACGTTACTCTCTCTGTTCTGTCAGCCCAAAAATGTTGTTTCAGGCAACAAATATATATATATATATATATATATATATATATATATATATATATATATATATATATATATATTGTTTTCAACATTTATTCATTTCTAAAAATCCCTTTGCATTACTATATTATGGCATAATTTGAATCTATAGTATGATATTATAAAATAATATCAAATATATAAGATTATATGCAAATACACCTGGTAGGGAGGTCTATGGAAACGGTTTCACACTTATGAATATTCAGACAAAGCACAATGTGAAATATTAATGTCAAAATTCAGAAACACAATACCTTCAACACACAATAAGTTGTTTTTTCTCCGTTTTATTAAAGTTACAGTCAACAGGAATAAACTACCGAATAATTTACATAAAGAAAAAAAAGATATTTTACATCTCGGTTCAATAAAAGGCTTTCATGGTATTGTGTGGGTTTTCTTTTTCCTATCTCAGTATATTATCAGATATGATACTTTCATTAATTAGATTTGCAGAAAAAAATGCTGTTATATATGGCAAAGCAAAATTTTAATTTAATTAAAAAAAAAATTTCTCTGAAACGACTCTTGAGTACTGATTGGATGGATTATTTCTCAGTATATTGTTTGATGCAATCATTTACCATGTAGTATGTAAATCTGTTCAAAATGCATGACTTCTGTGTTGTTTTATTTTTTATTTGACTCAAGCCTGATTCAAACATTCAAGCAGCACTGCACATGTGTGTGTGTGGAGGTACATTTTGACATTTCATAAAATGAAATTGAATGAATTTTTGAATACAGGATGTGCAGTTACAGTTGCACAAACCATCACTTAACAGAACATTTGCCATCTCAATTATGATAAAACCCATGTGTGGTTGCGCCTTGGGCTTCAAACCCACTTTAAGCCCTTAAAAGTGTCTGCTAAATGAAGTTGGAGATAGACTGCCACTAATCCTTACAAAGACCCTTCTTATTTTGTAGTTTGAGGGGTCTCACCACAGGAGGTCTGGTAGTTTCATCAAAAATAGTCTCATCAAAAATAGATTACAGATTCACTTTTGGGCCTCATTTGATCTTCTGCTTACACAAAACACAAAGTAAAAGATGATCAGAATGTAAAAATGACATTTGCTCTTGCTTTTCAGTTGAATAACAAGCTTATTTATTGATGTTGACAGATATTTCAGCAGGTTTTTTTTTTACTCGGCCCTCTTGCGTCCAGATATATCATCCGTTTGCGGGTTTATCGGAACATCTGAAAGGTTGGGTGGCCAACTCAGAAAATAAAAGTCATTCTTTCTAGGACAAATATTTGTCTGAATGTTTTAACTGTGCAAACTTTTTGCAACCTCTGACCCTTTGTTTATAAAGAAAAATATCAACTTTTATCAAGCGTGGAGGACTTTTGCACATAATGCCCTGGAGCTTATGATGTTAGGCATGGTTAAAGAGCCTCCATTAGGTTATTTTATAAGTACCCATATGATTATCTGTAATTTATGGTCTGAAAGTCCCTACAAGCAGGCCCATTTGTCACCAGTGACAAGCACACACACCGTAATGTATAAAGCTAAAGGCAACTTTCCCTTCTGCCTTCCAGTGCTGTCATGTTATGTCAGATTATAGCTGAACAAGTTGGACACTGTTCTATATTTATCTCATTAAAATGATTGTATGAGGTGCTAGTTAATAGCTATCATACATCAAATGTAAATGATATTTTTTATTTTTTGGGGTGGTCTGGGTGTTTTGAGGGATGTGATTTGTGTGTGCTTGTACGTGTGGGCAAAATATTTTCCCATAATCCATTATTTCACGGCGAAATGCTCCGAGCAAAGCCAGCACCATCTGTTTCTGTGCCTGCTGTACATTTTCATCTCTATCATTCTCTCTCCTTGCCCCACTATCTCTCATGTAAAAATATTAACTTAACATACAAATGAGAAAGCGTTGCCAGGCCAATGATGCAAACCAATGGAAAAGCGTATTGTTTGAGCGGATTATTGAGAAGTGCTGGACAGATTTTTGAAAATATCCTGAGCATGCTGAAAACATTGGACTCGCAGTGGTACTTCAGGAATATGTTTGCCCGTAATGTGTTTCTTCTAACATTCCCATATCGTTTAGAGCAGAGAGCTGTTCAAGTATCCGTCAATGAGTTTTTAATGACTTCCACATTTATAATCAGGCAGTGTAGTATTCCTTGTCCTGCAAATGCTGTTTTTGTTGGATACCTTTTGTTGGTTTGTTATTTCGGCTGCAATACAGCATTGATCATCGACCTCAGACGCTTACAGTGATGACTAAACATTTTTCAAATAGCTCATAATTCAAAAAGCTTCATATAAAAGGAGTGGACAAAACAATCAATAATAATAATAATAATAATAATGGATAGATTCTAAGCTATTTGAAAAATGCATATAATCATCATCATTTATTGGGTCACTTTATTTTATGAATAGCTTTTATTAAAACTATTTGAGAAACACATCATAGTGAAGTATTAACCAATTATTATTAGTAGTAATATGGCTTTTTTTTAAAGCCGTTTGAAAACATGATTATTAATGCTTTTGTATTAATCAGTATCATAATTATTATTATTATTAATATAGCTTTAATGAAGCTATATTAATAATAATAATAATTGTTTTTTTGGTTAGCTTTTATGAAGCTATTTGAAAAACAAATAATATTAAAATATAAATACATAAACTATTATTATAATAGCTTCATAAAAATAATTTTAACCATTTTTACCATTTTATTGATGACTTATGAATTGCTTTTAAGCTATTTGAGAAACATGATTATTAATGCTTTTGTGGTAAATATTAATTATATACTACTGCTAATAACAATAATATGAAGCTATTTTTAAAAATATGATGAACATAATAATGATTTGCAACATTTTGCCATTGTTTTGTTGTTCACTCATTATAAATAGCTTTCATGAAGCTACACAAAAGACATGAATATGTTTTAATTATAATAATTATAATTAATATTTATAATAATAATAGTTAGAAAATTGCTATTTTTGTTTGACTCTTGCTTTAGTTCCTGAAGTACAAAGTGTAGCGTTTGACAGCTCTCTAATCAAAAATTGAAGATTGTATTATATAATACAAGAAAAGCTTTCACCCTCTGTGTCTGGTAGATTCTGCGGTTCAATTAGACTTAAATCCTGTGATGTGTGCGTTCAGTGAAGTCTGAAACACTGTAGGGCCCGAGATTCCATCCACCAGAGATTTCTCTGTGAAGTCTCTGCCTTACACTTCAACAGGCTAACGTCTTCTTCACACACACACACACACACACACACACACACTACAAACCTGAGCCTCTGCCTTTGTTACACACTCTTGTGGGTTATTTCACACTTTGCAAGCTGGGTCTTATCCAACACAACATGTCATTTTGCCTAAGCGCAAGTGACACAGAAGAGAATCAAACAAACATTTTACGAAGAGTTTGATAGAACACATATAATGTTCAAATACGATTTCCCCGGCTGATTCTTTAAATAATCTTACAAGTGATATTTGATTCCCTTGTAGACTTTTTATACTTGGAATACAAACAGCCTTACAGGCAGCCGGATGCTTTAGATCACCAAAGTTTCAAGTTCTTCAAGCATTAGAACGAGCTTTAGTTTGGTTTAAAGGTGGAGTGTGTCATTGCTGGGTTAAAATATTTTCTTCTATCCCAGTTTGATGTGTAAAGTCAGCAAGTAATTAGTTGGTTGATTCCCTCGAAACGTGTAAACATGTAAAATTATGAACACTGGTTTGTAGTGCATACAGTTTTACCATTTACTGCACATTGTTATTCTTCTCGTTATTTCCAGTGTTGGGGGTAACGCATTACAAGTAACGCGAGTTATGTAATCAGATTACTTTTTTCAAGTAACTAGTAAAGTAACAAATTACTTTTCAATTTACAAGAAAATATCTGAGTTACTTTTTTCAAATAAGTAACGCCAGTTACTTTTTTTTCCCATTAATTGATTGACCGCTCTCCTGCCCCCATGTTGAGAGAAATCGGGAGTAAGATGTTACTGTCGTAATAAATGTGAATATGCATTAATTCATCTCACTCACAAAGAAAACAGATTCAGTATTCCCCAAAATGAATAAAAACAGTGAAATGCAACTCAGAATATGATGCAAACCTGCAATAATTACGTTAAACAACACAAATATTCCTTTATGTATTTAGTCCCATTTGATAATCCAATGTCTTTGCTACTGACCTTCGATGATCCAATTCAACCATAATAACCAAAAATTACTCTAGATAAACATTTGTGCTTTTTATATTGCTGAAGTGTGTTGAGCTTTCTTCTTCTGCGTTCTACTGTACAGACGTGAATTTACTTTCACTTCAGCCTGAGGCTTATTCATTTCACTTTTGGTGTGAAAGGGCTTTTACATTTGGCAAAAATAGAATTTTTTATATTAAAAACAAACAAGCAAGCCCTGCCCAGATTTAAAAAGTAACGCAAAAGTAACATAACGCATAACTTTCCATAAAAGTTAACTAAGTAATGTAATTAGTTACTTTTTTTAGGGAGTAACACAATATTGTAATGCATTACTTTTAAAAGTAACTTTCCCCAACACTGGTTATTTTCCTATTGGCTAATTGTCCTATTGTTATTATTGTTCCTATTGTCTCGCACATCGGCTAACTTCTGCGCTGAAGAATGGGTAAGTTTGACGCCACATCGTAAAAGCATTGTTTTATTCCCCCGGTTAAAAAGTGTGCTAACCCCGCTATGGCGGCAAATCTATGCCATTAATTGATAGTTTTCACGTGACGTCACACCCTTATAGGAACGCCCACCTGGAGGCAAAACAAAGCTTTGCTCCACTGACCACCAGTTATTTTTATGCAGTTTGCATTAAGTAATAATGTAGTAAAACGCAGATATTAAAAGGTGAAATTCAGGAAACACCTCATTGATGATGTATATTTTTTTCAGGCAAGCAGATGAAGCCGGAATATAAACACAATGTGCAAAGTTTCACATTAAATGGTTTCCCATAGAAAACCATTATAAGGAAAACACTGAACCGTTAAGCAGGTAAGCGTTCATATTCTGGCCTCATCTGTTTTGCCTATGTAAATTATACGTCATTAATATGGTGATAGCTGAATTTAATCTTTTAATATTACTGTTTTAAATATATTAAGGCACTTTAAGTGTTTTTACAACGTTTTGTCGCACTGTTTAATGATTGAAATATTGTCGCGTGTGCTTAATATGGATTGCAAATGGCCAAAACTTGCATTTTGTTCACACATACCTTTGTTTTATTCTTTTGAGAGGTGATCTAAATATTTGCGGCTGGGAAACAGATGGAAAATTGACAGGTTTGTTCTGCAGTTCTATGGATGTTTTGCCCTCCAGGTCTTCGAGCCTGTCACGGGACTGAAAGCTATGAATAACCAGTGTTGCCAATTAATTTTCAGGGAAAGTTGCTAAAGCAAGGCCGATTTGTTGCTAAAAGTTGCTAAATGGTGTTGTGATGTCACTGCGCAATGACGTCATTATGTAATCATGGCGCAAAATTGTCACTAAATCAAATCTTAGCAAAAAGTATATTTTATATATGTTAATTTAGATTTGTTCGTAAAATAGACATCCAGCATCTACATCCATGAAATAAACACGATAAAACTAGTAAACAGGTCAAACTACACATTCTGAACAATTATACTTTTAAGCAGTGTATTAATAGTTAGTATGCTACAAAAGTAGCATGCTAGCTAATGAAAAGTCTGTAAAAAATAGGGCACAATCTATGAAGGAATTTTCCGTATTGATTTTTCACAGGGGTTTTTTTTTTTTTTTTTTTTACCTGCATTTTAAATTACGCATCATATTTTGTGTTTTCGGGTTACAGGGTTACAACAGATAATGGATAACTGATAATATCCTGGAAAATTACTTTATAACACCTTTTCCATTTTTCTAGATATTATTCTTACAGTGTACTAACTGATCAACAATCGCAGGTACAAGCTACTAACAAGGTTATCATAAATGAATTATCATTAAATTATTATTAAATTGAACGATTGCAAATTGCAGCTAACTTAATTCACATGCGGTGTGTACTGCTAAGCACCTTTATGTGTAATTTAGATGGAAAATGTGTGCCTATTTATTGTTTGAGTCACTTATCAAAAGTTGCTTAAAGTTGCCAAATAAATTTTAAAAATAGCTAAATTTGTTGCTAGGTGCTTTTGGAAGAAAACATTGCTAGGGTAGTCTGAAAAGTTACTAAATTTAGCAACAAAATTGCTAAAGGCCAAAGTATTCTTCGGCCGTGTCGAGCTTGTCCGTCCGCACTCATCCACGGTTGAGTATACTTTGAAAGCTGCGCGGACGCGGCTGTGCGCGAGTCGGAACTGAAGTATACCCTGAAAGTGAAGTATACCCGGGCCTTTAAGCGCAGTGTGAAAGCCCTTTGTATTCCCACTTCCTCCTGTAGGAATGAGTCAGGGTCAGGGAGCTGTGATTTCATCACCTAAAATATTGCCTATCCTCAAAACTAGTCTGAAAATTTGAAGTGATATGACTTACTTTGACAGTCCGAACATTAAAGGTGATGGAATCTAAATGAGCTGTATGAGAAGAATGAAGGGTGCATCAATGAAAAGGAGCTGCTTCCCTTACCGAAATCAGGTGCTCCTGATGCTGCATTGAGTGTCTGAAGATTGTTCTGTATGTTAGCTGACGCAGGTCCATCTGTCAGACAGGTTGTAGCTGTCACTGTTGAGTAATGCATCCTGACTCTGTCAGAGGTGCCTATCAGAGCAGATGCCATCACAGCATATAGACACTCAGTGGGTGGTGGGAGTTTATAGGCACAAAATTTGATTTGGTCAAAATGTTGCACATTGAGTTTGACTGCTTATTACTAAATACAGTTGCTCCAAAAATGACTTGGACATATAAGCCATAATGAAAAATATTTAAGTGTATTTGCATTAGATCTATAATATAATATAATATAATATAATATAATATAAAATATAATATAATATAATATAATATAATATAATATAATATAATACTTTTGTGTTTAATATTTTAAAAAGCATTTCTCAAGCAAAACATTAAGAAAATTAGGTTTGTTTGGTTTTAAATTATGTAAGAATTTGTATACTTTTCAGAATAAAGACAAAATTTATTTCAGTGTTATTTCTGGTTGCCACACTATAGTGGAACATGTTTAAACATCAGTAACCTTGATAAAAGTAGATATATTTAATAATATATGGACCCCCTTTATACAATTTACCAAGAAGTAAATAATGTGGAATGGAATAATTACTGTGACCTGATGTGATTTTTTTTATAATAACACATACTGTACTGATAACCACCTGTAATGTTATGTTAATGTGTTAGTATTTTACTTTTCATTTATTTCATATAATAATTTAACTATTAAAGATGTTGGGATGGAAATGTTGTAATTGTTTATATTTTTTGTTGTTCCTTTGGATATAGTATAACAAAATGTAATAAAAATAAAAACAATCACCATCATTTGTTTGCAGATGCCATTTGGGTTAATATTTTGTTAAGCAATGAAATTCATACATTTAAGTGTCCAAATACTTTTTGGGGCCGCTGTATGAGCTTGAGTTATCTAAAGATTTGCACAAGCTATATCCTAATTAGACAGGAATAAGTTTCCATTGACTACAAGTAACTAGGGTCATACTTGTAAATTATTAATCTAGGCCAAACATGATGCTCTGTGTTGTTGTCAAGCATGCAGTTTTGTTGTGCTGAGTTGTGCCTTCAACCACAAAACCTGGCAACTCGTTTTCTCCAGAAACTGGTGGTGAAAATAAGAGTTTGGTTGATTCTGAGAAAGTATAAATGATGTGTTTTGTCTTTAAGTAAACACTGTTGATTTACTCTTTATAGAGGTCTCCTTAATGATTCAATTACCGAGAGAGCACATACTGGTGCCTAAAAGAAATTGTGTGTTTAAAAATGTATAGCTGCATATTTTCACAACAGACATTCCTTGAGGCATTTGAAAGCAGCATAGCAAGATTTCAGTGCTGTAGCTTGAATTCAAATGTTTCCTTTTTCAACAGCCTGTTTACTATTACTAAACTGCATTTGTAAATCTGCCACAAAAGTAGGCTATATGATTCCCAAATGTGCTTCTTCAAACCTAACCTGAGCTTCTGGATATTTATTTTCGTTCTACCTGATTGTGTTTTAAGGAGTGACCACGAAAAGCCTTGGATGTCACCAAGGAGATGATGACTTGGATAACAGGGAAGGGAAAATGACGGAGGTTCATTCATATTGATAATCAGCTGTCATAAAGGAGCCAGAGTGAATCATGGTGGCCGCTCTGCTCAGCTGCATTTGGTTAGTGGCTATATTTACGATAACGTCCTCCTGCATGTAGGCACACTCAGAAAGTCTCTTATTATCCCCTCACTTTCACTTCACTCGCTTAGACAAATGGAGTAATACATAGGCTTGTAAATGAATGTTGCTGTCCTTTGTTCTACACCACGATAAGCAGATATTAATACCCCCTGCCACGCATCAAGAACAATGGCGCGTTTATCGTTACAGCCAAAACGGATTCGGGTCTAGTTTGTGTAGGTAGCAACCGACGTACTAGTTCTTAAATTTAGCACACTAGACCTAAACTTTGGGACACAGAGTTTCTTCTACAAGTGTTTATGAACTAGCCTATCTGGTTCATAAATGTAGGCTATAGCTTTTCAATGAATCGTTTCTTCCTCTTCACAAGGCTGGTCTGAATAAAATCGTTCACGAATTACTGATCCGGTTTGAATTCAAAGATCAGATGGCAACAGTTACAGCCTACTGGAGTGGAAAATTATCCTTAAATAAATAGATGTACATTGATTTACATAGATTTCCCTTGTGAAAAAGAAGTGCACTTAAGTATACTTTTATAAAGTGTACTTATTGCCGAAATAATGTTCTTTAAAAGAACACACATTAGTGCAAATTAAATATGCTATTTTCGATGCTTAAATATATTGTATTTGTAATTCACTTCAAATGGATCACATTTTAAAGTGATATTAAATGCAATTAGTTGAACTTTTGAGTGATTTTTTTAAAGCACTTAGGTGGGACTTTTTAGTACATCTTGATATGTACTTTCATAATTGCTTCTAGTGTCTTTAAAATATGGTTAAAGTGTACTACTAATGTACTGACAAGCAATTAATGTTAACTAAAATATACTTTAATGTCAGTTAACAATACACTTAAGCGTGAATTAAATGTAATGTTTTTGACCACGTAAATGCATGTTATTTGTTATTGATTTCAAATATATTACAGTTTAAAATAACATTAAATGCAATTAGTTGAACTTTTGAGTGATATTTTTGAACCACTTAAGTGGGACTTTAGTATATTTTATATGTACTTTGAAATATGGTAAATATTTACTTCTGAATAAGCAATTAATATGCACTAAAATATACTTCAATGTCATTTCAATGTATTAATTACCTAGTTGCAATCAATACAAACACAAAATGGAAAATCCTATACATTTATTGACAAAATCTCTAAAACAAATACACAAAATGCTTTTTGCTGATGCACAAGAAAAACCCAACACTATACACAGTTGCAACACTTATTAGAAAGAGTCTGGAGAACAATGCAAAATCAGTTACATATAAAAGTACCTAATCTCGCCATCATAGAAAACATCATTCTGTATGATGTATCAGCCTGTTTCCTCATTGGGGAACTAAAAATGTCCACAAGGTCAAAATTTACTGGTATTATTATCCTTGTGGAGTCATTTGGTCTCCATAACATATAGGATTACTAACACACAAACACACACACTTAATAAAAAAAATAAAAATAAAAAAATCAAGAAAATTATCATTCTATGTACAACAAATGAGGCCTTATTGTAAAACATTACCAAACTGTGTTAATGGTACCCCCGGTTTCACAGACAAGGCTTAAGACCAGCCCCAGACTAAAAATGTAATTCTATAATTATGCTTTGGCAATACTGTGCAAGTCATGCCAATAAAGCTCATTTGAATTGAATGGAATGTAATTCTGAGCTGTTTCAACTGAAAGAAACTTGCACTGACTGATCTTTAAAAATATCAGTACCTTTGTTTTATCTCAAGATACACACCAGTAATGTTTTTTCTAAGGCATGGTAATGAAAATTACTTAAATGTCCTAATTGAACTATGGCCTAATCTTGGCTTAGTCTAAGACCTGTCTGTGAAACCAGGCCATCAATTTTCAAACCTTTACTAGCACCAACATTAAACAGGACCGAAAGGTTTCTTCTAAAATCTTACTCCAGCATTAGTGAATGCAAGTTTGACTAAATAAATAAATAAATTAATAATAATAAAAAAAAAAGAACTTCAAATGAACTCGTTGGGAAGTCCTGTTTGTCAGTTACCCAGAAGCTCTCCATCGGCAGTAAACTTCAAATGTCATGAAGCTGCACGCCATCTCTCCACAGTCTCTGTGAACGGAAATGTTCCAAAGTCAGAAAAATCTGAAAAAAAATTCCTTGAGGAAAGAAAGAAGAAGAATTGTTATAAAACATATCCAGTCATTATAAATGGTTCAGTTGAGTGAAAGCAATAGACACAGTCGCAGTCCAAAGTTTATATACACCTTGCAGTATCTGCAAAATTTAAGCAGTAAGAGGGTAGAGGGGTAGAATCATTAAAAAAATTGCAATTTCTGCTCTGATGAAGCAGTTTATTCTGCAAGGTGTATGTAAACTTTTGACCACATCTGCATCACCTAAGAGGTGAATTATCTCAATCATCAGGGCAACATCGTAGTAGAATGCTGGGAGATTCCTTCAGATTTCCTGATCACACCATCTTCACTGACACTGGGCTTTAAAAATACATAACATTTTTACAAATATTTTTTTATTCCTACTTTACAGGGAATAATACATAACTTTATCAATTACCCAAAAAATAGATAAATATCCCAAAATCTATGAAAATGAAGAAAGGTACCTTTAATTTTTTTCCCTCATCTTGCCTTGCAAGCTTCTCTCACACATCTTCATGAAGAATTTTCCTGTATTTACCACGACTGACACAGCAAAGCTGCTGTCCTCTTCCTTTGGTTTGTTACCTGTAAAATATATGATGATTAGAGGGGGATCCGAAAAGATTCAAAGCATTTAAAATCCATAGGGATAGTGACTTAATATAGCACTTTTAGCTTGTCGTGTGATCAGGGTGAGCTAACTGGGCAACAATTCATTAAAAGCTTCTAACATCACCTCTTCAGTACTGGTCTGTGTTTCCACACTGCATCTCCAGTAACAAATATGTACTGATCCTGAGTACAAAAATATTACATATTACAAACACAACCAGTAATGGAACATCTCGCTCTTCAAATGCAAAAAGAAAATAAAACAACAACAACAACATTATTTCTAGAGGTGGCTGATATATTGAATATTACTGGTGGTTATTTATCGATTATATAACCACGTGGTTACGTTATTTCAGGCTTTTCATTTCTGTTCAAGTTCAAGTTGTCCTAATTCATTGTGTACTTAGACCAAAGACTATTGTTAGACTCATTCATGACTCATTCACCTAACTAAAAGTCAGTCATTTTTTACAGTGCAGTGTAGCCTAGTCTAATTAAAATCAAATGTATTTGAATGCAAATTAATTTTGTTTAGATCTGTTAAACTTTTGCTTGCAATTAATGCAATTAAATGTTTAAGTGACTTAGAACAACATAATGATATTGAAAGTATTCTGTACACAGATGTAAAGTACAGTACTATTACTTACAAATACAGTACTCTCATAAATGACACTGTATGTCAAATATTATGTCGAAAATTAAACTTCATAGAGTTCATAACGCAAGAGCTGGTGATGAAAATTTCAACAATAAGTTTTATTGGAGTATACTGTAAAAGAAAGTGTAAATTTAGAAGAAAATACATTTCAAGTGCATTAATGCACATATATTATAGACTAAATACATTTAAAATACGTTAACAAATGTAATTTTGGAGAACACACTTAAGTTGAAATTAAAATCAATTATTTTACATGTGCTTTAGTATACTGATAAATATATCAAAATAAGTGTACTTATTTAAAACACAATAAAATCATAATTATGTAAAATGTATGTTTAAGTAATACTTAATTAGACATTATTATAAAGTACATTTTTAAAATGCATGAGAACATGTGTGTTGTGTGAGAGTGGCATTGTTTGTCGGTCATAGCAACAGCAACTAAGGGTGGGCGGGTTTTGCGAACGGTCAATTCTGCGGGCTCGCCGTGGCGACGGCGCTGGACGACGCGGCCATCAATCATCTGTTCTGGCTCGGGGCCAATTACCATTGCCCCGTGGACCTCCAAATGGGAAATGTCAGGGCCCGAGCCAGAACCAGCCCGCCATCCAGTCCACCCACCAATCCCCAGTCAAGTCCGCCTGCCAAACCCCAGTCAAGCCCGCCGGTGGCGGCTCTCTCCAGCCCGCCGGCCGCTCCGAAGTCAAGTTCGCAGGCCACCGCTCGCTCAAGCCCGCTGTCCAGTCCGCCCACCGATCCCCAGTCAAGTCCGCCTGCTATTCCCCAGGCAAGCCCGCCGGCAGTTTCTGTGGCAATCCTGAAGTTAAGCCCATCCACAGTTCCGAGGTCACGCCTACCGGCCGCGCCGAATCCAGTGCCGGCTCCTCGAAAGCGCATTGCTGTGCCTGCTCCTCCAAAGCGCCCTCCAGTGCCAGCTTCTCGAAAGCGCTTCCCAGAGCCCGCACCTCCAGAGTGCCCTCCAGTGCCCGCTCGTTGAAAGCACCCTCCAGTGCCCACTCGTCCAGAACTCGCTCCAGCCCCTGACCAGAGTCCAGTGCAGGCTACAACCCTTGACCAGTGTCCAGTGCAGGCTCCAGCCCCAGACCAGTGTCCAGTGCAGGCTCCAGCCCCAGACAAGAGTCATGTTAGAGCTGCAGATTCCCAGTTTAGCCCACGGAGGGCTCCTATTCCCGAGTTTAGCCCACGGAGGGCTCCTGTTCCCAAGTTTAGCCCACGGAGGGCTCCTGATCCCCAGTTTAGTCCACGGAGGGCTCCAGTTCCCGGGTTTGGCCCACGGAGGGCTCCAGTTCCCGAGTTTAGCCCACGGAGGGCTCCTGTTCCTGAGTTTAGCCCAAGGGGGCCTCTTGATTCCCCGTTAAGCCCAGGGAGGGCGCCAGATCCCCAGTTAAGCCCAGTGAGGGCTCCTGTTCCCCAGTTAAGCCCAGTGAGGGCTCCTGATCCCCCTTTCAGCCCAGGAAGGGCTCCTGATCCCCTGTTCAGCCCAGGGAGGGCTCCTGATCCTCCGTTCAGCCCAGGGAGGGCTCCTGATCACCCGTTCAGCCCAGGGAGAGCTCCTGATCCCCCTTTCAGCCCAGGGAGGGCTTCTGATCCCCCGTTCAGCCCAGGGAGGGCTCCTGATCTCCAGTTTAGCCCAGGAAGGGCTTCTGATCCTGAGTTAAGCCCATGACGGGCTCCTGATCCCCAGATAAGCCCAGGGAGGGCTCCTGATCTCCCGTTAAGACCAGGGAGGGCTTCTGATTCCCCGTTTAGCCCAGGGAGGGCTCCAGTCCCCGAGTTCAGCCCTGTAAATTTCCCCAAGGATTTTTTGGGGGAGGGGTTATAGGGCTCCAACCGTAGAGGGCGGGGGCGAGGGCTGGGGCTGCGACTTCGGAGGTGGATTCGCCATGGCCTCCTGAGCCCCCTGATCCGCCATGGCCTCCCGGGTCTCCTAATCCGCCATGGCCCCCCGGGTCTCCTGATCCGCCATGGCCTCCCAAGTCTCCTGATCCGCCATGGCCTCCCGTGTCTCCTGATCCGCCATGGCCTCCCGAGCTCCCTGCACTGCCATGGCTCCCTGAGCTGCCTGCTCCACCATGGGTCCTGGAGCTGGTATCGCCCTGGAGGCCTCCAGTCCCATGGAAGTCCGTCCTTAGAGGCCTCCAGAGGTGGACGCACCTTCCGGGAGAGGGGAGTAAATGTCAGAGCTGTGTTCCATGTGTCTTGTGTTTTGTTCCCCTCATGTCCATATTTATTTTTTCTTGTTCCTGTTTCTCTTGTTTCTTGTTCCTGTCCCCGTTTAGTTCTATTAGTTTCATTAGAATCCAGCCGTGTTTGATTTTGATTCCCAGGTGTGTAGTCCACTCATTGTTTATTATAAAAGCCCTGTGTCTTGCCTTGTTCCCCGTCCGGTATTGTAAGTTTACCCTCACCCTACGTGTGTGTTCCTGCTTGTTTTGAAGAATAAAGACTATTTGTTAATGCTCCTTCGACTCCGCGCTCCTTCGTTCCTTCGTCTCCTACACAGTAGGCTGTATTGTGACAACTAGTGTATGGATTTTTATCATTTTTGTCATTCATAATCACAGTCTGATAACTCCTCCCCCTCTGGCATTTGAAGTGCACTTTTTTGGGGGGGAATTTTCACTATGAACGCACTAATCATAGTATTTAAAGCTGCAGTCCATAACATTTACCTCTTTATCGCCCTGTATGTTTGAAAACCTGGAATTGCAGTTTCTTGCGGAATTATCTTCAGTGCGCAGTGTTGTGATCCAGTGGTCCGGCACGGCTCCAGCGCGGATGAATCTAATGTTTTGAGGTGAATGTGTAGTTGTCAGTCACTGCAACGGTGTAGATATTTACTGCCTATGTCTTGGAATATATGACCCAAATCAGAATTTTCACCATAATTTGCCATCTTAACAAGTCTGCCACGTTTGATCTGCCCAACTGAGGAAAAAAGCATTACAATAAATCGCACTACAAACAGTGATTAAATCTAAAGATCAGTTAGCTCATATCATATCTAAATGTGCAAAGAATTATTTTTATACTTTGTTCTCAAATTATTAATGTAAACAACATCAGCATTGCGTGACTATGAGTATAGTATTAGTGTGTAGATTTCAATTTCTGTACAGTCTAATATCTAATTGTCATACCATTCAAATTTCATATTAAGAAATTATTTTAATCCAAAAAGCAAATTAATCTTCCTTCAAACTGGTTCTATTTAAAATACAAAAACTTGTGTAATCCGACGTTGGCTCTCTGTAATCAGAACCACATTTAAAACTGGAATATAATTTAATTTCATTCACATGTTTTTCATAAACACATAATTCTTTCTGGATTACAATTCGCCATCAAAATGATTAGTTTAATTATTCGAGCTGCTGTGAGAAAAGGCTATAAATGATCCACCACCTGCAGGATCCTCACGTGTCAGAGCCTAGTAGCCGGGAAAACTTCTTCATGTTTACAGATGTGACGTAATGACGCAGTGCCATGCTCGAATTTCCCGCGGAAACCTACCCGTGCCACTCAAATTAGAAAACATTATTATAAACTAACCGTTGTGAATCGGGCTAAAGTAAGGCGATAGTTTTGAACACTGGCTGGTTATGTACTTTCTCAAATATTGATTTCGGATCATTTTTAACCAAAAAAAGTTACGGACTGCAGCTTTAAAATGCCCCTATTATGGGTTATGAAAGGTTCATAATTTGGTTTTGGGAGTCCCCAACAACAGGTTGACATTCATGCAAGGTCAAAAAACACTTTAATTTTATTATAATATGCATTTATTTTTTACCTTATTTGCTCAACGACTCCCAAACGATTCGTTCAACGATTTTTTCCAAACCCCTCCTTTGATTGGTCGATTTCATTTAAAGCAGTATTGTGAGCTTTTAACGCTCCAAAAGCGGCACCTAGTGGCAAAGAATGAATTTGAATGGATTATTAATTTATATAGCGCTTTATTGTGTATTGCCGTACACCCAAAGCGCTTAACAATCACATGGGGGAGTCTCTCCTCAACCACCACCAGTGTGCAGCATCCACTTGGATGATGCATTTTCATTCAGACTATTGCGAAAATCTAAGTTTTCCCAGGTCTGCGCGCACAACAAGTGGACGGGCAATATGCTAATGTTTCATTTTGACGTCAACATGAAACGGCTTGGGATTCGTTTTAAAAATGACTCGTTTCAATGATTCAGAGTCAACTCTTTCTTTTGAGAGACAATGGATGTGTCTCAATCAGCTCCCGAGCTCGTGAATCAGTAGATCGTGTACACGAATTTGGTCACTGGTAAGTTCCCTGACTCACTGCACGTTGGGACAGTGATCACTCGAATTCCAGTGACATGATTACGTACAGCGTCAACGGACAACATAGTAGAACGTCACCGCTTAAATTAAAAAACAACAGACAGGACCGATCTCTTTTTGATATTATTATTTATTCTCTTTAAACATATCGTTCTGTTACACGTTCTTACAACTTTTCGGGCCGAATTTTAATTATAAATGTTAAATAAATGTTCATTACCTGTCTAGCAATGTGTGTTTATGTTGAAATAGAACAATTATGTTGAAAAAAACGGTTTGTCTTTTCAAATCTTCTATCGCGTGTCATTACATTTATCGAGTTGGCTCGTGTGGTTTATGTTTCACGCTTCAGAAATGTGACATTATTTCTGGTAAGGGAGCATAGTGAGCACCGATGCTCCCTAGTTTTTGCGGTGCATTGTGGGATTTTTCAGGGAGCGAACGTTTTGCCCTGCGTTCGATTTGGAAGGGTTCATCCCTATGCCATAATCCCTTCAAAGGGGTTTACCCTCCGGAGTGAGAGCTTCGAAGGGTTGACGGATGTAGGGGACCAAACAACTGTTTCTTGAAGTGCCCTTCTGCGTCATTATACAGAAGCGCCGTCATCATGCAAAGAATCTGTGCAAAGGATCATGGGAGCCCGAAGTGTCCATCAGTTGTACCCTTCGAAATCCTTCATTCCGAAGGGCCCTTTGAAGTGGCTAGTTTTGAGCACTTCGGTTTGGAACGACCCTTCAATATGGCAGCCATGATTGTTTTCACTCCGAAGTGCCCTTCGGAGGGCGATATATTTGGAACGCACCGCCAGTGCACTGGAAGGATTTCGCGATTGAGACAGCCCTTAAAATGGCCGATTCCCTGATCAGTGTCCTGACTACTGAACAGGCGAGCTGATTGAGACGCACCCATCAACTTTATACACAGTGCACTTTCAGATTTAAAACTTTGCAGGATGTTTTCATTCACTTAGAGCTGTGTTACACACTGCATGAAAGGTAATTTTCAAAAATCCATAATGGGGCACTTTAACAAAAAAAAAAAAAAAAAAAAAATGTAATAGAGTATTGCATGAATTGGGAAACAAGTTTTTTTTTTTTTTTCATTTTGACCTAATTTTTAATCAAACGTATGCCGAACTTCAAAATCGAATGCAAACTCAAGTTTATTTTTGAGTGCTATGTCAATATCTCACAACCCAATCAACAACTAATGGATAGAACAATGTTCCCGCCATTTTTTTCTTTTTCTTTTTCAATAATCCTTTATGTACAACAAATTTGTAAGAAAAGATTTGTCAGTACTTCCGTTTCATTGTGACTTTAAGAACGCATAGTGATTATAAACTGGCATTGCACGTACCAAGACCTGTGTATAGTGATTCTATAGGATTTTCTGTTTATTGGAAAATTTTCAGCATTCAAGTTAGGAACAAAATAATATAAGATTATTTTTATTCATTTTAATATATGACCAGGCCCGGATTAAACAAAGTTATACAATGTACATCACTTAATATTAACTTATTGTTTATTGAACTGTTGTATTAATTTAATATCACATTTGCAAACTCCCTTAATAATCTTTAAAAGCTGTCACTCACTTCAGATCATTGCAATCTCACAAAGCTCCATTACAATCAATAAAGCTCTCTACACTGCACAACGAATCTCTTATTTACACCCTGTCTACACTTTGTTTGTTATAAGGAGAGGATTTGTGAGCTTGCATAACTCAGCAATGAACAATACTCCAGTATTTTAAGCAGTGAGTGGATTCTGATTAACATTGCATTCAAAGAATCAACATAATGTCTGCGATACATTACTCAACTCTGCAAAAACACGCAAGTAGAAATCTTTGAAGCTCCCCTCAGCACAAACAAATAGCCTATTTCTATTCGCAATTCGCAATTCTTTATATGCATGCATATATTTTATGAGTCATTCTACGAAACGGGTGCCATTTGGGTCCGTAACATTCGATGAGATGCATAAGGCACAATAAATGTCCCAAAGTGTGTTTCTAAAGCTTAAAGTTATTAATTCAAGTGTTCTTGTTAACATGATATATGATAAAACACTTTTCTTAAAGAGTAACATACTATTTTTTAATCACTTTTCAATAGTAAATAACCAATTACATATGTCCGTGTTGACCAATATGACATTTGCATGTAAAATATCACCAAATAAGGTTTATTTTTATTATTATTTTTTATATATATTTTGGAGCATTATGTGTCCCTGTTTACATAAGACATATTTATTTAAAAAAAAAAACGTATTTTTTTGTAAATATTTTATGATTTGTGTGCGTCCCTCAGTTTGACTTACCACCCCGTCACACTAACTTGTTTTAGCTGTAAATAATGTACTGTTGCTATAAATGACTTCACATTTAGCAGAAGTGACATCATTTAAGCCTTGTAGCCACCAAGAACAAAAGTAGGCAAGTACTGACATTCTTTTACATTGTTTATGTGTTGGTTTTTCGTGTTAGGCAGGGTTCGTCAAGCTTAAACCAACCACCCCGTCACGCAAAATAGATAGGGAAAACTGTTTTTCATTGCATTAGTTGCATTATTAATGCAAAGAAAATTATATTTCAGATTGAATGCATGTATGCTGGGTGTGGAACTTGACTACATGGGAGATCTGCGGCCATTTTGGGATGAAATTTACCACCCCGTCACATACCACCCTGTAACATGTTTTATTGTGACGCAGTGGTAAGGGAGTGGTTCTGCTTCCTGTTTGAATGTGAGGATGTGTGAAATCAAGGATTCTAATATAGGCTAATCAAATTATTTTTCTCTTAACTTAACCCTGTTTGGTTCATTCACTCACTCACTATCTGTGTTTAATGAATTACATTTTATAACATTTGAAGACAGATCTGTCTCCATCATGGCTACATTAAGCGCTGCTGAGAGACAACAGCGATGCTGTGCATGTTGGGATGCTGATCCTGAGAGGAGGAAAAAATATCTAGAGCAGGGGTGTCAAACTCGGTTACTGGAGGGCCGCAGCCCTGCAGAGATTAATTCCAACACTGCTCCAACACACAAACCATGTAGTTTTCAAATAAGCCTGAAGAACTTTAATTAGGGTTGAGTCTAAACTGTGCAGGGCTGTGGCCCTCCAGGAACTAGTTTGACACCCCTGAGTGAATGTCAGAGATGAAGATGGGATGTAGAGCAAGGAAAAAAGAAGAAGATTAGTGATCTAAGTGAACAAGGGAAGCGTCAGCTACATAAAAAGTCGAGGAAGCACAACAAGAAGAGAAAAGAGAAAGCAGAGGCTAAGAAGCACAGACTGTCCTGTCCAATAGTCAAAGTAGCAGTTAGGATCTTCAAGGTCAGATAGTGTACACTCCCTCTTCGAACTGTTGCCCTTTGGTCTGCGCTACAGAGCACTGAGCACCAACACAGCCAGACACAAGAACAGTTTTCCCACCAGCCCATATCCCACCTGAACAATACATAAAACATCTCAGGACTGTACATCTGTAAATAACTCATCAAACCTTCATCTGTAAATAGCATATATGCATATTCACAATTCTGTCTATGGACATTTATTTTTATTACTTTTGTTATTTATAATTTATTGCCTATTCTCTTTATTATTAGTGTTTTTATTACCTTAAATTATATGTATGTCTGCACTATGTTTGTATTTTCTGTACTGGAAGCTCCTGACACCAAGACGAATTCCTTGTAAACACACTTGGCAATAAAGTTCTTTCTAATTCTGAGTTAGGGTTATAAATAAATGGACACTTGTAGAGAAAAAGAAGCAGGCCTATCACTGATGAGTAACTGTTTTTACATATGGTGTACATGACTTGTCCATACCACCCCGTCACATCAGTTACCACCCGTCACAGGGTCATTTTGTTAAAAATTTAGAGAAAGGAAATGAAATGTTACATAAATTAATGCTCAATGATGTTCTTGTTGTGTGGACTAATCCAATAAATGTAAATTTATTTGTATTTTTTAAGTGAATTTGTTTTTTCAGTATAAACAATGAGGCGATTGAAATGTTGAATTCATTTTTCAAGATTAAAAATCTAAGAATAAAAAAATTACATACACATTAAATTGCATACACATTAAATTACATGCTTTCTATTGATAGATTCTAAAAAAGGGACATTTTACTATTAGGAAAACATCACACAGGTGCATCTCAATGAATTAGAATGTCGTGGAAAAGTTCATTTATTTCACTAACTCAACTCAAATTGTGAAACTTGCGTATTAAATAAATTCAATGCACACAGACTGAAGTAGTTTAGAATATGGTGACATGCCAATCAGCTAATCAACTCAAAACACCTGCAAAGGTTTCCTGAACCTTCAAAATGGTTACACAATAGCCTATACAATCATGGGGAAGACTGCTGATCTGACAGTTGTCCAGAAGACAATCGTTGACACCCTCCACAAAGAGGGTAAGTCAAAGAAAGTCATTACTGAATGGTTGGCTGTTCACAGAGTGCTGTATCAAAGCATATTAAGTGAAAAGTTGACTGGAAGGAAGAAATGGGGTAGGAAAAGGTGCACGAGCAACAGGGATGACCACAAGCTTGAGAATACTGTCAAACAAAGCTGATTCAAACACTTGGGAGAGCTTCACAAGGAGTGGACTGAAGCTGGAGTCAGTGATCAAGAGTCACAACGCTCAGACGTCTTCAGGAAAAGGGCTACCAAGCCACTTCTGAAACAGAAACAATGTCAGAAGCATCTTACCTGGGCTAAGGAGAAAAAAACTGGACTGTTGCTCAGTGGTCCAAAGTCCTCTTTTCAGATAAAAGTAAATTTTGCATTTCATTTGGAAATCAAGGTCCCAGAGTCTGGAGGAAGACTGGAGAGGCACAGAATCCAAGCTGCTTGAAGCCCAGTGTGAAGTTTCCACAGTCAGTGATGAATTGGGCTGCCATTTCATCTGCTGGTGTTGGTCCATTGTGTTTTCTGAAGTCCACAGTCAACGCAGCCATCTAGCAGGACATTTTAGAGCACTTCATGCTTCCTTCTGCTGACAAGCTTTATGGAGATGCTGATTTCATTTTCCAGCAGGACTTGGCACCTGCCCACACTGCTAAAAGCACCAAAAGTTGGTTAAATGACCATGGTGTTGGTGTGCTTGACTGGCCAGCAAACTCACCAGACCTGAACCTCATAGAGAATCTACGGGGTATTGACAAGAGGAAGATGAGAGACACCAGACCCAACAATGCAGATGAGCTGAAGGCCACTGTCAAAGAAACCTGGGCTTCCATACCACCTCAGCAGTGCCACAGACTGATCACCTCCATGCCACGCCGAATTGAGGCAGTAATTAAAGCAAAAGGAGTCTCTACCAAGTATTGAGTACATATACAGTAAATGAACATACTTTCCAGAAGGCCAACAATTCACTAAAAATGTTTTTTTTTATTGGTCTTATGAAGTATTCTAATTTGCTGAGATAGTGAATTGGTGGGTTTTTGTTAAATGTGAGCCAAAATCATCACAATTAAAAGAACCAAAGACTTAAACTACTTCAGTCTGCACCTGTATTTTAAAAATCAATTTCTTGTTTTACTACTCTAATGGTGTACATATTGTCCGTTACGGAGTGGTACAATAAAGGCACCCTTGCCTGAATAAAAAGGGCAATATTATTAAGGATTTTGTGCCTGAGATGGGAAAATGTGTTTTTTGGAGGATTAACATATCTTTCAAGTTGTAGGTTTTTTAAAAAAAGGTTTGTTTTTAGTGAAAATTTTGAAAATTGCAAAGTGGAAATGGCACCCGTTTCGCAGAATGACTCCAATATTCTCTCTGTATTGTATCATTAACTGTTCATTTTTTATGCATCTGCATCTCTTCCAGCAAAATAGTATATATACAAAACATGAAAAATATTTTAAAGGTCTAGTCATTATCTTAATCACTTGGTGCTCCCCTATTGGCTGGTGCCCCAGGGCACTCACCCAATCCCGTCTATGGATAATCCGGCCCTGGTTTTAAACAACTACTTGACTAGGTATCTGTACTGCTCTCCAAAAGCAAGCATCAACATGATCCAGAACATCTCTGAAACCCTACTGTTGGGACATCATACTTATTTAAGTGACAGAGAAGATGTGGGCACAGTGAAGGTCAGGCCTTTCTGATTGAGTACTGAGCTCTATATTAGAGGACGATGCTCGGAAATCACCTGTCCCTTGGACAATGATAGCATTGTGTTATTGCTTGCCCATGAAGACCCTTACATCCATAAAACAGACACATATACTTACAGATTCCTATCATGTAGACTCTAATACTGTATATAGACACGTACTTAGCCTCCCAATGTGACAAAGTGACAGTAACTGGGACAATTCCTCTTACACGTCTGCACTTGGGTGCTCGGTTCATTTCCGTGGTGCATTAACACGTCGTGTCAGTTTGATCACAAGTAATTCCACGACTGGGAGTAGGCTGTATGGGTCAAAAAGCAACACACACACACTCAACTTAATCATGCAGTCCTTGACCCTGCAGCAGCGAGAGGATGCATCTCCTGGATCAGCACAGCGGCCCAACAGATAAGAAATGATGAATGCAGATTGTTCTGTGGCTGACACTATCATCAGTCTATGGTGACTTAGTAGCAGCAGGAGTCTACACCCTGGGCACCGAGCGTCCGTGAGTGATGACCACTCCCACAGCATCTTCGGCTACATACCAGTGGCTGCCATCTATGAAAACCAAATAGCAATCCTCTATCAAACGCCTCCGGAATTGCTTCTTTATTTCTGTCTGCAACTGTATGACAAAGGGAGCCATCAGCTTGCCGCTTTTAATCTATTAGTATTCCTCGGGAAAAAAGCTCTTTAATTTTTTTCCTTGTAGAACTCATTTATTGATACAAAAACTAACCTGTTGTGGACTCTCTTTTGTAGCACAGGATAACCTGTCTAAAGATTTAAAAGAGCTTGTTAAATGTCTTTACAACAATGCTTATGATTTGCTTTATGTGGTAGGGATTGAACCAACAAGATACCATCCCTGAGACTGAAACGATTGTACAAAAATTATTTATTTATTTATTCATTCATGTATTTTCTATTTTAAATTATGTACTGGACACTTTTTTTCCATCTAATTGGGATTTCAAGCCTAAAAAAGAGCAATGAAGTGACAAAAGTGATCCATCCAACAGAAGTCTTCTGAAGCCCAATTGCAATTCAAATCTTTTTTTGTATTATTATTATTATTATTGCAGTCTCTTGACAATTAGCAATTATAAAAGTAAATATAACATATCAGTTAAATAAAATACTAAACCAAACAAAAGAGGTATTGTTAAGCAATCAACATACATTCTGTGCATTATAATTCAAAGAACAGATTTAAGACTAATTCACAGTCTTTCATGATTTGTTATTTCTCTTTTCTGGTAATGTAGAAAGTTAGTGACCTATTTCTTTCTTAAATC
Source organism: Spinibarbus caldwelli (assembly GCA_039654775.1). Classification (NCBI taxonomy): domain Eukaryota; kingdom Metazoa; phylum Chordata; class Actinopteri; order Cypriniformes; family Cyprinidae; genus Spinibarbus; species Spinibarbus caldwelli. The sequence continues at coordinate 15,570,253 of CM077251.1, forward strand.
TAGTGAAAGTAGTTTTTTTCAATGTCCATTTACATGTATGGGTACAATTATATATGATTCTCATAATATATAAATGATGAGTAAATTGACAATGTACCTTTTTTAAAAATCAACATCATCATAAAAAAATAAGCATTTCCTTGATTTGTATTTCAGTGTTAATTTAAATCTTTCATCACTGATAATCTTCCTTGCCACTGCAGTAAACTGAATTCAAGAACCACATTAATCAGATTCATGCATGAATTGTTTGTACTGGTATTGTGTACTGAATCAACTGATTCTGGTTCTGTCTAAGATGAATGAATCATTCACGAGGTGTAATGCTGGACTATCTTGTTTCATGTTTTACAGTGCTTATACTTTTACTGGGTTAGTAGTCAATTCAGGGAAGTCAGTGTTTAAGATTTCATACTTAACATTTGTAACCCCTGGGTTCACGTTCTTATTTGCATATTTATGTGACCACTAACATTGATTGAATGATTACAAATCGCTACAGGCACTCATCATGTTTCACTAGCTGTTTGATGATGTAGGAAAATGTCACCACGTAAGTCCGATCTGGCTTTTTTAAGTTCTGCGACTCTACAAAGTGCATGAATATTTAATTAGGTAAGCACTGCTTAGTATATGATTGGTTGTCTGCTTCTAGCACTGCATCGTTCCAGTTCAATGCACAGCAGGGATTCATAACCCGGGGTTTAAAAAAGGATAACCCACGGGCATAATTAGTTACACTAATTGTGTGTAGAAATGATCACATCCAGCATCTTAGCAGGTAGCTATTCTGTCTATTACATGTTAGTTTGTGTAATTTTACTCATAATCTGTGGATGTGATTGTGTCCCTCTGGTCCAGCTGAGATGAAAAAAGATTTTATGTCTTTCTCCCAACTCTTGATTTATTAATGCTACATTCCCTTTTACCTCTCTCTCTTTTAAATAACAATGTAATGGGCTCCCTGTGCAAACAGACATATTGATCATTTTTCAGATTATGTATCAATAATGAATGTTTTCATGCACTACCAAATATCATTTAAAGTATTTGTCTTGAAGAAAAGTATTTTATTTATGAAAAAGCCATTATTAAGTCTATTTTCCTTCAACTCCCTATGGAATACACTTTATAGTTCAAAGAATGGAATTATTTATTCATTGTTTGTACATCAGCACTTTGAGCAGCTTATGAAATAGAAATGTTCTTATGGCACTCGTCCACATGTTTGACCGTCTCTCTTTCATTAGTTTGCTCCGCCGCTTCGTCGTTCCCTCTGTTGCTTATCATTCTCTTTCTTTTTTGGCTGTCTAGTGGGGTATGAACACATTAAACATTAGGGATATTTTTCATTAGAATCTGGAAATTAATTTTTTTGGAAAGATTATGGAAAGAGGCTCAAATTAATGTATAAAACTTAATATGTATTTGTGAATCTTCTTGTGTGTCTTAGATTTGCTGTTAAATTCTTCTGTTAAAGCTTTATTGTTTAACTGAAAATATCTACCTTCTCTTTTTTGAACAGGATCCACATTAGGATGAATATGCATTAAGTTGCATGTGGTTGCATGTCCTGTCCTTGAAGAGTTGTAACTGAACCCAAAATATGACCTTAGGTAAATATGTAAGATTTGAATTAGGAGTTAATTTTGCATATATTCAGCTTGATACTTTGACTCTGTTCTTTGAAACCCTGAGCTTTTCAAAATTTGGTGAATTTTCAATTCTGTGAGACATACAATTTGCAGGACAAGGGTTGGGTTTTGGAAACATATTTGGAGAAATTTAGCTTTACATCTCTTGACCATGTGGATTACTTGTGGATTATTGTGATGTTTTTATCAGTTGTTTAAACTCTCATTCTCATGGCACCCATTCACTGCAGAGGATCCAGTGGTGAGCAAGTTATATAATGCTAAATTTCTCCGAATCTGTTTTTATGAAGAAACATTGCCTGAGGGTGAGTACATTTTCAGCACATTTTTTTTCACATGGGTTCTTTTAAGAGCTGTTCACTGAAAGGTTCTTTGGAGAAGCCAATATGGTTCTTCTATGGCATAAGTTTTCTATGGCATAAGTTCTTCTATAGGCTAAGTTTTTCCTGCATTAATGCATTACTTGTAGTGGTACTGATTTTATAGTTTTACTGGGATAACAGCTTCACTCACACACATACACACTCACCCACATCCCGCTTTTCACTTCGCAACTCACCCAGCATTCTCTCAGATTCTTCAGCATACCATTTACAACTCCTGTATTGTCCTCAAAACATCTGAACCATAGAAAATGGGAGAAAAGGGATCTAAATCGTGCAAAGAAAACATATTTGCTTGAGTTTTATTGTTTCCTAAAAACCTCTATTTATATCCGTCACACATTTTACTTCAGTTATTATTTCTCAAAGTAAGTTTCTCTTTGAAAGTCAATTTCCTGACACATACCATAAAACCTTGGCAAAAAAAGCTACCCGTATTTCCCAGAAAAAAATACTCCGTTGAGATAAGCTGTTACAATAGAACCTGCTATTATAGGCTTTTTGACAAATGTAAAATTATAAAACAAAACATAGAAACAATAGAACAATATTTTTTAAAAATCATATAAAACCACTTTAATATTTGTGCAATTGCACTTAAAAACTTACAGTTACTGAGATATAGACAGTGTGACAACTAACCCCAGTTACTTATGTACATATATGTATTTCATAGAATGCCATCTTCTTGCGCAGATACTTTTGCCAGCTTCTTGTATAGCTCCGTTTAGTTGTGACACAGGTTTCACTGTTCCAGCATGATACAGCGTTTGCATCCGGATGAGCTGGCAAGCTATCTCCCAGATAGTCTGTGCGTTCATACAGCATCTCCTTTCTCGTAGATCAGACGGCATGGACAGCCATTTCATAATGATGGAGAGCTTGGACTTTACTGTCTCACACGAGCAAATTGCTTTCAGATAAGAATGGAGAAGTCGTTTACTCACAGTAGAGTGGGGACTTCACCATTCACATACTCGAATTGAGAAATGATTGTGTGTGGAGGAGAATGCAAAATCCCTCCATAGACCGTGATGGAAGAAACTAACAAGATGAGACCATCCACTAAATGGCATTGATTATGTGTGATCGTGTGGGTAGGTGCATACTGTCCTCCACTGCCAATATCGTATCATTTCTCCATTGCTGTCTTCATGTCAGTCAAAACTGAATTATTATGGGTGGCATTTTATTGCTTCATACAAGATACCTTTAATTCAGCTCCAGCTGGTCTGGCATTCGGATTATTTAGGGTCAGATCAGTGAACTTAAAAGAAATCCAAAATTCCCATCCAGAGCCCAACAGCTGTCGAAAGCTTCAAAGTGTTGCAAGCTCCTTTTATGGCTCAAAACACTTTCAAGGGATGCTTTAATAGAGACATTTTGCCCCATTTTCTAATCAAATGCAATTTGAACCGAGTGAAATTCTGTTACAATGTAATTCTATAATGACTGTGTGAACTTTTGCCGGCTTGATACTCTTATCTAGAAAAGAAACAAAACACATGGGAATTTTGTTAATTTAGAGGCAATACAATATTCTGAGAAAGCCAACACTAATTCGTAATTTCAATAGCAGAATCCTCAGGGTAAAACTGAAGGTATTTTTGGTCTTTGCTTTTGAAAATACCTTCCTTTTTTTTTCCAAGAAATCCTGTGGAACACTTAGAATTCTGAAAGATCTTGGAATGTCTGTCTCAGAATGAAAATTCAAAGAGAATACACCAATCTCCTTCCATTTTCTCCAGACTGCCATTTTTACCATCTTGGAGAGTACGACTGAAGCATTAGAACATATAGTTTTCTTGCTGAGGTAAAATATTGAAATTTCTGGGACATGCATAATGGCCTGAAATGAAACATTTGTCAAAATAATGTATATAAAGCATAAAAAAAGGGACTGAACCGCGACTTTCACATCCTGGAAAAGCAGAAGCGTGCTAAGCTACAACAGTCGCTTTCAAATTACAGATAGAACTGTATGTTGAAACATTGCAGGCTTCTCAGTGGACACTATGTTTGCAGTCAGACACTCCAAAAGTGTTTTCACTCAGTCTCCACTGTTACTTATGAGCACATTATTTCTCCCTCAGTGGGATATAATATGGAATGATATGTTGTCCTTGTCGTCTCTCATTTGATAAATGCTCCATCCTCGGCTAATGGAAGATTTCTCACAGCTTCAATAAGCCATAAAACTTCTCGGAAGCTCTTACAACTGTATAACCTTGAGTGGGATTAAAACATCCAAACATTCTCCCTTCAGTATTATATATGCCATGAAGGATCAGCTTTACTTCAGCTAATTGCTAGCACAATTGCTTCTAATTATATTAATGCCTCATCAGTTTGACTGGGCCTTGATTAGTAAAACCTGATGGAAAACCTTTAAAATTAATTTTTATATCATAAATTCTCAAACATCTAAATTGGAAAATGAAGTGTGCTAAAAAAATCCAATCATGACAGCAATTTTGAAACTATAAAAGCTGAATATGATAATCCTGTTTATAAGTACCTTCTGAGCGTGCTTATGGTAAACATTTACCCACTTTGTCATGTATATATTTGTCTTTCATAGAACTAAAAATGTGTGAAATCACAATGTTTGACAATGGTAAAAGTCTTTATTTAAAAAACTCTTAAAAAGAATTTTGAGGCAATTTGTATAATAAATAGAAATTAAAACTTACCATCAAATACTTATCATATGTTTTACTTCCAAAGTAGAAATATCTCCTACTTTGAGGGAAAAAAATCTTGCACATATTTATAAATATAGTTTGTGTATTATAGTTTATGGAAGGATGCATGAAGAGGTAAAGCATTGAGTATATTGATTTTTTTTTTATACTCAAGTGTGAATAGATTGCCACCTAGTGGAGATGTATGGATGGAAAAGAACACTTTTGACTGTAGTCTTTTTCATTTCATTAATTTACTGGAAAATATATTTACAAAGAGACCATGAGTGAATTTACCATTTTAACTATATAGCACTTTGTAAAGAGTCAAGCAAATACCGATGGCATGAAACATCATTGGCACAATGTATTAAAGGTAAAAAAATGTGTGTGATGCAGGTTTTGTTTCCCAACCTCTTTAGATCAAGCAAATGTCTTCCACTATTTACAATTTATTTCCATTTTTCATCTTCAATGGAATGTTACTCGATGTTAAAAAAAGTCACCCGTGTGTAAGGCATGATAATCTCTTTCCAATAGTAGTCAAATGCATCATATAAACAAGTTCAACGATGAAGTTTATCAATAAAAACCACAAGAACAAGTGGTTTGGTCCTTTGAATTGGAATGAAGCACATGAATTCTATTGTTTGTTTGGACGTGAAGTTTTTGAGTCAGATTGAGGACAGTAGGACTGGGGCCTTTGGGTGCATCCAAAATCACTAACTGCTTGAGTCGAGGCAGACGCTGAAGCTGAAGAAACACTGATTCTGGAACATTATGGTGTCTGAAAGAGAAAAGTGGATTAGAATGAAGATAACCGAGGTCAGACACACTTACAAAGCAGTATATTTACTCATTCTGACATAATATATTTACTATTCATGACAAATAACTCTGACCTCACTTTCAGGATCTGCAGCTTTGGGAAAATCTGGGGCATTTCTGTGATAACATCACAGATGCCATTACAGCACAAGTCCAAATTGAGGTGAAGGAGATCCGGCACCTGCTCTCCCATGATCCTGACAGACTCCAACTCTGCCTTCACTCTCATGAGAGACAACCGCTGCACAGTCCTGGGTATTGATTCAGCGTAGACTTTGAGTGGGTATCCCACTAGAATATACAAAAAAAAAAAAAAGGACAAAAATGTAGAGCAATTTATTGTATGAAGATCAAATAAGATCAAATGAAGAGTCTTCCTTAACATCACAGGCATAAATTTCATCTAACATTTGGGAGGGACAACAAACATAAAATTTCTCAAGTGCAATTTTCAAAAGGGACACAAAGATGTTCTGCCTTAATTAAGGCCAAATTGCCTTAACATGGGGACCTTTTGTACTTAATTTTCCATCCGAAATTACAACATATACATACATTTAATTTTTTTGCTCAAAATTATTGCTAGGGAGAATTTGGTAGTTGCTAGACATTGGTAGAGACATGTCCCTAAGGTCCCTACTAAATTCTACACCCTTGCTTAACATGCTTGTCTTTAGTTAACGACCTTAGCTAACATGAAATAACAGTAAAAAATACTTTGAAAGCATTTTGTTAATCCTAAAATTAGTTCATTTTAACATTTACTAATGTGCTACTAAAATCGATAAATTACATCTGTTAATGTTATTTAATGGATCTAAGCTAACATGAACAGTTAACTAACATTAACAAAGATTAATAAATACTGTAACAAATGTATTGCTCGTTGTTAGTTAATATTAATGCATTAATATTTACAATAATAATTTAATACAATAAGTATCATTATGTTAAATTATATATAACTGCTACTAAATATTTTTGAATAATAATTATTTTAATCATTATTCTGTGGGTCTTAATTAAGGAATATGTTTTGTTGGTATTTTAATTGTTACATTAAATTATCTTATGTCATATTTACTGAAGACCTTTTTTAAACTTTTCCAAGGCTAGGATAACAAGTATTGTGTATTTTTTCATACTTACAAGAAATGTTGAGCTCTGAAAGTACATTGAGCCCTTGCAGCCATTTCATGCAGCAGCTGAAGTTTGGATCTTCCAGCCATTGTTTGTAATGCACTGTCAGTTTGGTCAGGGAGGACAGACTGTTAAAGGCAACAGAGGAGAGGCAGGGGTCTTCATAGTTCAGCAGCTCCAGGCTGCTCAGGCCAAACTCTGCATCCCGAGTCGCTCCTGTGTGAAAGACAAGATGGGATGGGTGATGACTCTACAAAGTGAAAATAACCTTATTTTTCTTTCCTCAAAGCATACATACCTGGATGTCCATGTGCTTTAGTTGGACAAAAATAATCATCAGGCAGAATCCCATACTTTGGCCCCAATCTCAAGGAAAGGTGTTTTAAGTTGGGCAGACGCCTCAACATGCCATGAAGAGCAGTTTTATGGATAGGATTTGTATCGTCATGGTACTTCAGTGTGGTAAGATTGACAAGTTGTGAAATTGCAGCACTTATCTCCGATATCTTGGCTCTCTTGACCTCACACAAGCAGAGATGAGTCAGTTGTCTCAAAGATAAAAGTGAGCTGGACAGACTCCGACAGCAACACTGCCGGATGACAAGCCTCTCGAGGTGTTTTAAAGCCCCCAGTGTCACCAGAGCTGTGCCATCACTGCACTGAACCAGAGTCAATGAACCGACCCACGGCAGCCAGGCCACGGTCTGTTGCAAGACTTTCGCTGTTACCTTTTGAACAACAATAGACTTGACTTTCCTTTGATAAAGAGTTTTCCAGAAATGTGAGTCGTAGAGCTTTTGGAGGACGATAACGCTGTCTTTCCACAAGGACCAGTGGTCGACCAGTCCCTTAAAGTACGTGCAGCTTAAACGAACATTTAATTTGTCTCGATCGGAGAGAAATCCAAACACGTGGATCCAAATTTCTTCCGGTAGTTGAATCTTGGACATCGTCTCCTTTAACAAACGACGGAATGTTAACTGCACATGTATTTTCTAACACTTTACCTTCATTCTTATACAAAACTCATTTGGTATTCTCGTCAAATACATATTTTCGAAACACGTGCCTAATACGAATTGTAGTAGCGATGCGTGCACGAGTCGTTCTTTTGAATCGGATCTTTTCAAAGATTCAATTGAACCGGTTCACAAAACAGTTCTGAAAGATCCGTTCACATTGAAAAGCGGAAGAAGTATCGTTATTACTGTCGAAGTAGACATTTCATATACGAAATATGATTAAAGAGGTGTCTTTTAACGTTATTTAAAGCAAATTCAAATTGCATTTAATGAGTTTACCTTGAAACCTTATGCCATTGCATTGTTATATTCTGTTAGTTTTTGTTACTTTTTTGAACGTTACTATGTGACAGAGAAACCATCGAATATTTTATTTGATTTTTATTTAGAACTATGTATGTTCTTTATTTTATGTTTTATTCTTGTTTTACAGAGTTGAATTTAAATAGCATTTATTAAAACAAGCAAATTCAGTAGTCAACTTTTGAACTTTCATCAAAGTTGTCCTAAAACCAAAAGAATACCCGTTTTTGTTAGGACAACTTTGATGAACTTTTTTGGTAATTTTGGTATTTTGGTATTTTGAGATGTGAATTATTTTTAATATTGTTAAAACAAATGCAAATTATATTTAAGTTCTAAATGGCTTTCTGTCGTGACTTAACTGGGTAACATGGAATTACAATAAACGACACAATTAATAAATCCTAATGAGTATAATAAACACCCAATGTGTTACGCGATGCCTTATTTGAGGTCAAAAAACTAGAACTGTTTTTAAACCAATTCTTTAAAACGAACTGTCCGAAAGAACCGAGTCACTGAAATGAACCACTCACTTCCTAGCAGCATTATTGACGGAAGTGACGCAGTCCTTACGCGACGCGAGACGTTAGCCGCGCTTTATCCGGGAAAATTCAAACGAGTTTACTTGGTAAGCGAGTGTTTTTTTTTTTTATTGTTATTTTATTTTTTTTTTTAGTACACATAGTCCCTAATGTAACTCAATCAACTATATATTATGTTGGAACTTTATTTTGCTCGCTGATATGTAAACGATCATTTTACACGGAGTTTGTCGACGGTTAAGTGTGCATCGGGTTACTTTCGTTTTAAGTGTACTGTTTTACAGCCAGACTAAGTTAACTCTGAATTTAGAGAAATGTTTATGGTTTAAATCGATTAAGATATTTATTTTATTACTGATGTTGCGTGTCAGCGAAAGGTTTTTTTTTTAAGCGTCCAATTTTATAGGCGAATCAGTCTCCACTTTTTAGCTTCTTTTGTTAATTAGATTTCCCCTCTTTTCATCTGGACCACTGTGGGGCTGTAAACATTTAGTCTGACTTTCTTCTAATACAATAATGTATCATCCACTACAAGACTATTTCATAGCTCCTGAAGCCCCTAAACCTGGTGAAATGATCACACCAGTCAAAATCACACCTAAAGCAGCTCACAGTTGGGCAACTGGGTCAGGCAGAAAGATTTCAAACCGAGATGTGTTGGTGATGAACTCCACTGCACAGAATGCTGAAGAAAATAGCCCAAATATCCCCTGTGAGATCAGCAGCATCAACACCACGGTGGAGGTCGCCCCTCAAGACAAAGCTGACCTGATGCTGAAGAGATGCACTGAGACGCCGGCAAAGATTTTTGCAAGAATGAAGGCAAAAGTTCAGAGACAAAACTCTGCAGGGCATGGGGCAGCCTCTGATCATGTAAGAAACCAAGAGATGTGTAGCGGTATCCCCTCTACCCCTGTAACCCAGTACTCACAAAAGAGTAACGCAAACCAGGAGACAAATGTGTTAGCCCTCTCTCCTCCTCAGTCACCGAGAGGAGATGCACAAGCTGGAGAAATAGATTTACCACAAGATAGTAACTCCTTCAATCTTCATAAAGTGCCTGGAAGACAACATGACACCTTTAATATGGAGTCAGGGTCATTTATTGGTTAGTTCTCCATTTTTATTTATTTATTTAATTTTTTTTTTTCATATGTCATACATATTGATGTAAATGAATTCTACTAATTTCACTTTTCTTTTTCTAGAGCCATATGTTTTACTTGAGAACATACCTGAGGAGATGTTATCAGAGATGAAAGCAAGGCAAAAGCAAATGCCGGAGAATCTTTATAAAAGAAACAGACGTATGATTTTAATGTGTTTTTTTATTAATTGCTGTTGTTTTGGCATTTTAGAACAGTTGTATTCAGTGCGACCTGATTAATTTATAAAAATCTGTTTGTATTTGGTTACTCAAGAGCCTTGTGTGCTGTTGGACAAGGTGGTTCCTGATGAGACATTAGCCCAGCTTCAACGCAAACCCATCATTTATGTTAGCAGTTCAAAGGACAGAAATAGAGGTATGATGTTTAATTTCACCCTGAATTACTCATAATTACTCACAATAGTTTAGAATAGTGTATATGTTTGGATATGAGTCTTGTTTTAATGACCATTTACTGATGATCTATTTATGATGAGTAGTTTTTGCAAAACCAATCGAAACGCATAACTCTTCAGCTAGTTCTCATTTGTCTATTGTGTTTATAAATATGAATATATGTGCACTGTAAGCGTCTTCTGTCACCAAGACAAATTCTTTGTGTGCAAAAACATACTTGGCAATTCAGATTTTTACCAAAAAATAAGTTACAGACTTACTGTAATCTAAATAATTATGCAAAAGTAACTGTCATGCAAAGAACAATATGACACTGATTATAACAAATTAGCTCTGTGTAATTTGATTGCAGGTGGTATTGTTTTTGGTGAGAGGAGCATTTCCGTAGAAAAGGAAAATGAAGAAGACCTCCAAATAGATACGTCCAGTAGTCCTGAGTCTGATCCGTTTGGTCAGTCGGAGTGTACAGAAGTGGTCCCTGGACTCCCTCAGCCTCCTAATCTACTGGATGATCCTCTCTTGCAGCTTTCTCCTCGGGTGTTGATCCCACGAAAGAAAGTTTCTGTGTTTCAGTCAAAACAACAAGCTAGACAAGCAGACATAGCTCTAGATGAAGGAACCAATGTAAGTAAAAAAAAAAAAAAAAAAAAAATTGCATTTGTTTCTTAAAGTTTTAAAATCATTGACAGAAGGAAATGCAAAAACATGATTTGGTGGTTTTATATTTTGTAATTGTGATCTGTAGTTAGTACATTGTTTTTGTCTTGTAGGTGAGGGGGATTCATTTAAGAGACTGGATTTTGAAACTGCACAACAAAAACCTTGTGGTTGACGGTATTCGCATGTAAGATATTTTCTTCCTACCCCTTTTTTGTATATCTTAAAGACTTGTCATAGTGTCTGTGCTACATTATAGAGTAATGTAAAATGTATTATATTACAGTATTATGCTTTTTCATTAATCTTCTGTGAAGTTGTTTTATGTAGCTCTAAAATGGTTTTGTTTGATACATACAGAGATACTATGAAACCTTGGCACAGCAGTTTTATAACTGAAAGAATCTCAAGTAATGTTCTCAAGACGTCATCTGGCGGAACCTACGTGCTCGTTGGGAAAATGGCCAAATATCCCTATTCATGTAAGAAAATGCTTTTTTAAATCAGGTTGCATTACTTGGCTTGTGTTCATTTCATTTAACGATTTTGTTTCGACCCTTACAGCATTTCCTTCATGGTTTTTGAAGAAGTTTCTTTTTGGGTTTCCAAAATTGTGGAAGGAGTACCTGGATCAGTTTTTGAGTAGTCATACGGGGTAAGTTGCCTCAACTCTGTTATTTGTCAAATTTAAAAAAGAAACTCTACATGTCATTAAACGATTTTGCCTCTTCTTGTTTTAGACCACAGAAAAGTCAGAAGGACGACAGCAGCGTGAAACCACTCAATGCTAAAAATCAGCAGGCCCCTAAAAACTCAACATCCAAAAATCCCAAAATTCAGAGTGTTGTAACCTGTGAGTATAACATTTCAGCATTAAATGTGACTTTTAAATCAGTTAGACGATTCGCAAATCTGTCTGAATGATTTGTTACAGAATCAGTCATAATTATTTGATTAATTTATGGGGCTAGACAGCATTTATATTTTATTGGTGTCGGAATCAAGAATGTTTGGAATCCCAGTTCAGATATTTTGTTTAAACTGTGTTCATCCCCATAGGTTTGAAACACTCACACTAATATATTGAATTCTTTTGTGGTACAGCTCCTATCACTCCCACTGACAGCGTTCAACAGGGCAGTGCAAAAGTTTCCCGCAGTGGCCGACTCATCAAACCACCACTGCAGTACTGGAAAGGAGGGAGGATTGTTATGGACTCTGACATGAATGTCACTATCCATGAGAACTACTCTACTTCAGTGCTGTCCACGGTACTCTTCTCATTTCATTCAGCACTGCAAACAATCTCTAGTGGCATTTACAGGGACTTTTTATATTGTTGTGGAGCAGGTGGGCCATTTCTTAAATTTGATGTTACTTTTCTTTCCAGCCAAAGAAGCCAGTAGCTATGACAACATCACAAATCACAGAGGAACAATCATCCAGGCCTGAAACTCTGGGAAGAGGTGTGCATTGATAACATACGTTGATTTTTAAAGTGTTTTTCTTTTTTTCATTCCAAATCTTCATATTTACTTGTTTTACAAAAGGGAGGCGTAACACATCTAGCAGTGAAGATGAACTGTCAGTGCCAATGAGGAGGATCAAACAGCGTTCCAAACCCCAAAGGAAGGTCCAGAGCAATCCACCTCCAATTGAGAGGACAACACTGAATAAACCTCCAAGAGCTCAGAAAGGACCCCTGGTTATGGCCCTCAGCTCTAACTCGGGTCATGCAGTGAAACGAAAAGCTAGTCGACCTCAAAGAGCCTCTCTGAGAAAGCGACAGTCAGGAGGAGAGGAAAACGCAAAGGGTTCAGAGTCAGAAATGATGGAGAACACAAAGGTTGATTCAGTGAATGCTCATTTCTCATCTAGGGATGGAGCAATGTCATATGATGAGCAGGAAACAGGCTTTGAGAATTATCTGAAGACAAAGCGTAATAGCAAGTCTTCCCAAAAGCAAATTCAGAATGAACCACAATCCATGTCACACGACAGCAGTTCCTTACGCCGAAGCGCTCGCATATACTCCAGAGCCCAGTACTCTACTGACTCAAACAGCTCATTTGCATCTCCAGACCCTCCAAAAAGTCAAAGAGGAAAAGGGTCCACAGACCGTAAACCGCTAGCAAAACCTCATAAGACTGAGACCTCTGTGGTGCAAGACTGTACCAGTCATAAGGAACAAAATGAACAGCACTCTGTGAGAGTTTTACGTAGACCAAAAAAGATGTCTCAGAGAAATTCGGATGTTTTAGTAGGAGATTCTATTGATTTTACCACAGATGATGATGATGACGAAGAGAGAAGGCGACACGACAAGAAGCCTGCAGACCGCAAACAGCTAACAAACCCTCATAAGACTCAGACCTCTGTGGTACAAGACTCTACCAAGGAACAAAATGAACAGCACTTAGTGAGACGTTCACGTAGACCAAAAAAAATCTCGCAGAGAAACTCAGATGATTTTTTGGTAGGAGATTCCATTGATTTTCTCACAGATGATGACGACGACGAAGAGAGAAGGCGACACGACAAAAAACCTGCACGTACATTAATGTTAAAGAGGACAAGACAAAGGAAAGGTAAATCTGAACTTAAAACAAATGGACACCTTGCGTCCTCAGAGGACATGCTTTCTGAGCACTCAGAGGATGAGGAAGGTGTTCAACATGCTGTTTCAAATAACAGAAGATCAAAGAAATCCGAAACAGGAAAAGCAAAGACTAGAAGTAAAAAAGAAAACGGCAATATGAATGAACAAGATGAGCTATTGGATGGAAAATGGACTGAAGAAGAGCTACAAAAACTACACGAGTAAGATTTAATCTTGAATGCCATTATAATTTTTCTTTTTTGAATTTGAGATTTAAGTTTACTTGGTTTTTCACAGTTGTAAGAAATTCTGGCCGTTATTTTACAAATTCTTTTGGATGCATGAAATGTAGAGAGATCATGATAGTACTGTGTATCTCTCTGGACAGGGCTGTCGACTCATTACCCAAGCACAAGAGCGGTTATTGGGCAAATGTTGCGTATATTGTCGGCACTCGTTCAGCTGAAGAGTGTCAGGAACAGTATAGTTCCAATGAGAAGACCAACAAAAGACTCAGACATAGAGCACAGAAGAAACCAGCAGTAACTGAGGAGCCAGGTATAATTTGAAGAGTTATGATAATTTTTACAGATTGTGAAAGTTTTCAAATGCAAATTCATGCATTTGAAAATGGAAAGAACAATGTCTGGTCTTGTTTTTTTTTCTCATAGGAAAGGAAGTAGTTGAAATAACTGCTAAAGCTGGAACACTTAAAAGGAGACAGCAGATGAGGCATTTCTTGGACCACATGCCCAAAGATGACCATGACGATGTGTTTGCAAACTCACCAATGCACAATAAACAAATCAAGGTGGTTTATTGTTGATTGATTTGGAGCCACATGCACTAAACTAGAACTGAACATACAGACTTGATAAAGCTCCCTGTCTGAATGATACCATATCTTGTCTATACCCTAAGAAAATCTATCTTGACATTGTCTTTTGAAGCTGCCTGTATTCGTTGCAAATGGAGATGAAGATTTCAGCCTGCTTCAGAACCCTCAGACGCCGAGTTCTAGTATTTCTACTGCTGCTAAAACCCCTCAGTGTCTGCATATCAGCCCAGGAATGCTGGGATCCATCAACAAGTACGCTTTCATCTCGACTGCCAAAGCTATATTTAGTGGGCGGATGCTGAGTGCACTCATCAGGCTTATTGACTCATTTTAGAATTTTTCAAAAATGCAGATGTGTAATTTGGGTCTTTGTATAAACCATTAATTTTTTTTTTGTTGTTTATTTTAAGGAATAACATGGACAAGTACATTTTCCATCTTCAGAAGAACCAGAAGGGACGGAAACGGGGCAAAAAGGCAGCACCAATGGTAACACTCTCAAAATCCTACCTATCCATAATCTTGTTCCCATAAGTGATTCAACTGTTTTATTTTATTATTTTCTCCCTGTTAATATGATGATGCAATATTTTTCTTGTGCAGGACAAGCTTACACCAACTCCAGTAGTCAAAAAGACGCTAAAGAGATGTGTTGGTATGCAAATTTGGGTAACTCAAACATTCTACAGTGCATTGGCTTATGTTGAAATATGCTGTTTATTAATGTTACTCTCTTTTTTCAACAGCAGAAGATGAAGACTTTGTGGTGTGGAATATGCTGTCAGATAAAGATATCCCATCCAGAGATGATGACAGTGATGAGGAGGATGATTATTTTATGGAATACTGCTGAGTTTCACTATCATTGTTTAGCTTTTGTAAAATGTATCTTAAATCAGCTAGTTTCAGTGCTGTTAATCACATTATTTTACAATATTTTAGCTTCTACTTTTCCAGTTGTTTTTAAGTGTGTTTTGGTTTGTCAAACACCAGTGCTCATGAAATATTTGCTAGCTCTATCTTACAAAACATCTCAAATGAAGATTTTTAATTTGCCTTGTTTGGTTAGTTCTTCGACAATGCAGTGTTTATCAGTGGGTTGTATATATTTTTTTTAAGTTCATAATCTGCGGATGTTATTCCATAATTCTAAGGAAAGAGGATAAACAACTCGGAATAAAGAAATGCAAAAGAAACAAGTTCTAGTTAATTCCTCTGGTGTGACGGAAACAAGTTGAAAATGCAACATTTTAGATTCTTTTATTTGATTATACTGTAAATATATAAGAAAATACAATTTATGAACAAATAAAACGGTTAAAACTTAATTTTTGTCCACTAGTTTTACTCAAGTATGCTGTGCTAGCAGTAAAGCCGTCTTTCTTTTTCAGTTCTTTATAAATAGATTTTCGGAAAATTTCTCTATTGGTCTTTTCTGCTTCTTTTGAAATGCTGTGTAAAAGCACAACAATTAATGCCTTTATATTTTCATATTTTATCCCTAAACTACACATACTATCAATATAAGTTTTCTTGCACCAAAACCTTTTTTGCTGAATCTTGTTCCACATTCTCTCTGAATTACAGAGTTAATTTATAAAACTATTTTCGATACTGTAAATGTAAACTGAAGTGCTCATGTTGTTTTGGAGTCCTACATTGCAAAACCCTGCCTAAATAGGTAGCCATGCTATAATGCCAATAAATGCTGCCTAGGTAGGTGGCTATGTACTGGCCAAAAATGCTGTAAATGTAGGCAACTATTCTATAATGCAGATAAATGTAGTCTTTAAGTAGGTTGCTATAATAGCCAAAAACAGTTATCTAGGTAGACAGCCATGTAGTTTTGAGACAGAGCCCGTTTGAATAGCGTCCCTCTAGCGGTCATGTTCCCTTTAACGTGGCTGCGCTTCACAGTTTGACTCGCACTTTCATGCAAGCAGATGTTTTTGAGGAATTACACACAAACAGTCGACTTGAATAGGGGTATACCTGTCTCACTATCGTCCCCCCGACATTACAGTTGATGGATTTAGCAGGTAATACACATTTTCCTCACGATACTTTCATTTTAAAGACAGTAAATCGCCGCTTTTGAAGATTTATCCCGCTAGCATGTCAGAGAATTCGTTAGCATTGGATAAAAGCTAGCGTTAGGCTAAAATACCTAACACTTACTGAATCATCGACAACTACATATCTGTTTTAGTTTATGACATGTGTTTAATTAAAAAGAAATTTTAGGGGATAACTATCTTTGTGTGAAGTTGGCAGCAAATCGGGTTAGCCAGGAGTCCTGTTCATTTAGCCTGGAGTCATCACCATCTATGTCAAGAAACACACTATAAAGACTTGTTTATGAAAATGTGTGTTTTTTTATTTATCCAGTGCTCAAACAGATTGGATTTTTTTTTTTTTGAGTAGAAAGCTATAGGTTAATACAGTAGCATAAACACTTTCGCAATCATCATCTTTATAATGGTATGCAGATTAAATTCACATTGAACTGAATATAACAAACCAGACTCATATAAGCAACTGCCTTGCAGCTTAATAAACCTGTAAGAAAAGTAAAGGGTCTTGTTCCAGACAGCCTGTCTGACTCATGGACCATCCAACAAACCTAAAATAATTTCACTATCCCATCCTCTTTGTTTCCCTGACAGGCTGTTTGAAGTCCTGTCTCACCCTCCTTCATCTGCTTTAGAAGTTGAGATCCATTTAAGGTCTTCTTTTAGTCATTTTAGTGGCATGATCTGCTGATTTCTCTCTAGACTGTGCAGACTCAGTGGACAGTATGCATAATTCATCATAGCGGCGACCTATAACTTTACAAGGTACTTTTGAAAAACAGAAGTGCTGTTTATAATGAACCCTTTATAAACTGGCATGTTCACACGCTTTGTGCCCTCAGATTAAATGTAGAAGTTATGAAACAGGACGTGTAGCAAAATCCTTATCAGTAAATGCAGATATTTAAGTCATAGTAATTGCATAATTGCATCAGTTCCTTTTTACAACATCTTTGGTGTATTCTTTGTGACTGATTTATGTAAACCAGGGGTTTTCAATCTTTTAGATGGTACAGACCCCCGAATATGATCGTCCGTGTGCAAGGGATTCCTAAAAATGAAAAGGCTGCTATATATTTTCATGTATTTAAAAGACCTTGTCTGTAATGTGAAAAATAAATACAAATTAGTGCAAAATATTATTTGAAAATTATTTAGGTTCTTTTCTTTTCTCGTTTTTCCCTACTCACCATAGTACTGTATAGGGTTGTTATATTTAGCTAAAACTATTTAAAAATGATCATTACTTGAAAGAAAATAAACATTAACTGAACTAACTTAAATATAAAAATCTTACATTTATTTCATTTCAGCTAGTTGCTACAGAAACATTTTTCGTTTTTGTTTAGTTTAACTTGATGTACTAAAATAATAAACTATAACTGAAATAAAAATGTAAAAAAAGATATAGATTTAAAATAAAAAAAATAGTAAATATTGTTTATTTGGTACATTTTTGCTTATTTCATTTATTTATTTATTAAACACTGTTTATCTGTAAACGTTTCCACAGACCCCTTGTGAAAACTCCAGTTGTAAACTTGTTTTATTTCAGGGAGGATGGAGGTGTGTGGAATGTGAGGGGCGCTGCGGTCGAGGTCTGAGGTGAAAAGCTGGAGAGGGAGAAGAGACAGGAAGATGGAGCAGGCTCATAGTTTACTGCTGAACGAGGAAGCCTGCAGTCAGCTACGGGAGCACCAGAGGGCCGAGTTTGTCTTCGAGTGGCTCCGTTTCCTCAAGAAACTACTCCCTGCCACAGACCGGGTGAGTTGAGGGCGCTGACAATAAGCTCTCTGTTTGAGAAGAAACGCTTCTGTCTGTCTCTCTCTCGCTCGAACACAAACACAAGCAAGCCTCTCTGAACAGACTCCCTGATTATTTGTCTGCCTTTCCACCGGCTGTCTCTCAGCCTGGAATGAACTAGTGATGTGTCTGTCTGCTTCTTACTGGTGAAGTGCCAAGAAACCGCAATTAAAGAGCGCCGCTCATCTAAACAGTGTGTCGGCATGTATTTTTATGTGACAGGCCGATGTGAAACAGAACCAGAAGCGCCTGGTGGAGCAGCTGACAACGGTACTGACGAGTTCTCCGGGCCCCCCGACACGACTGCTGCTGGCACAGTGTCTGGCGCTGGTGTACCGAGTGGGCGACTCTCTCACGTCCAGCCTCACTGTGGACCGCTGCAATGACATCATCCGCAGCAAGGACGACTCACCCAGCTTCCTGCCTACTCGACTGTGAGTGTCATAAATCTGCACCCTACACACACACATCACGCACACCCGCTGCCTGCACTGCAGATGGGCTTCAGCTTGATCTTCTGCCAGTGAGTTTACTTATTGCTCCCTACAGGGCAGCTGTGGCCTGTTTGGGTGTGCTGTATGAGCAACTGGGCCGACTACTCATCAACTCGTTTAAAGAGACTGTGGCAAACCTTCTGAAAGCCATGAAGAGCGCAGAGGTACGTGTGGCTGCACACCAGTATGTGATTTACATTTCAGCCAAACACAGAGATGTGACTGTACTTTACTGTGAAAAATCATGCCTTTTTTGACCAATAGTTTGGAGAACAAACAGGTGTTTCAGGTGTTTTGAATCATCACATGCAGCATTTTTTATTTTGACCATCACAATATGCTTAGGACGTGGCAATTAGCAGATGAAATTCACTACCGTTTCACTCAGATATACAGTGGTGTGAAAAATAGTTTGCCCCCTTCCTGATTTTTTATTTTTTTTGTATGTTTGTCACACTTTAATGTTTCAGATCATTAAACAAATTTAAATATTAATCAAAGATAAAGTAAACACAACATGCAGTTTTTAAATGAAGGTTTTTTTTTATGAAGGGAAAACAAAATCCAAACCCACATGGCCCTGTGTGGCCCCCCCCCCCCCCCCCCAGACCTGATTACTGCCACACCTGTTCACAATCAAGAAATCACTTAAATAGGACCTGCCTGACAAAGTGAAGTAGACCAAAAGATCCTCAAAAGCTACACATCATGCTGAGATCGAAAGAAATTCAGGAACAAATGAGAAAGAAACTAATTGAGATCTATCAGTCTGAAAAAGGTTATAAAGCCATTTCTAAAGCTTTGGGACTCCAGCGAACCACAGTGAGAGCCATTATCCACAAATGGCGAAAACATGGAACAGTGGTGAACCTTCCCAGGAGTGGCCGGCTGACCAAAATTACCCCAAGAGCGCAGCGACGACTCATCCAAGAGGTCACAAAAGACCCCAGAACAACATCCAAAGAACTGCAGGCCTCACTTGCCTCAGTTAAGGTCAGTGTTCATGACTCCACCATAAGAAAGAGACTGGGCAAAAATGGCCTGCATGGCAGAGCTCCAAGACGAAAACCACTGCTGAGCAAAAAGAACATAAAGGCTCGTCTCAGTTTTGCCAGAAAACATCTTGATGATCCCCAAAACTTTTGGGAAAATACTCTGTGGACTGACAAGACAAAAGTTGAACTTTTTGGAAGGTGTGTGTCCCATTACATCTGGCGTAAAAGTAACACGGCATTTCAAAAAAAGAACATCATACTAACAGTAAAATATGGTGGTGGTAGTGTGATGGTCTGGGGCTGTTTTGCTGCTTCAGGACCTGGAAGACTTGCTGTGATAAATGGAACCATGAATTCTGCTGTCTACCAAAAAATCCTGAAGGACAATGTCCGGCCATCTGTTCGTGACCTCAAGCTGAAGCGAACTTGGGTTCTGCAGCAGGACAATGATCCAAAACACACCAGCAAGTCCACCTCTGAATGGCTGAAGAAAAACAAAATGAAGACTTTGGAGTGGCCTAGTCAAAGTCCTGACCTGAATCCTATTGAGATGCTGTGGCATGACCTTAAAAAGGCGGTTCATGCTCGAAAACCCTCCAATGTGGCTGAATTACAACAATTCTGCAAAGATGAGTGGGCCAAAATTCCTCCACAGTGCTGTAACAGACTCATCGTAAGTTATCGCAAACGCTTGATTGCAGTTGTTGCTGCTAAGGGTGGCCCAACCAGTTATGAGGTTTAGGGGGCAAGCACTTTTTCACACAGGGCCATGTGGGTTTGGATTTTGTTTTCCCTTCATAATAAAAAACTACATTTAAAAACTGCATGTTGTGTTTACTTGTGTTATCTTTGATTAATATTTAAATTTGTTTGATGATCTGAAACATTAAAGTGTGACAAACATGCAAAAAAATAAAAAATTTTCACACCACTGTATGTCACAATAGGCGAGAAAAGACAATCACAACTTCTGTTTCATGCAGACTTTAATGTTTTTGATAGAAGTGTTATGCTCTCCGAGGCTGCATTTTTTTAAATCAAAAATACAGTAAAAACAGTTGTATTGTGAAATAGAATTACAAATTAAAATGACTGTTTTCTATTTGAATATATTTTAAAATGTAATTTATTATTATGGCAACTTTGACTCCAGTCTTCAGTGTCTTCAAGGTAGCATATGTTTAATGGTGTTTCTAAGGCAATAATTTGTATCTCTTATAGACGACACTCTAACCTAAATATTAAACAATGTGCACATTTTTTTTTTAATTATAGACATGCTATTACTTTTCCACTTACTGTCAGACTATAAAACAGGCAAAATAGACTTACATTGAAGGAGGCACCCGAGTCGTATATTGGAACCAGAATATCACAGAGAACTTTGGGAAAAATGGGATAGAGATATTTTTATATTCCAGAAGACAGTAGCTTTTATAAATGTGTGCTTATGTGTTATTTTGTCCAGTCTCAGGGCCGCTGTGAGATCATGTTGTGTATTGAGAGGATTCTGAAGGGTTTAGGTGTGAGTGCCGTATCCTGTCACAGAGACATGTATAAAGCTGCTCGCACGTGTCTCACCGATCGCTCCATGGCTGTCCGCTGTGCTGCCGCAAAGGTACTGGACACTCAGCCACATGCCTCAGTTACTAATCATATGGAAAAGTTAATAATCATATGTATGTTTGTCAAACGTGTATTACTTATTGACAGAAATAGGTTCGCATTCACAGCTGACTGAAGGAAAATACACATCTTGTTCGTTGTTAACAGATGTTTTTATCAACCACAATTCAGTTTATTAATATTCTGATTACCCCAAAATATCTATAAAATATTTAGAAATATGGATCCTAGGTCGTTGTTCTATTTCCAGCTAAAGAAGGAAGCAGTGTCATCACTTGCTCTTATTATTACTTCCATGTAATAAAAAATATGAAAAGATGAATAGAATTTGTTATTTTGAACAAAAGCTAATTTGAAAATAATGTTTTGGTTTTAGTTTTTGTCCCAGTCTGCTCAGAATCACTCTCAATTTTTGGAGTGAATTATTTATGTATTTATTTGTTTGTTTGTTTGTATTGTGTTCTGGAGTGTGGTGTGTCTTTGTAGTGATAAAAAGTGAGAAAAATTCCTTTACTATAATCTTTTTTTTTTTTCTCTCTTTTTTATCTTAACCTTTGTTATATTTTATTATATTGATATTCTATATTCTGTTCCAATCTATGGGTTTTAAATTGTGCAAACAATGGACAGGATGTTGTGTGATTTGTATTGTTAGAAAAAAATGTCATTAAGGTTAAAAACAAAACTTGTAATCAATTCCAGTAGACAAATATTCCCTATTAAGAAAGTTAATTTCTATTATAATAACTATAATATTTTTGTCGAGTTAAAATAAAGTTTTGGTTTCAGTTTTTGTCCCAGTTTTCCCAGAATTACTATGAAGTTGTGAAGTTCATTTTTATTTATTTTTTTTGATAGTGTCTTCTGGAGCTCCAGAGAGAGGCTGTCTTCTTGTGGTCCACAGAGCTGGAGAACGTGGCCACTCTTTGTTTCCGAGCCTTCGAGGGCTCAAACTATGATGTCCGAGTCGGCATCTCAAAACTGCTTGGCACTTTATTAGCGTCGGCACTGGAGCCCAGACAGGTCATAGGTGGGTGGATTTTATTCAATAATCTCAGTAACATCCTCAGAGGACACCGAGCTGATCATTTACCCATGGAGATTGTAAAAATCATTCCCTCCTCTCCTCTGTCACCCACATACTGCTTTTCTTTTCCTCAAATATAATGCTCATCTTTCCCCTCCCACTCGATTCCATCTGTTCTATCATTTATTCCCTCACACTCTCTCTCACACTTCTCTTCTTTTCATTCTTCCTCCCCTGTTCCTGTGGCTTTGCTCTCAGCTCCGAGGCCAGGCTCCAAGCGCAACTCCCTGGAGGAGGTGATGGAGCTGCTGAGTTCTGGTTTCCTGCGGGGTGGAGCCGGCTTCCTGCGGGCCAGTGGAGACATGTTGAAAGGGACCAGCTCAGTCAGCAGAGACGTGCGCGTGGGCATCACACAGGTCGCCCACCCTCCTACAGTCCTTCCCTTGTGATCTGAATGTTTGTGTTTTGAGACACAGCATGGCTGGCTTTATGTCTAGGGTAAAAAAAAGAACAAATGAAGGTTACATAACATCAGAAAAAATAAATTTTCTCCGTTTATTTATCAGTTAAATAAATTTTTCAGTTATCTGTTTCTCTACGTAGAAGTTATTTTTAAAATGCAATTATTTTAATTTAATTTAATTTTATTTTATTTTTCAGTTTATTAATTTAACATGAATGCCACCTGTTTTCTCTCTTAAACAGACATGTGTGGTGTTTGTGTCCATTCTGGGTGGTGCGTGGCTGGAGACGCACTTCTCCTGTCTTCTTTCTCTTCTCATGGAGTGGGTATCTCACGCAAGGGCGACGCAATACCCGGCAGATGCCGTCTCCTGCCGCTGCTGTGTCTCCTTCATACTGCGGGCTACTCTTGGCACTTTGCTGGGAGAAAAGGCCCAAATTGCAGCTGCCAAGGAGATCTGTCAATTGATCAGCAAGCAGAAGAGGGTTGTGGGTAAGAAACTCGGCCAAGCGCCAATATTTAGGTCTCATTGTATATTGAGTTGTAATTTCTTAAATGTATGCTGTGTTTCTGCCAGACGCAGTTCTTCGTGAGGGAAACATGGAGACACGTGTGAGCCCTGCAGATGTTGCAGCTAGTCAGCATGTGCTGGTATGTGCTCTCCTGGAGCTGGGCAGTCTGCTACAGGACCTGAGCTCCACTGCCGCCCCACTGCTGCAGGACACCAGTATAGGTTTGTCATGCATTATTGACCAACAAACTCTGGGAACCCCATGAAACATTTTTTAAGGATGTGTAGATGCAATGTGGAGGGTGCATACAGTTAAGCACCTCTTTTTACATGCATTAGTGGAGTGTGGTGACGAAAAGTCCACCAATGAATTAATTCATTCATTTTTATTATTATTTTTTTACTATTGATGTACGCTACTGTACAAAAGTTTTGTGATAGTAGCCTAAGTTTTTTTTTTTTTTTTGAAAGAAAATACTTTTATTCAACAAGGATGCATTAAATTGATCAAAAGTGATAGAAAAGACATTTATTATGTTACAGAATATGTTACAGAATACAAATAAATCCTCATCATTGAACTTTGTTCATATAAATAAATAAATAAATAAATAAAATATGAGGCAGCACAACTGTTTTCAACATTGATAATAATGAGAAATATTTCTTAAGCACCAAATCAACATATAAGATTGATTTCTGAACGATCACGTGACAGTGAAGACTGGAGTAATGGCAGCTGAAAATTAAGTTTTGCCATCATAAATTACAATATATTAAAATGTTATTTTCAATTTAAATAATTTCACAATATTACTGTTTTTACTGTGTTTTTGATCAAATAAATTCAATCTTGGTGAGCATTAAGGGATGTCTTTCAAAAACGTTTAAGAAAGTCTTACTGACTCCAGGCTTTTGAACAGCAGTGCATTTTATTATATTGATATTCTATATTCTGTTCAAGCCAATGAATTTTAAATATTGCATGGACAGGATGTTAAGTATTAAATGGTTAGGAAAAATAGCCTCATAAAGGTAAAAAAATAATAATAACAATAATACTAATATATATATATATATATTTAAAAAAGATATAATATTTTTGTCAATAAAACTGGTATAGACAACATCCTGCTTTTAGCGTTGTAAATTGTACATTTGATGTTTTTTGATGGTCTTATACTGGAGTTTGAACCAGGATCAAAGAAAGATGTTTTTCAAGTGTCTATAGCTATATCTCTGGATTTTGTGTGAGTGTGTCTTCTCTTTAATAGATGTGTCACAATAAGGCCTGGATGAAGGAGTGAGCAGAAAAAGTGCCTACAGCTGCAGATTTAACACATCCATCCTGCAATTTCAGAAAGAGCTCAGATTGTCATCTCTGATGCCTTGAACTTTACTAAAACTACAAGTTCAATAGTTTCTCTTTTGTTTTTCTGACAGGAATGTTGGACACTGTGATCTCTGTTCTTCTTCACCCCAGCGCATCTGCTCGTCTGGCTGCCGCCTGGTGCCTGCGGTGTGTTGCCGTAGGGATGCCTGCTCAAGTGGCAGTGTTGCTAGACCGCTGTGCAGAGAGGCTCAGTGCCCTGAAGTCATGCCCAGAGGCTGTGGCAGGGTACAGTGCTGCCATCGGAGCTCTGCTGGGAGCCGTACAGCTCTGTCCGCTAGGAATATCACACTCGAAGGGCAAGGTATGAATGAGATTTGTGTCTATACGTGTCCTGTGCCTCATTTTAAAGAGCACAGTAAGTCTGCTCAAATGTTTTTGGTTCTGTTTGTGCTGTATCATCAGATATGCTTAAGATTTGTACATACTGGCTCCATTTTAGATCACTGTAGTCAGTGAGTCTCTGTTGTTGCTTGCTAGTGGGCGTTTTTACACAATTACAGTTTTCAGTCAGGCACCAGATCACTGTCTGGACTCCTTTTGGTAGTTTCCACACTGCATCACTGCTCATTTTAATAAAATTGGCGTCTGAACATTAAGAAATTGAAAATGAATTACTTCATTTTGAAATGAATGACAAATCAGCTGTCATTGTTAATGTATTATGTTGTATTACATCTCACAAAAAGTTAAACCTTCAAGCAGGGCCGCCATAAAGAGTTTTAAGGGGGGTATGCAAGACTGAAATTTGGGCCCCCTTCTTCCAGATGATTTTTTTTCTTTTAACGCTTAATAAGAAATTGAAACAGAATAAGTATAAGAAATTTAAATAATTTATCTCTTAATATTTATATTATTTCAAGTAACATTGAAATATTTTATTTCAAGTAGTAATGTTGTAAAAAAAAGTTATAATTGTTTTTGACCCGTTTTCTTGTGTTATAATATATATGCTTAAATAAGACCAAAATTACATACCAAATTAAAGATGTTTTGGGTTTTTAGATTTGTAGGTGTTCAAGTACAGAAATTAAATAATCAAATGTAAAATAACATTTCATATTCATCACTGTATAAATGGAATAGGCTATAGATTAATCATAAGTTATTCAGTCAAGAGCAGTGAGTTCGTTTCCATAGGACAATGGTGTCACGGTTCGGTAGCCTATGATTTCGATACAGCAAAAAGAACGAAATTCCAGAGAAATTTTTTTTTTTTTTGTATTTATTAAAACTAACATCATAAAGTATTTTTTTTTATTATTATTACTTTGAACAATGCAGTGCGCCGAACAACAGTCGCATCTCAGATCAGCTGCAGCAGTCGGATTTCATTTATCACATGAGGAGAGTGAATCGAGCTGACGAGTGAGGTGAGAAAGACAAGGAAGTTGGAGAAAGATTTAGTTTCGAAACGAAATACAAAAGCACCTGCTTAAAAATATTTTAGACTTTGGAAGGCCTTTTGACGTTTACCATTTATCTAAGATGATTTTGGAAGCTTCTTTAACATTCTTTTCTTATTTATTTGGTTGCACCAAATAAATCTGTTAATAATGTTTGTTGATTTTCAGTGTTTTAGCCTATATTTAAACTTTGTGTAAGTTATTTATTTTATATTAGGCCTGATAGCATGGTGTTTGTATTTACTTTGTTAATATATTAAACGTTCTATGTTAAACATTCTGTGTAAACATTCTATGTTTAATATAGCCTAAGTGAGTTTGTCGTACTGTTTTGTTGTTGTCAATTCATTCAATTGACGCCGAATTGCCGCTAATTCGAAAGTGAAAGTAAAATGCGCACATGCATTTAAAGCGAATAAAAGCGAGGAAAATAGGGAAAACTCTAACAAACTTTTGGGGGTGGGAGGGCCAGACATCACGTTGCCTATTACATCGTTTGGTCTGCCTTGTTGAGGATTTTAAATTGTCAGATAATAAATTGTTTTTGAGGCTGCCAAGAGAGTATTTTGACATACTTTTGTATTCCACGCTGTTGAGAGTCACTTCAAAGATTTTACATATCAGTAGTTCTTTGGTCACTGGCTAAACATGACAGAAAGTTGCAGAAGGGAGTCAGGGAGAGGCAGTAGTGTTGTTTTACGGTGTATTACAGTGACAGCTCTACAAGCTAAACATAAGGGGTCGTGCTGTATTTAAAAACTTTTGCTCTGTTTCTCCTCATCTTCGTCCTCCTCATAGCCTGCTCGCGAATTTGCTGGCTTTTGTGGCACATCAGCTTATAAATGAAAGAGTAAACGCATAAAATTTGGGTTAACTATTAAAATTCAGTGGCCTCCATATTTACTTCCTTATGACAACGCGCTTCATGCTGTCTTGTTCTTTTGCGCATGTGGGTCAGTTCAAGAATGTCATTCATTCAAAATGAAATTTGGTCACATTTAATAAAAAAAAAATTACGAACAGCCATACAAAAAAAAAAAAAGAAAGAAAAGAAAGGAAAAAGGCAAATTGGCTAGGTGTATCTGTGCTTTAAAGTGCTAGAAGACATGCTCAAAAAAAATAAATACAAAAAAAATAACCAAAGCTGTAATTTAGGGCCCCCTAGCGGCCTGGGCCCATATGCCTGGCATACTCTGCATCCCCCCCTAACGGCGCCCCTGCCTTCAAGTGATAATTTGACCAAATTGCCAAAACCCTCTTGCTGCTCCAAACCTGTGATTTACTTTCTTCAGCAGAAAATACAAGGTATTTTTAAGTAGTGTTGTCATGATACTGAAATTTCTAACTTTGATGCAATTGATAATTTACAGTTTGATTAAAAAAAACAATATTCCGTATCATTTTCAATACCTTAGAGAAGATTGCCACAACATAAGGGCATAAGACTATACTTATTTAATTGAAATACACTGTGGTATCAATGGATTGATACTGCGGAAAATGAGTATTAAAACAGTTTCAAATATTTGAGGATTGAAAAACACTAATTTAAAGAATGTTTGTCACTAAGCGGTTTTGGTGACCACTGACAAAATTAAGCAAATATCATTTCTTAAAATATAGATTTTTTTTTTTTTGTAAATTATTTTCTACAAAAAAAAAAAAAAAAAAAAGCTATTTGATGTTGTACCACTCATTCCTATGGACTGGTTGCAGGTAGTGATGACCTTAGCAGAAGATCTGCTGCGCTCTGCAGCTCAGAACAGCAGAATCTCCATCCAACGCACTCAAGGAGGTTGGCTGCTGCTCAGTGCCCTCTTCACACTGGGTATGAATCAGTTTACTGGTTTGTGATCTTCAATACGCCCACATAGATGTGCACATACAGACACACATTATCACAACCAATGTGCTTGAAGAAATTTTTTAACATCCTTTTTGTTCTTTCTGATATTTTTATTCAAGGTCCCACTGTAATGGAGCATCACTTGCCTCGATTGCTGTTGCTGTGGAAATGTGCCTTCCCACTGTCTGCGAAGGACATGGAGAATGAGCTGCGGCGTGGAGACTCCTTCACCTGGCAGGTGACCCTGGAGGGGCGAGCAGGAGCACTGTGTGGTGAGGGTCTTTTATGAATCTCACAGGCTTCTCACTTATGTTTCTCCTTTTCTCTCTGTATAAATTAGATCTTTTCTTCATGCACTAGTCTATCTGACATCACACTAATAAACTTTGTTTTAGGTTCTTTACTTTTGACTGCAGATAGGAATAAACAGGACGTTTGGTCTTCATATTTTTTACAGCAATGAAGAGTCTGGTGGTGCACTGCAAAGACCTGCTCACCGATGACGTCATCAGTCGTTTGCTTCCTCTCTTGTCCTGTGCAGTGGCCCTTCTCAATCAGTGAGTGGATCTCGAGTGCTTAAAATGAAAACAGCACCATGAAGTTATTTTTGAAATTATAAATGTCTTTTAAAGCATTGTGAACAGGATGTTGATAGACGCATTTATCACATAACATTTTGGTTCCCTTCACCTCTTTTTAGGCTGCCCTCTATCATTAAATCCTATGGAAACCAGATCAAAAATGCAGCCACTGTCTTTAGATTGAGAGTGTATGAGATCCTCACAATGCTTCAACCTAAAACATATGAAGGTAAGCAAATTCTAAAATGATAAACCTGATTGGACTAGATCATGTGCTGATGATTTATTTAATCAAGACTCACAGTTTGTGTTAATAAAAAGGTTATCATTATCCCTTACTTATTGAGTGGTCATTACCATGGCATTCAAGTAGGGGTGGGCGATATGGTAAAAATATCATATCATGATTTATTTATTTTTTTTTCAGAAATATCACGATTCTTTGTCATATTAATTTTACTATTTTGCAGGTTGTCTGAGCAGCACAGCCAAACTAATTTCCCTTTTTTAAAAACATGTAAACGTGTGTTTTTGACAGTATTAGCGCAATCAGATGCGAGACATAACTTAGTTTAGTAATTAGGCGCTATTTGGCAAGCTTTTAGTGCGCGCGTGCTTCAGGTGTACGCACTGGAAAAGCGCATCAGGACAGCACGCATATAAAATGTTTAACCGGCAAGACTTTAAAGTAAATAATGTACTTTTGTGATTGTGAATAAGTGCAGTATCCTGTGAGTGTAACTGTACCGCTGAGTTAACACTGATGTGAATGTATGTGGTGTTGTACAGTATATTCAGATGGAGGCATCAGAACTGCAGCTGATAGAATGTGCGCTGTAGCACCATACTACGATATTTCTCCAAAGCAGATCGTGGAGACATTTTTATCGCCGACGATCAAAAATTGGCATATCGCACACCCCTACATTCAAGTGAAATGTGCTTAAAAAACAAACAAACAAAAAAAAACAGTGAAAGCAAGTACTCTTTATCAAGCTTTGAAATTTTAGAGAGCTGTTTAGTATACTTATTTTCATATCCCATGATAACATATGGAAATAGGATTGTTTGATTGCCCAAATATGTGTTTATTTGTTTATTGTGGTTTGGCTGTGTTGGCTCAGAGAGCTTTGGCACAGTGTTGAAGCAGCTGCTGAACGATCTGACCGGGCCAGAAATCACAGCATGTGCTGAGCTGAACCTGCTGCCCTCCCTGTGCTACAGCCAAGACCTGGCACTGCTGGGCCCTGGACTGCAAGATGTGAATCAGCACTACATAGAGGAACAGGTCAGATCACAGTCTAATCATCAAGGAAATAGCCTTGTTAATGTGCAGTCAATGTCATTGATTGGTTCCCCAGTTACTACGCATTTCATATTTAATCTCATTGTGTTTTCTGTCTGTTTAAAGCTCCATGGTGGTGCTTCAGGAGGTGGGACGTTAGAATACGACCCGTTTACCATCTTTGAGAAAGCCCAGGAAGTTCCTACCCCCCTTTCTCCAGCCTCTGCTTTAACGGCAGCAGCTGTCCAGCTGTTTGGAGTGATTTTCCCCCACCTGGGCATTCAACAGAAGTACGTTCACTGTCACCGCAGAGATTCCCTCCAGAGGGCTGCTTGAGTGACATGGTTTCTGTCATTCATTTGTATATTGTTGCTGTTTGGTAGGGGTACTTTTAGTTCAGTTCATTTGAAAGGATCTCAATGTCGCCAAACACTTCAGGTCATTCAGTTACTTTATATGGGACCTTTATGCAAGCAGTACCCTTCATAATGCTTCAAATGTGCAAATGAATAGGTAATGATGATGATGAAGTTGGCTATGTACAAGATTATTTCTCCTAAGTCTATAGTGCCTTTCATTTTCCTAATGAAGCATCCCACTTTGTAAATTATTTATATAGTTTGTTTGTTTTATGTTACATTCACTAAAATGTGGATGTACTATTGTTAACCAACATTACCGTTTAAAGTTATTCAGATTGTTGAGGGAACTGATACTGTTACTGAATGCTTGTGGGAACTGGCCTTAATGAGATCCAGAGGCTTTTTGAAGCACTTTCTTATGCAGCATAGCCAAATTTACATCCAGACATCTGCATGCATTTGCATAATTGGGGGCTGTTCTGGCCATGTCTCATTATTAAACATAGCAGTGAACAGAAAATGATACTGATCATATGGGGCCATCGGTCCTCCTGCAGTGCATCTTTCATCCCGCTAGCAGCTTGTCTAGATTTTTATTTTATTTTTTTGTTTCTTTTGGGTTTTTTTAATTTTTAACTCTTGGCATTTAGA
The DNA here is from genome assembly GCA_039654775.1 of Spinibarbus caldwelli. Classification (NCBI taxonomy): domain Eukaryota; kingdom Metazoa; phylum Chordata; class Actinopteri; order Cypriniformes; family Cyprinidae; genus Spinibarbus; species Spinibarbus caldwelli. The sequence goes on from CM077251.1 coordinate 15,600,983, forward strand.
CTGTGAAATCATAAATTTAACTAATAATATTTTGAAATGCAATGGATAGATAAATGACTGAGATATTATGTCGCAGTATGCTTTTATCATGGTAACATTTTATCATGGGATTTTCAATGAAAAAATAGTTCGTATTTTATAAACCCTGTGGCAATGCCTTTTTCAAATAATCTAGTGAATTGAATACTCACCAAAACATGCCAAAAAAAGCATTACCACATGGTTTTAAAATATGAACCAGTTTTTATTTTCACTTGATTATTTTCTTTTAATTTAAGTCTTTGTGGGTGATTATGAATAAAAATGAAAATGCCTCACATCAGTGCAAAACATTTACCATGAAAAGCTAAAAATCAGTCATTTTAAGTAAATTTAGGCATCAAGACATTATAATGTACAGTATGGATATTTATTTTAAAGGGGTCATATGATGCGATTTCAAGTTTTCCTTTCTCTTTGGAGTGTTACAAGCTGTTTGTGCATAGATAAGATCCCTGAAGTTGCAAAGACTAAAGTCTCAAAACCAAAGATATTCTTTATAAAAGTTAAGACTCTGCCACGCCCCCCTAAAACGGCTCGTTCAAACACGCCCCCACATGTCTACGTCACGGTGTGGGGAGATGTCCATAACACCGCCCAAACGTACACGCAAAGAAAGAGGGCGGGACTTTTATTCTCGCTGTAGTATTGTTGCTGCCGCCACCATGTCCTGGAGACGCTGTGTGTTTTGTTGTGAAAATGAAAGTACTTTGTTTGGCCTTCCAAATGAAGTACACAACTAGAAATCAGTGGTTAAGTTATATTTACAACACTGTTCCAGAACAGTACAATGCAAATATTCAAGTGTGTGCAGCGCATTTTACAGAGGACTATTTCCTGATCCTGGGAGAGAGTAGCTTACAGTGTGAACACTACGAATGGCTGTGAATAGCAGTTCCAACGTCGCAAGGACAGTCTGGTGTTTCAATATTTAAAGAATTTGCTACTGACTGTTCGAACTAGCAACAATAATGTACAGTATGTGGAAAATAATGTGCGTAAACACATTGCATTACACCAAATACACAAAATAATGTTCTTTTTAACAACATCGTATAACCCCTTTAAGATTGCTTAACAGTGTTATTAAATTATTAGTGTTTTTAGAGTTTAATTTGACATTTGCCATCATCTAATGCTCACTTAATCTAAATGTAGTAATTGTGGAAATGAGCATTAACAATTCATTATTCAGTTTGGCCCATATATATCCAATATCAGCAGAAAGTTTGTAATATCTGCTAACAATCTGGTACATACATGTAATGCATCCCTAAGGAAAATAAGATTTTACAGTAGCTGAACAGTACATCTGTTGTATTTCCTGTCTCAGGGCTCAGATCCTAGAGCAGTTCTGTGAGTTTGTGCGTCAGCTTAAAGGAGCCCGGCAGCAGACTGTTCAAATCCATGTAGCTGCTGCTTTCTGCTGCACTTTGAAGGTAAGAAGCCATTTAAAAAGTAACAATTTAAAACCTTTGCATTCAAACCATATAATGTTTCTCTTTTTCCCCCTCTGTCATTTTGCTTTGTAGTGTTTGGCATCAAGTCGGAGGGAATTCGGGTCAGAGGAGGTTCAAAGACCAGCACTGTCTCTCCTATTGGGGGCGCTAGAAGGCTCAAACCCGCTCTTGCGCTGCATGGCTGCAGAGGGTTTATCCAGGCTTGTGCAAGTTCTTAATGACCCCAATTTCACTGTTTCCATCACTCTCATGAGCCTTGAAAAGTGAGTGTATGCCAAGTGCAGTGTAAAAAAGGAGTGTTTTTAAAATTAAATGATCTGAAATTAACGTAAATATGTTTCAGACTGAAGACGGCAAGGGATGCCATCACACGCACAGGTCATGCTTTGGCACTCAGCGCTGTCTACCGTTACCTGAGTGGGATTAGCTCCCCTCAGTACCTTAGTGCCTGCGTTGGGGTCCTCTTCACCCTGTCCCAGGACAGCACCTCACCTGAAGTTCAGGTATACAGACCACATGACTGTTTGTAATCCCTATAAAATAAATCAGGATACCATTGGTTTGCTTTTCTATATAGAGGGTTGTCAGGAAGTTCATGCAATAACCTTTCGGTGAACTATATGCTTGCATACAGATGTGGGCTCTCCACGCTCTTTCCATGGTTGTGGATCTAGCAGGCCCTCTGTACCACAGTCAACTGGAGGCTAGTTTCACTCTGGTGCTACGTTTGCTCCTCTCAACGCCTCACACACACGTGGAGGTGCAGCAAAGCCTGGGCCGCTGCCTTAATGCCCTTATCACCTCCATGGGGCCGGATCTGCAAGGTGCACACACTTATTTACCCATAAACACACTCACACATGCAGGTGAGACCTTTATACACTATCTTCTTATCTGGTTGTTTAATGTAAACTCTTTCCAGGTGAGGGTGCAGGTGTGTGTGCGGTGAGGACCTCATGTTTGGTGGGCTGTGCTGTGATGCAGGACAGTCAGGACTGTCTGGTCCAGGCCCAGGCGATCTCCTGCCTCCAGCAGCTGCACATGTTTGCGCCACGCTTCGTCAATCTGGCCAGCCTGGTGCCCAGCCTCTGTGTACGTCATCAATGCAGTTAACACTCACAATCATACCTAACAACAGACATTGAACTGCGTTCACAACACATTTAACCGAACTGATTTCTGATAAATTACACACAGTGAACAAAATAATGTTTGATTGACCAGAATTTGATTGAAATGTGAAATAATAGGCTGATATATTTTTGGTTAATATTATTTTTTTCACCCCTAAGCAGTTTGAGTTGTCAGAAAAAAGTAAAGTAGGCTCCGAGGTGGATAAATAGAAATTTTCATTAAAGGTTACGAAAGATTTTTTTTTCTTTTTGAGACTAACAGTGAATTATGCACACAATCAAGGAAATATACTTATATTTTTAATGTTTTTTTTTTTTTTTTTCCATGTTGTCATTAATTGTTTCAGCGTTTATCTAGGGTTATTCTGGCTGATATTTTACATGGTTATAGTTATTTTCATTTAATGGCAGATAACCAATAATTAAATATATTATTTTAATATATGTTGTTGAAATTGATAACCAGTAATTAAAAATAATGAAAACTCAGCTAATACTGTTATAATATATTATTAATATATATATCTATATATATCTATCTATATATATATATATATTTGTTGATATTAATATTAATAATATATTGGTTATTGATATCTATATAAATATATATTTTAATATTAATAATATATTGGTTATTGGCTGATGCAATTCATATCAGTATAAAAATATCAAAATAGAAATCTGTTATAACAATATAAGTCTGTTATCTCTTTTTATCCATTTAACACATCCTTGCTGAATAAAAGTATTAATTAATTTTTTTTTTTTTAAAAAAGGAAAGAATTAATGTAGGGACCCCAGACTTTTGATTAGTAGTGTATATTGTAACACAAAATTTATAGTTTGAATAAACACTGTTCTTTTTAACTTTTTATTTATCAAAGAATCCTGAAAAATTATCACAGGTCTCAAAAAATATTAAGCAGCACAACTGTTTCCAGCATTGATTATAAATCAGTAGAATGATTTCTGAAGGGTCATGTGACACTTAAGACTGGAGTAATGATGATGCTGCAAATTCAGCTTTGCTTCCCAGGAATAAATTATATTTTAAAGTATATTAAAATAGAAAATTGTTATTTTAAATTGCAATGATATTTCACAAAATTACAGTTTTTTTTCTGTGTATTTTGATCAAATAGATACAGCCTTGATGAGCATAAGAAACTTTAAAAAACCTTAAAATCTTACTGATCCCAAACTTTTGGACGGCAGTGTATATACATATACACACAAACACACACACAAAAAGGTTACATTCTTTCTTCACATTCATTTATTTGTATTAAATTGAATGAAAAATAAATGTCACTCAAATAGAGGTGAGTGTTCACGGGCCTGGCTTTGCCCTCATCTGTAGTGACAGTGCTGTTTTCTGCTTTCTCGTACAGGAAATCTTATTGGATTATTCTGTGTTGGTAGGTTTTGTCTGCCTCTCTGCTGTCAGGCCACTTTATTCCCTTTCCTTTGTTTGCACTTCATATTCCCTTCTTTCTCTTGCGTCTCTCTATAATTACGCTCTGTTGTCCTCATCTAATTTTTCCCAGTGTGAAACTAACTCAAGAAGGATCTGGTTTTGAGCATGAACAGACAGTGTCACTGCCACTAACTGCAGGGTTAATGCCAAGGATTAGGTTTGCTTGGCTTGTTCTTTTCTGTAAAGGCTTCTAACACTGACCACCCACACAGTGCACATGACATTCACATCCACAGCTGTGGCCTCATGCCAATTCAAGCTATTAGCTTTATTACTGTGAGAGCTTCAGTCCATTGCTTTCTCTTCCTCACACAACCGCACACACACATTTAGACATTATTAGACAGTAATTGAGAAAAACATGCTTTGTTCTACATGCTCTATTTTTAGATGGTTTGATTTATGGTCCTGTTCTTTGCAAACAGCTCGCTTGTCACGTCATTTAAAGCTCAAAACAAGCCTTGACTGTAGCCCTGCTGTCCCTCTCTCCTTTCCCTCTGTCCTTCTCTACACTGAAAGAGCATTTGTGTGGGGTCATTTTGACATAACAGGACTAACTTTGATGTGACGGCAGCTGTCTGCTGAAGTCTGCACTTTTGTCTGGATTATGTTGTGCAAAATGTGATGAAGTTATCATTACACTTGCAGTGTGCTCTATTTCTGAATTAACCTACTTGCTCTCAGTCTGAACTGTTGTTTTATATCAGAAGTGTGCTATAAGTGTGCTATATGATCAAATAATTTAAACCATTGCAAGGATTTTATTTTATTTTATTTTATTTGTTATACCACCCAGCCCTAATGTCTCAGTTTTATTTTTCTATTTCACTACAGTTCTTACGTTACGTTTAATATCATGCATGACATTTGTGCATGTACAGATAAACCTGTGCAGCTCGTACCTGTCTCTGAGGCATGCAGTTGTGGCCTGCCTGAGACAATTGGCTCAGAGGGAAGCAGTGGAGGTATCAGAGCATGCAGTTGCTTTGGTTAAAGAGCTACCACGCAGAGACAACACACAATTGGGTGAGTCAGCATCGCCCCCACTGCACAACATAGTATCATCTCAGCACGTCTCTGCTGTTTATTTTACTGTACTCTGAATTTTGAGGAGGGTTTGACTGCAGTGAGCCATAGATTAGTTTAGTGCCTGGAATTTTGTCTTGAACCAAATCAGCATATGAGAATGATTTCGTAAGGATCATGTGACACTAAAGACTGGAATAATGTCAGTTTTCCCTCACAGGATAAAATTTAATTTAGAAGTCTATTCAAATAGAGAACAGTTATTTAAAATTGTAATAATATTTCACAATATAGATGTTTTTACTTTTTGATCTAATAAATGCAGCCTTGGTGAGACTTCTTTCAAAAATTGTAAAAAATCTTATCAAACAATCTACACATACATATATAATATCCATGTAAGTGGCATTTGTTTTAAAGACAGCACATGCACACTTTTCAAGCAAAACATCATTTGTTACAATATGTATGTCACAAGGTTTTCCATACAAAGGCTGTATGTTAAAGGAGACATATTATGCACCTTTTTACAAGATGTAATTTAAGTCTCAGGTGTCCCCAAAATGTGTCTGAAGTTTCTCAAAATATTTTGAAATGCCTATTTTTAATTTGGAAGCAGAAACACGCTGTTTTCGTGCATGTCTCTTTAAATGCAATTGAGCTGCTGCTCCCCGCCCCTTTTTCCCAAATAGGGCTGTGCCTTTACAGCTTGTTTGTCAGATACTCTGCCAAAAAATATCTGTTTGGTTCTGATTATCATGTCTATCTTGCTGAAATCATGCATTTTAAACCTTATTATTTTAAACTTCTTATATACGTTTTCTGAGTGCACACATCCGAAGCACGCATAAAGAAAGCAGCTGTCATACTGCACTACTACAGTACTAAACAAAACTAAAGTTCTCCTTCATGTCTTATTGCACTTAAACTGTCAGATACACACAAGTTTGTTAAAAACAGACATGAGTTACAAAAAATAGTCTGTTATGTCTGTGAAGGTAAACAGCTGGGAAAGAAATTGCATGTTTATATTAGATCTGTGTGGCACCAGTGTAATATACAGTAAATAAGTAAGTAAATCCACTGCTCTCTTGTTTCCTCTGAGGCTGGGACTCTAAGGCCCAATCTCATTTCTACCCCTTAGCCCTTCCCCTTTCCTCTACCCCTCTCTTTGGCGCATTCATATGAAGGGGTAGAGGTGTCTCGATTTTCTTTTGGTTGGAGGCGTAGGGGTAAGGGGAAGGGCCAGATAGCCCTTCAAACGAAGATTTTTCGGGACCACACTTCAAACGAAGGGGTATGAGAATTATCTCAGCATAGAGCGGCAATGGATGCCTGAATGAACAAAAATAACCATAAAAGTAAGCATTTTTGGTATTAATAAAGATTTTAATGAAAAGTAATCATTTGTTTGTTACATTCAATTGTGTGTTCTTATTTATGGTCATGTTGTTCAAAGAAATGTTTGCAAAAAATCGCTAAAGTTTGCTAACGTTAAACCATTACTGACCGCACGATAGTGCCACAGCATATTTTCATGTCGGAGCAAGGCGATAACCACAATAGACATTGAGAGTGACTAGTCCCCCCAATAATTAGAAATTGCTAAACTTTCTTGTCAAATATGGCCAATTTCAGAAAGAGAGAGAGATGAAAGTTACGTGTACGCACGTTTGTGCATCTCTCTCTACAACGAGTGAGTTTAGGCTACTTCAAAAACAGTGATTTTATCCTCTCGTTGCTGGAAAATATAATGTAGCGATTCAGTATTTAAAATATGTTGTTGTTAAAAGTCGCAGGGGCAGCGTTGACAAGTTTCTTTGCTCCTGGATGTGTGAGCTGCGCGATCTCCGGTGTGTGTGTGTGTGTGTGTGTGTCGGTAAGCAGTGCATTAAAATAGAACGGTAATTAAAGGCTCTAACGCACACCAGTAAAGGTGTGTATTGTAGGAGCTAGATGACGTATGATGGCGTGTAACGATATAGTAGTGGTGTCCCATTTCTTAGGGAAATATTTTCACCCCTATTCCTTGACACTCTGTTTCTAGGGACAAGGGGAAGGGGTATAAAATAGAATTGGGATTGGGCCTAAATAGTGTTCTGGTACACCGTTGTCACTTGCAAAAACACAATGGTGGTGCCGTGGGTGGAAACGTGCAGATTAAGGGTTGGTAATATTATTATAAGATCCCCTTTTTACGTCACGGGGCGGAGCGAAATTTGAGCGGCTTGTTTTGTCACAAGCTTGCAGAGAAACGCTTACCAAAAAAAATTTACTGAGTTGTTCTTTCACATTTTCTGGGTTGGTAGATGCACCGGGCACCTGATTATAGCACTTAAACAGAAAAAGTCAGATTTTCATGATATGTCACTTTTAAATGATTATTGTCTGTCCTGCAGATGTCACTATTAAGGAGGTGGGATTGGAGGGAGCTTTGTTCAGTCTGCTGGACAGGGAGTCTGACCCGCGCCTGTGCCGAGACATTCAGGAGACGCTAGTCCACATGATGAGCTCAGCTGCTGAGAGTAACCTGGCCCACTGGCTGAAACTCTGCAAAGACGTACTCTCTGCCTCTGCAGGTGGGCTTCAATCTCAGCTCCTTGAGCAGAATATGATGAGAATAAAATAATCTTAATCTTTCATCTCAGGACTCTTTATCTCCCGTATCTTGAGTGATGTTTGACCTGTTCACACCAAGAACACTGGAAACTGCAGATGAAATTATGTACCAAGCCTATTAACACCAAATCTGATATGAATTTGCTTTAGTCTTTAGAAAATTGCACATATGTGAACAAAAGCAAAATGCACTCTAATTTTCAAAAAAAAAAAATTATTGTAAAATACAACCCACCTGACAGTTGAAAAGGCCTTGTGATTGGCTACAAATGTTGTGAACTTTGTGTACATTTTCATGACACATTCTTTTTTTCAGTGTTTCTTCACCTTGCAAAGAGTTGGGTCCTTTGAGTATTTAGTTTTTCATGGTCTTATTTTTTAGACTCAGCTGCAGCTGCTGCTGTAGAAACACAGCAGGAGGAGGATGGAGATCGATATGATGACTCCTCTGCATTCCACGCGAAGTCTGAATCCAGCGGCCCCTTCAATAACCTGCGCTGGTCCACTCGTGTGTTTTCCATGGAGTGTGTGTGTCGTATAATAGCACAGTGTGAGAACGGAGACCCAGCTCACTTCAACATGGTACTCGCTCAAGAACAACGTTTACATGAATCTGCAGGTTAGACACATCACTTGTTGTACTAGAATTTTTATTTCCTTTTGTTTTCATTCTTCTCCAAATTGCTTTAGTGTATTTTCTGTAACTCTGTACACTGTGATGTCTTTCTTGATGCGTTCAGTAAATCACCGGATCTTAGCGCCACCTTCTGGGGTGATTTTATATGCATTTTTTAACACTAATAATATCGGCACCCCTTCTTTCTCACAGATTTCTTGGTTCTCCACTTGGCGGACCTCATCCGCATGGCTTTCATGGCAGCCACAGACCACAGCGATCAGCTCCGACTGGCTGGTTTACAAACACTGCTGGTCATTATCCGGAAATTCTCCAATGTGCCAGAGCCTGAGTTCCCTGGACATGTCATTCTGGAACAGTATCAAGCCAATGTGAGCACTAAGTACTATTCAACCTCAGTCTTAAAATCAACTTTGCAAACTTTCATATGCCCAGAAAGGTGTTGAAAGAAAGAAATTGCTTGCCTGGAACAAACATAAACACTGATTGGTAGCTTAATTAAATAGGATATTTCCTAAAATGCCTTTGAATAAATTAACCTTATCACAAATGTAGTAAGTATGGAAGTATGGACCCCTTTTTTAATTATTATTTTTATTTTATTTATTTTTTGTGCTGAAATTTCCATAAAATACCACTTCTGGTTTTCAACTGGAGGAGAAAATGTATGAAAAATATCAAATAACAGAAACCCCAATTTCAACACATCTTATAACAGAAAATTTGACATAGAGAAAAGCATTGTGCTGGTCTATATAGTTGTCATTTTATTCAAATTATTAAAAAAATATATATTAAAAAAAATATTGAAAACATTATTTAAATTTATGCTATGTTAAAATTATATGTAACATTATATTTGATTTTAGAGTCACACCAGTTGAGGAAGTTAATTTTATTTTATATTTTTTTTCTCAATTTAAATCTTATTTAAAATTAACATTTAATTGAATTGTCATCAGTTATTCTAAATTATTATTATTCATTATAATAATTCATTATAATCATACAAATGTTGCTTTTTCAGTTTCAGGTTTGTGGACTAACATTATGAAAACTTTAGGTTTCTTCCAAGAAGTTATTTTGTTGCATCACTTGTTGTTAATAACTTTTGAAGACTGCCTGCTAGACTAGAGAATGCTTGGATATTTGAACTGTATGTTCAGAGCTGTACAGTAAAGCTCTCAGCTGTTTTTCTTAGTCTGTTTTTCTTAGTCGTCTTAATCTTTTTTTTGTCTGTTTTTTTTTTTTTTTACCTAAAATACATTTTTCATTTTGTAAAGACATCCATACTTAGGCACAACTTATCTAAGGCTATGAGAAACCTCCCAAACTTTTGACTGGCCTGGTTTAAAATGAACTAAATGTTGTTTAATGTTGTAGGTTGGAGCTGCGCTCAGACCTGCCTTCCATGTGGAGGCCCCTCCGAATGTGACTGCTAAAGCCTGCCAGGTTAAAGAACTTTTGCCTCTTTATCTATAATGATGCACTTTTTCTGTTCCTTTGCGTTTACCAGCAAACACCATGTAACCCAACACATTGTTTCAAGTCTTAAATCATGTGTTTTGTCACTGTCAAATTGGGCATCCCAAATATGTTCATTTTGTAGCATTAGTTCCCAAAACAATTCTGTTTTTAACCTCTTGAACTCGCTTCGTGCTCAAATACCTTGAGTTCACGTGAGTTCACTTGATCTAGTTGTTCACTTGTGCTGCTGAAAGCTGCTCCACTATTGTTGAGTTCTGACATGAAAACTTTTCTGGCGTTCAGGTTTGCAGTGCATGGATCACCAGTGGGGTCATCAGCGACCTGCGTGACCTGAGAAGGGTGCATCAGCTTCTGGCTTCCTCTCTCGCCAAAGTTCAGGTGGGAAGAGACGTCGCCAGTCAGCTCTATAATGAAAGCACCTTCACCATGGAGACACTGGCTGTGCTCAAAGCCTGGGCGGAGGTACCGAACACCATCACGCAACTATTAAATCAGCTGCGCCGTTGCGTCTAGCCATTATATAACTCTAGGGATGGGCAGTATGACAGTATATAAAGTATGATGGCCACACTTTTTATGCCATGATGAATCTGGGGGTAATTTTAAAAAGCAGAAAACTTTAATCTCACCTGTGTCTGAGTAAATTTGTGTGTCTCTACAGGTGTATATCACAGCGGTTCAGGGCTCCAGGCAGAGGGAGAGTCCAGGCAGCCATCTCCAGCAGCAGAGTGATGAGGCTGGGACTGCAGGTCCAGCAGGGGCTGGTTTGCTCAAACTGGTTCAGACTGATCTTGCAACCCTGAGCCGCCTGTGGCTCGCTGCCCTTCAGGACCATGCCCTGCTCACCCTGCCTTCGCAATACTCCAGTCAACTCCCCTCCACAGGTCACTACTCATGCTCGGTTTCTCAGATTACACACGTGATGGAAAATAAGTAGATATACTTATTCCATAAGGGTTATGAAAATAACCGTATTAATTGATGTGCCTCTAGTGCAACCAAATAAATATATATAAAAAATGACTATTTGCAGACAGGTTTTCCAAACATTAATCTTGTCGACCATGGCTTAGCCGAGCAGATAGTCCTGTCACAGACTCATACCATTGTTCCTATGTTACTGTTCCTCAGTGTTCTCATTTTTGAGAAAATCAGTTGATTGTTTGCTTATAATTGCAGAAAGGGATAGATAAAGGTGTTTTAGAATAGAAAAAAAAAAATTCTGTCACAATTACTTGTTTACCCAGTTTTTACAGTACTTACACTACTGCTACTATTATTACCTACTACTATTGGTGAGATTTTTAAGTTTTTGAAAGTGGCTCTCAAAGGCTACATTTGCTTGATCAAAAATAATGTAAAAAGTGTAGTACTGTGGAATATTATTAAAGTAGTAATGAACTGTTTTCTTTTTTAATATATTTTAAAATTTCATTTATTTCTGTGTTGGCAAAGCTGAATTTTCAGCAGCCATTACTCCAGTGCAGAGGTGTAAAGTACATGAGTAAATGTAACTAATTACTGTACTTAAGTATCTTTTCGGATACTTTGTAGTTGTACTGAGTATCAAAGAAATTAGCAACTTTTACTCTCTACTTCACTACATTTTTGAATGAGTATCTGTACTCTTTACTCCACTACATTTGAAATGAGTGTTGCAGTTACACATTACATTTTGCACGGTACCTAGCTTTTCTGCAGCAGTTTATTTCTGCTACAAAAGATGTGATATCGCCAACTACAGGGCACTGAAATTACTGTATCTTGTGCATTTTTGCCCTTACCCAAACTTGTCAACAAGGTTACTTTACGTGAATGAGAGTTCTTTAGCCAGTAGTTGTGAATTACAGGTGTTTTATATATGAGATGAGGACATGACTGCAGCTGACAATGAGGCCGAAACCAGCACATCCAGTGCAAGAAGACTCTGACTTTTTAATTTTACTTAATATTATTTTATTTATCCATTATACTGAAGAGACCTTTTTGAAGGATTTTTTTTTTTTTTTTTTTTTTTTTTTTTTGCAATTTTGAGGTGTTCCGTTTTATTTTGGTTTTAGAAAATAAACGTGATTGCTCTCCTCACAAATCAGCTCTTTCTTGTTTTTGTTGCGTTTTCTGTGCCTTGTCACAGCTTGTTAGCCTCATGTATATATACAGCCCTAGTGTTTCTTTAGTTCTTTGTGAGTTGATGAATGTAATGGTTGCCTGTGGTTTTTGGTTTATTGTTTGTTCTAACTTTTCCATGAAATACCTGCACATAGATCCTTTCCTCTGCCTGTTTTCCTCAGCTTCTCCATAACATTACAGTTTTTCACTGGAATGTCTCTTTGACTAGTGCATCTTTGAGCCTATATTTAGTATAAGTAAAATACTTAAGTACTGTTAAAATCAGATACTCTAAGAATTTTACTCAAGTTGTTTTGGAATTGGTGACTTGTAACTTTTCACTGTAAGGTATCTGTACTTTTACTCAAGTATGGTTTTCAGGTACTCTTTACACTTCTGCTCCAGTGTCACATGATCCCTAAAATCTAATATGCTGATTGTGCTCAAGAAACATTTTTTCTTCTTAATAATAATGTTGAAAATAGTAAATATAAATAGTCATATAGTTTTTCTAAATTCAGGATTCTTTGATGAATAGAAAGTTCCAAAGAACAGCATTTATTTGAAATAGAATTCTTGTGAAATATTACGAATGTCTTTACTGTCACTGTGGATCAATTTAACGCATCCTTGTTGAGTAATGATATGAATTTAAAAAATATATTACTAAGCCCAAACTTTTGAACAGCACTTTAATTTTTCCATTGATAATTCAGTGTATTCAAAATAATATGCAGATTATTTATTACCATTTTAAACAATAGTAATAGTGGAGTGAGACCCTAATTATAGAATTAATTAATTTGTTATTTTTGTGTTATATGTCTTGTTTAGAGCTACTGTATGTGAGTTCTAACATGCACCTTTATTTGTCAGGTGGCTCGTTTTACACCGCAGAGATGGTGGAACAGGCCCGTCCACATTATTACAGTGCCTGGGCTACCATTCTCCACGCTACTGCGCTCTGGCTCAACAACAGCACCGGATTTATCATGGTGGACGAGGGACCTGCCAACCTCTCCAGACCAGTCACACCCACCTCCATGGGCCAGTCCACCTCACTGAGCAATGTCAAATCCCCAGAGGACATCAACACTGACCGTCTCCACCTGATCCTGGGTACAGAGCTCAGTTAATATTCTCAGTTTCAATAACTGGATGTAGTTCAAGGTTTATAGGGTGTCTATTGCTAGATTTCAGTCATTTCAGTTGCTCTAGTCATTTTACTTGGGCTCTAGTCATTTTACATGAGGATCATAAATACTTGAGATATTTTAGGACTTCACTTGATTCTGAAAGATTTGAGATTAGCATGTATATTTTTAGGCTTGTTTAATGTTCAGTTCACTCAAATTTTCCCTTTAGGAATCAGTGTGGAGTTTTTGTGCTCTCCTCACTCCGGAGACCAAATGGAAAACATCAATTCTTGTCTTCAGGCTCTACAGGCCTTATTGGAGGTGCCTTGGCCCCGTTCGAAAGTGGGCAATGATCAGGTATTCTACAGTTAAAAACAGATCGGAAGTCATAATAAAGACATTTGCAATGTTAAAAAAAGATTTGTATTTCAACTACATGCTGTTCTTTTGAAATTTACCGAGCGTTCAGCAGACAAAATGTTTTTTTCAAACTAAAAAAACTCAGTAGACAAAAACTCTGTAAAACAGTTTTGAAAGTTGTGAAAAATTATGTAATCTAGGATGTGGTGCGTGTTACTGTACATACTGTAAGTCTGTTCCTCACAGCCTTGTTTTCATCCTTGTAAAATTCAATATGTCTTCTATTATGATATTGTGATGCATTGAGATTTGTAGTTTGGCATTTGTCTTTCCATGTAGTTCATGTGTAGTATGTTTTTGTCTTTCCTGTCACTCTGTGTTCCTGACAAGTGTATGGTGTTCTCTCTATAGGCTTTGAGTGTGGAGCTGCTCAGTGTTCTACACAGGCTCATAGTCACTCGGGAATCTCCCAGCATTCAACTGGCTGTGCTGGAGCTGGTGCGGCAGATTGTTTGTGCTGCTCAGGAGCATGTCAAAGAGAAACGCCACAGTGCAGAGGGTTAGTCTCAAAAACTACTTTTACTTAAATAGTGTAAAGCTTAAATAACCCTCTAAATTCATCTTTCTTTGTTGTATTTGGTCAGTCGATGATGGTGCAGCAGAGAAGGAAACTGTTCCTGAGTTTGGTGAGGGGCGGGACACTGGCGGCCTGGTGCCGGGGAAGTCTCTTGTTTTTGGAGCGCTGGAGCTGTGTCTCTGCACGCTTGTGAGAAAGCTTCCGCAGCTCAGCCCCAAACTGGCTGGCAGCCCCACGGGGCGGGGAGGACAGACCTGCTTCCTCAGCAACACTGACTGTAGACTCGTCACATCTGCTCTGGCCATCCTCTCAGAACTGCCCTCCATCTGTTCACCAGAGGGTAAGAGATCCAGAGAATTACTGCGGCTAAAAGAGCTTTCAGATTATGAGAAAAACATCCTCCTGCCAACTTTATTTTAGTCCACTTTTCATTTTGTTTATTAATTTTAGGATTTTTTTTCTTTCTCCATTACAAGGTCACATCATTTTTTTATGTCCTCTATAAAACATTTTGTCATACTTTAATATGAAATGTCCCTTTTTTCTGTTCCACAGAAATTAAATTTTAATTCATAAATGATCGGAGATCTGAGAGTGTTTTTTTCTTCTCTCCACAGGCAGTGTGTCAGTGCTGCCCACAGTGCTCTATCTGCTGCTCGGGGTGTTGAGAGAGGCAGTGAAGGGCTCTGTTGGAGCTGAGAGTGGACAGCTGGTACCAGGCATCCTGCAGGCCTTGCGCACTGTTCTCACCTCTCCCATGAGCAGAGCTGAGAAGAGTCGTGGGGCCTGGACTGAACTGCTGAGATGTGCGCTGCACACGCTCTTGGAGTCTTGGCACACAGGTAGTTCTCTATTTCTCTCGTCAACCGCACTGTCTGTGTGTTTTTCAGCATGTTGTAGAAACCATTCTCTGATTTTTCATGGATTGTTTTGGACAGATAAAATGGAGCCTGGAGTAGATGAGGTTACCATGTTGACATCCCTCACCATCTTCCTGCTGTACGCCAGTGCTGAGGTGACCACTGTGGAGCCCCTGCAGACACGCTGCATCCAGGCATTCAGAGCCAGTCTGGAGTCTAAGGACCCCGTGGTGAGTAAAGAGAGTCAATTAGAAATTTCTACAGTACTGTTCAAAAGCTTAGGGTCAGAGATTTTTTTATTTTAAATGAAAGAAATTAATTATATTCAGCACTGAGACTTTTACATTGTTACAAAAGATTTCAAATACTTTCTATTCATCAAAGAATCCTAAATAAAGCATTGCAGTTTTCACAAAAATATTAAGTAGCACAACTGTTTTCAACATTGGTAATGAATGTTTCTTGAGCACCAGAACAGCATATTAGAATGATTTTTGACGGATCAAAATTCAACTTTTCCATCACAGGAATAAATCAATTTTAAAATGATTTGAATTGAAAGCAGTTCTTTTAAATTGAAATTATATTTCACAGTATTACTGTTTTACTGTCTTTTTGATCAAACAGATGCAGCCTTGACTTTGAAAAACATTTTAGAAATCTTACCGACCCCAAACTTTTTAGTGAACATCAGGCTGCTTAAATAAGAAGGTTTGCTACAATTTTACAGACAATTCCCAAAAAAAACTCTATATTTAGTATTCTTCTCTACTTTGTCTTATAATTTACCATTTAGGTGCTGAGCAGAAGTTATCAGTTGCTAGTATCTTTATTCCAAGGCCCAGCGGTGATAGCCAGGCCATTTATTCTAGCTCTGGGTGTTCGTCTGGTGTCACAACTGGAGGAAGTGGAAAAGAGTCGTCCTCAAGGCCCAGCAGAGCTACAGGCCGTGCAAGATGCAATCCGAGCCCTGGAAGCACTAGTGTTTGCTGCTGACGAAACTCACCGTAAGTGACTGGAAATATTTTCAAGTTTTATCATCAAAATCTAAATTTTTATCATGATATCATCAAAAAACAAGAAGAATTCACTGGTTATAAATGTCTTTTTATAATTACTGTTAGTAAATGTTACAGAATGTGGCTCAGTGTTATTAGGATACCAAGCACTAAGTGTGTGTTTTAACCATGCAGGTCCACAGCTGGTGGCTGTGCTGTTGCCCATCCTCATCTCTCTCCTGCTGGATGAGAATGCTTTGGCCTCGGCTCCGGCAGCCTCTCGCTCACTGCACGAGTCCGCCCTAAGAGACCTCATGCACATCGGCCCCCAGCACTCGGCTGTCTTCAAAGCGCTGATGGCCTCCGCCCCGCACATGAAAGCCAGGCTGGAGGCAGCCGTCAAGGGCAACCAGGAGAGCGTGAACACTAAAGCACAAGCACCTCGAGTCATTAGCAAAAACACTCCCAGCATTCAACTGAAGATCAATTTCCTGTGAATCCTCCTGACTGGATATTATACGAGTATTATGATTTTAATGACTGAGTGAATGTTGAGGTGTTGTTTTAATTGTTTTTTTTTTTTTTTTTAAAGATAAATCAATTTAAAATTTGTGTCATTTAATAATTGTAGTCAAATCTGCATTAACCTGTATGAGGAAAATAAGGGGAAGTGTGTTTCACGTGAAGAACAGCTGAGCCACGGGAGTGAATTTTATATGGTTACCATTTATATAAACTTTTTCTTAGTTTTAATGGTTAGCTTGCTAACAAGCTTAAATGATTCTCTCTAACTCAGTTATGCATAGCATGATTTTTTTTTTTTTGTGAGAAGTGTTTTATTGTGTCTGTACAAAGATTGCACATCATTAATTTCTCACTGACATGCTGCAGCTCACAACTCAACCTGACCAGCTGAACTGCTGGTAGTCGGGTATCTGCTGACCTTACATATACAGTTTTAGTGCATTTAAATATTATACATTTAAAATGTGTTAAATATTATAAGTTGCATAGAGATAGTTGCACGTGTTGTGAATGTGTATTTATTATAAAGCATTACAAACGGATACTTGCATGATATCACTGCACTGCAATACATCTGCAGTACGCATTCATATGGAAGCTCATTTCAGCAGCAAGGAAAAAATCGTGGTTTGGTGAATCATAATTATGAGGAAAAAAGTAAAAAAATTTGACTTGTTAAAACTCAGAAATATAGTCTTTTTTGACTTCTCATAATTTTGACTATCACATAATTTAACTTTTCATGTCAATTTTGACAATAATTACTTAGTATGTCAATTCTGACTTTCATATTTTTGACTGTCAATATCTTGAATCGATATATTTCACTCCACTATCATAATGACTTTTTATTTCATGATTTACAAAGCATGATTTTTTATTTTTTCTTATGTGGTAGAAATTGGCTTCCAATTTTTTTTTCCCCCTGTATTCTAATCATGCATGCAAATCTGTGTTGGTGTCACTTTATTTCAACACATAACTATTTTGCACTTGCACTGACAGGTAATATTTAATTAATAGATGAATCCTATGTGAGCAAAAAAATAATAAGCAGCAAATTAATATTTACTACTATAAACGCACTACAAACAAGTTTACAATGCAAATGGAAGCGTTTCAGCTAATATTGGACCATTGTTTTTTGCCAGTTCCTATAAACTTAAGGTGCTGCTTTATGCTAGAAGCAGCGATGATCAAATACAGTTATGCATTTGTAACCGTACCATATATTTTGTATGTTGTAAATTGTACAAATTCAATAATAGGGCAAAATTAACATTTATTTTCTGATTATACTGGAAGAATAAAATCTAGTTTTGCTTCAAGAGTCGCATTGGTTTTATTTACAGTGGAACCTGGAAAGGACATTGGCAGTTTTTTTTTTTTTTTCCTCACTGTGCATAATATGTCCTAATTTGTACATGTCCAGTCTACCAGGATCAACAGATAAAATGCATAATGCATTTCAAAAATTTCAATATGAACGTTAACCTACTAAAACCGTGCTTGATTTCAGAGAGTATGTGTCACACTGTTCACTTTCTACAATTGTGCAATCTAGGTGAATGGTTGGTAATCTTTTTGGCGACCTCGTTGACTGTAAATGGCGAGGTGTTTTAGCGCCCCCTGTCGTTTAGCCGCATCGCTGCGTGTTCCTAAGCGCTGCTGCGGAGTCAGCCTCGTGTTATGCGGAGCCTCGACTACATTTCACCCAATATTTCACCCGTCGCCTCCTCGTTCACTTTGACCTCTACTTTACAACAAGCAGAAGCGGGGAATGAAGCAATATTCACATCTCGCCGTCTGACACAACTTCATCCCGAGACGAATTTTGGCCACTCTGTGTGTTTTTCTTCTCTTCTCGTCGTTCGGCGATAAACGGTGAGTGTTTGTGTCGCTCGGCGGAGGGTTTGTTTCTCTGCCCGACAGACGCGTTCAGGCCTCGGGCTTCCGTTCAACTTTAGCTCGCGGATTTACTGGTAAACACAAGGCCGCGTTAGTGTTACTTGGTGTTTTTTGTGTTTTTACCTAAAAATAGTTTTCAGACCGGTTATATATAACGTATATGGATGGAAAACATATTCATGCCCAATACCAATTAAGTAAATGAAGTCTGGGATTAATTAGGTCTGTCGAAGTGCCGCTGCCAGGACGCATTTTAGCTAATCCCAGCTAACTAAACCTCGCTTTCCCAACCGATATTTCGTGTTTATACTTATTTGCTGTGGAAACATATTGTCAAATATGACTTTAACGTGAAATTAAACGGTTTTGGACTCTGTCATGGCGTGTAAGCTAACATAAGCTGTCTGAACTCAAAGAGGCCATCAGGACAAGATTGAACGTTAATATGTGACTATTTTTTCGCCTAACTTTCCTTCTGTAACGTTTAATCGCAGTTATGGAGTTTGATAACATCATATTGTACATGGTTAGAGATTTTCAGGGTTAATTGGACTGTTTGTTCACCTACTCGGCTCAGGATCATGTTGGATGGCCATACATGAAGTTAAAGACGCGACATGATATTATAGATCAAACACAGTATGCGTGTATCTTATTAACGCTCAAAGGTGCCGTCTGTGTTCACTGCGAAGGTGAGGTTTTATTATGCTGCTGTTTAGGCTGGTGTCATGATGACATCGGTTGCAATCAAGTTGTTTTTTGACTCCTTAGTCAGCTGCACTGGCAGAAAGTCAAAGAACATCATTAAGATCATGTTTGGCGGTCAGATGTCATGAATGCAATAACCACGGATCAGCTGAATGTTTGCTTTGCTGGTACTTTGATTGTTTTAAGTTGTATTGATCTCTATGCTGTAAGAACAGCAGACAGAATCTAAAAATACATTACTACTTAAATTAATTTGGACTGGAACCTACTTTAGTGTTAGAAACTACCTAAATTTCTTCCTTACTCTTATATTCAGCTTAGGTGGGAATGAGTTTAATGCTTTAGTTGCCCTGTAAAAGACCTGATATGATAGTCAGAAAAATCTCATTGTTTCTGAAATGGAGCGCTTTATTAAGCCTTTAGACTGAATATAAAGGATAAAAAAGTTTGCATATGTTCTATGTTTTCATGTATAATGTTTAATACATCAAGCTTTTATGGCCCATATAATATGATATAGTGAAAATATAGTGCCTACACTCAAGGAGAGCAATAAAAACTTTATTCAACTAGTTTTATTCAGAGGTCCAAATAAATGAAATTTTGTGCAGTTTTTGCTATTTATATGGCCAAAAATTAAGTTGAAATTCTGATAGCTTGTAATGTAAATCAGTAAGATTTTTATAACAGTAAAGGAGGACTATTAATAAGCATTAATATCAGTTATCACTCTGTGTCTACCAATAATAAATCTTAGTGTGGTGTTATTTAAATGATTAGTTTTATGATCAAAGTTTTGTAGTTTTAATTTTGGGAAGTAAAACACAAAATGTAATTCAGTACATGCAATGAGAGATATACAAAGTTTCTCAAAAGCCAGATGTATCATATGATACATTTTAAACATGATTTTTCTTAAAACAATCTATATGGGTTATCAAGTAAACGTAAGTTGCTCCATTCCAGTAAATGTTTATTTTGAAATATTAATAACAATAAAAATAGGGACTCATACGTTTACTTTATAAAAAATTATCAAAGATTTTGCAGCAAAAAGACCTGTGAACAATGAACTTTTATTTATTTTTTTAGGATTACACGAAAAGGCTTTGAACTATCAGCCAACAAGCAGAAGGTGTAGTAGATTGTGTAGAACGTGTTTTTTTTAGCAAAGTTTTGATCATGTTGATATTTTAGAGGCTTTAGAAATTCATGTATCAAATATGATACAGCATGCTTAATATAGGGTTAAGTAAATTAACAACAATCAAGATCTCAACAATAACAATATGAAGATAAAATTGTGTTATTGGATTGGTGGGCTAATAGACTTGAGATAAACAGATCCCATTCATTTGAAGGTAGTATAATTATAGTAAACTTTCTGAGTTTTCTTTCCAAGGAGAGAGTGTAACCCAGGGCTATGGCATCAGAACTTGTTTTCAGAAGTCTAGTATATTGAATCCATTGTGTGGTTCACAATGGTCCAGTGTGACTGTTAAAAACAGGTTACAAAACCAGAAATAGCAACTCGGGATGTGTCAGCTCATGAATTAAAAAGTTATGCTGAAAGCGTCTGCTATGGAATATAATTATCTAATCTGATTCAGGTCTGATTAATCACCTTCAGATGCCATATTTAAACTTATTTTAGAGCAGTGGTTCCCAACCACGTTCCTGGAGGCCCCCCCAACACTGCATGTTTTCCATGTCTCCATAATCAAACACACCTGATTCAGATCATCAGCTCATTAGTAGAGACTCCAAGACCTGAAATGGGTCTGTCAGACAAAGGAGAGATGCAAAATGTGCAGTGTCGGGGGGCCTTCAGGAACGTGGTTGGGAACCACTGTTTTAGAGTAGCAAAGTAACATGGTCTTCCTGTGTGTGTGTGATGATTTTTATTTATTTTTTTTTTTTTCTCCTGTCCATCCAGTAAATCCAACAGTCGCTTTGAATGTCAAGTTCAACAGGACATTCCTCCTGAATCAAGTTAGTCACTTAATCTGTTGATAAGTGGATCTCTGTTAGTCTCTAAGAAGGTGGTGGATCTATCTGAGGCATGCCTGTCTGTAGCCACCCGGGCAGTAATGAAGAACAGACTTTTGCTATTTCACATAAATCTCCCATTCTAATGAATGTATCCTCATGCTTGGCTCAGCTTGTCTGTCTCAGGAAAATAGTGCTGCTTTTTCTTTAATGGTTTGTTTCTCAGAACAATAAAAGCATAGTGATTTCTCAGTTTGTATTGCCTACTGTGTGTCTCTGAAAAGCTGGGCTGTTTGGGCCATGCAGCGTGAGTCATTGATGAACTATTCATCATGCGAACTGTTGTTGGCCAAGCTTACTAATCAGCTAATCATAGCGATTTCTTTCAGTGCTTTGATTACAGTTCATCATGTTTATAGTCTGTTTTACTCCTATTAGTATACCTTTCAAGTTCATACATTTTCAACGAGTCATCTGCCCCACCCGTTTCATTATTACCAAGAGTTTTCATTCTGTTATTTAAGGGTTGTGTTTTCAGATCAGTGCCAAAAGACACACACCATTCAAGTGGGAGAAGTAGGAAGTTAAGGCCCAGGGCAACATTGCAGAGGATTTTGTGTGTCATTTTTGTCCCCTGTTGTATCCCAGAAATCTTTTCCATGCTCATATAGTTTCTTTTTCTCGTGAAGGTGAAGACTTGATGAGACAACAAGAGGACTAGTGACTGCCCCTGTTCATTTCTCTCCTGCTGCTGGGGGGGTGACTGGGTGTTGGGTGGATTGGGTAGTGGGGCGTCATGGCGGACGTGGACCCGGACACATTGCTGGAGTGGCTGCAGATGGGACAGGGTGATGAGAGGGATATGCAGCTCATCGCCCTGGAGCAGCTCTGCATGCTGTTGCTCATGTCAGACAACGTTGACCGCTGCTTCGAAACGTAAGTCTGAATACTAATGAGGTGCCAGATTTAGTGGGCTGAAGGGTTTATTACTTTTGATAGTAGCAATAGAGCTATTCATAACTCTTGCATTTAATTTTAATATTGTGCAGAATGTAAATTGTCTGAAATTTTGGAGTGTGGTACATTGTAATACCTTATTAACTTGTGAAAGTGTGACAAAGGGCACTTGGAGTTAAAAAAAATACTAGGGTTATCGGTATCAGCCTCAAATTTTCTGATCAGTGATAAATTGAAATTAGACATCACTGTATATTATTAAATATTATTTTTGAAATCCAATATAGAAGAAAAAAGTCCTAAATGAGGAGTGTTTGGTGAAACTTAGATGTTATGAGAATTTGTGTATGGTCTAAAAAATAAACGTGTAATTCTATAACAAGGAGTTCTGTAACTGTGCACTGTTGGGTGAAAAGCACATCGTTGAACTATAAACGTGTAGCCCTGAGGTTATAAAAATAAAAAAAAGAAAATAAAAAAAAGTCTAAACCTACAGACTAAAAAGATTTATTGCACATTTCAGTGTAACATTAGTAAAGCTTTAGTAAATTTATTAATTTAATGAATATACAAAAGTAACTCACTCTAACGTACTATTAAAGGGTTAGCACTAGATAGTAACAGTTTTTTCTTGTCTTAAATAGTCTGTGATTAAATTTGGTAGTCAATTATTGGGTCAGCAGTGTTGAGCTAATTTCTCAAACTGAGTTAGCCAAGGCAGGACAGCCACAATATCTGCTGAAGATGATTAAGACAAGCAAGGAAGCACCGTGGTTGTGTGGGAGTATTTTGGTCTTAAATGTGATGACCATGTTCAGTGACAGGTGGTTTATAAAAAAAAAAAAAAAAAACTGTATCACAGGTAGTGGTTACCCAAAAGGGAAATGCAACAGTCCTCTTAAACTCAAGGGCAACATACTGTATGAGCATTTTTTTTTTTTTTTGCACAAAGTTTGCGCAAGTAAATTAATCAGGCCTGTGATTTGTTTATATTTACAGTTTGCCATTCATTAAGGGTAATACTTTTTACAGCATGTCACTTGAGTAAGAGAGAGACTGTTCACTTTGAGAGGTTGGAGTAATGCTTAGTTTGTTTACCTAGGAAGAACCAGAGACATGCATTGGATTTTATTATTTTCTGGATTTAAATAATAATAGAAATTGATTTGACACATTTTAGGTTTATTGCATCACATATCACTGTCGTAATATCTAACAAGTAAATCGTGTATCAGCATTTTCCCTCCATATTGTGCAGACCTAATAACCCTTCATTTCACTCTGACACTGCTGTCTCGCCACCGTAGGTGTCCTCCAAGGACATTTCTCCCAGCTCTGTGTAAGATCTTCCTGGATGAGAGTGCACCAGATAATGTGCTGGAAGTGACAGCCAGGGCCATCACCTACTACCTGGACGTGTCCGCTGAATGCACCCGCAGGATTGTGGGAGTAGATGGAGCCATCAAAGCCCTGTGTAACCGGCTGGTGGTGGTGGAGCTCAACAACAGAACCAGCAGAGATCTGGCTGAACAATGTGTAAAGGTAAATATTGCTATATTTACTACCATGACTTTCAAACTTGTTTTAAGTCAATTTGCTAATATGAGTTTAAAGAGTTGAAAAAATGCCTTATGAAGCTGTTTTTGAACAGTAAATTCCAGTATGCATGATGGTCATATTATATACTGTCTTGTGTCATCAGGTTCTGGAGCTGATCTGCACACGGGAGTCTGGAGCTGTATTTGAAGCAGGTGGATTGAACTGTGTGCTGAGCTTCATTAGGGACAGCGGTCATCTTGTGCACAAGGACACATTGCACTCTGCCATGGCAGTAGTTTCTCGCCTCTGTAGTAAGATGGAGCCACAAGACTCATCCCTAGAGACATGCGTGGAGTCCCTCTCTAGTTTGCTGAAACATGAAGACCACCAGGTAACACTTAAAGGGATAGTTCACCTGAAAACTTGTGTGCTGTTTTTGTTGCAAGCTGTAAGGCTTGTCTAGCTTTTGTGTGAGGAATGAAAACACTTAAAAGTTTGGTGTCTGTATGATTTCTGTTGTTGTTGATGTTTTTACTTGTGCAAGTTGTGTGTGTGTGTGTGTGTGTGTGTCCCATATGCTCTTATTCTCACCAAGGTTGCATTTATTTGAATACAGTGTTATTAGTCATTTAAAATAGCTGTTTTCCATTTTTATGTGGTTTAACATGTTTTTTTTTTCCAGTTATGGCTAAGCTGACTTGTCTCATGATTCTCCAAGTCATTATTTAAATAGAAAGTTCAAAAGAATAACATAGACATGTCTTGTAACATTGTAAATGCCTGTCACTTTTTTTTAAGCGTTTTATGCATTCATGATTTAATGCATCGTTGCTGAATGAGTGTTGATTACTTTCTATAATATAAAAAAACATTGTCCCTAAACTTTTGAATGGTAGCGTAAGTAACTATTGTTTAATAGAAATAAAATCAGATTTATACTTTCATGTGTAGATAAGTTTATTTTCCATAGTTATAAAGGACTGATTTTGTTGGTAAAATAACTACAAATGTTATGTAAACAGCAAGATGGTAATATTGTCCTGGTGTCATCCACAGGTGTCTGATGGAGCTCTGCGTTGCTTTGCTTCACTGGCGGACCGGTTTACACGGCGTGGAGTTGATCCAGCCCCATTAGCTAAGCATGGACTGACAGAAGAGCTGCTGTCCCGTATGGCTGCGGCAGGAGGGATGGCATCTGGACCCTCCTCCACCTGCAAGCCTGGCAGGACCTCTAGTGGAGCCACTCCATCTGCTGCAGACTCTAAACTGAGCAACCAAGTGTCCACCATTGTCAGCCTTCTGTCCACACTATGCAGAGGCTCACCACTTGTCACACATGTAAGATGTATATTCACAGATATATACTTGTCATTTGCTAGATGTCACAAGTACTGTGTGTTTCCTCAGTGTTTTTTTTTTTATGACGTATATTAAAATCTCAGATTCCGCTGGTTATATTTTATGAAATTGTGTTGCATCTCGCCGTTCAGGATCTTCTGCGCTCAGAGCTGCCTGACTCTATGGAGAGTGCTCTGCAGGGGGATGAGCGCTGTGTGTTGGACACCATGCGGTTGGTGGACTTATTGCTGGTGCTGCTGTTTGAGGGACGCAAGGCTTTGCCCAAATCTACAGCTGGTTCTACCGGCCGTATCCCTGGTCTGCGGCGTCTCGACAGCTCTGGGGAACGCTCCCACCGACAGCTTATTGACTGTATACGCAGCAAAGATACCGATGCTCTCATTGATGCCATTGACACCGGTGGTAAGTGTTCAAGTATTGCATGCAAGATCAATATTTTGGACAGCGTGGGATTTTGAGGGCTGTTGTTGCTTTGAGGTCACATCCTGACTAACTTGTACTGTTACTTTTTATTTCCTCCTAAGCATTTGAAGTGAATTTCATGGATGATGTAGGACAGACTCTCTTGAACTGGGCATCTGCATTTGGAACACAAGAGATGGTAAGAGTTGTTTTTTAAATATCTGGAATTTTGAAGTTGTTTTTCAGTGCACATGTTGCAAGAAATTGCCTTCAGACACAGTACAAAAGCATGAGCGAACAAACAAACAGAAGTCTTGTGGATAAAGGTTACACACTGAATTTAGGACGGCATTATTCTTACATTGTGCAATATGGTTATGTGGGGGAGACACAACTAAATAGGCAAGACTAATTCTGGCTGACACGCCAGCAGCAGTGTTACAAATACCATCCATAATGAAAACTAATACAACCTGATTTCTTGACCCTCTTTGTCTGGTGATAGCTTGTGTAAGTTAGAGGAATGGTGTCAGTGCAACAGATGAACATTGTTTTCTAAGGATTGCAAGCTCTCACACTGTTTTCTGGCCTGGTTAAGGTGGAGTTCCTTTGTGAGAGAGGTGCTGATGTCAATAGAGGCCAGAGGTCATCCTCTCTGCACTATGCTGCCTGTTTTGGCAGGCCACAAGTAGCCAAGGTAAAGTGTTTGTCATGTGACCAAGTCCTTTTAGTTATTTTTAATGCATTGTATTTATTTTATGGCAAATGTTTTCCCAATAGACTTTACTGCGCCATGGGGCCAACCCTGACCTGAGAGATGAGGATGGGAAAACTCCGTTAGACAAAGCTAGAGAGAGAGGACATAGCGAGGTTGTAGCAATTCTCCAGTCTCCTGGTGAGTCCATCAGCTTTCATCTCTACTTCATTACATTTCAGTTAACCACTGGTGCTGTCAGAACATTTCTCTTGTCAGTTGAGCATCTAAAACCAGCCAGACACAGCAGCACTGGCTCAACCAATAGTGTGAATTTGGGACAACCATTGGAAGATTAAGAAGTGTTTGGAAAACCCTGTTTGATTATTTTTTTTCTTCCACCAGTGGCATAGAAATTACAACCTTGTGCTTGAATGCAGTCACTCACCATTTATTTTGTAATTGTGAATACCAGGGGATTTTTAAGTTTTTCAAAATAAAGTGTTTCTTGTGGTGTTTGATATAGGAGACTGGATGTGTCCTGTCAACAAGGGGGATGACAAGAAAAAGAAGGATGTTAATAAAGAAGAGGAAGAGGGCAGTGAGCCGAAAGGTGACCCTGAAATGGCGCCTATCTACCTGAAAAGGCTGCTTCCAGTATTTGCACAGACCTTTCAGCAAACCATGCTGCCTTCAATAAGGTGAGGGGCTCTAGAGGACCATCAGTGCATTTTCAAAAAGCAAACCAGTGACATTTTTGTATTTTGCTGCTAACTGTCAGTAGGACATCAGTACTTTCCTTTCATTGAAGATTTGGTTGTATGATCTCTTTCACAGGAAAGCTAGTTTAGCTCTGATCAGAAAGATGGTGCACTACAGTTCTGAAGTTCTACTTAAGGAAGTGTGTGACTCTGATGCTGGACACAACTTGCCCACTGTACTTGTGGAGATCACTGCAACAGTGCTGGATCAGGAGGTTGGATAATTTAATCTTTCCCTGCTGATAATCTTTACTAAAATTTAATAGGTTTGAAGTTAAGTCTTACTGACCTTTCTACTCCTTTTCCACAGGATGATGATGATGGTCACCTGCTGGCACTGCAGATCATTAGGGATCTAGTGGATAAGGGAGGTGACGTGTTCTTAGATCAGCTTGCCAGGCTGGGTGTCATTAATAAGGTGTCCACTCTGGCAGGACCCACATCAGATGATGAAAATGAGGAAGAGCCCAAACCTGAGAAGGTCAGACTCGACTCATTCCATATTTTCTTCTATGTTTGTTTTTGTGTATTCAAAAAAGTCTGTGGTGGTGACTAAACACATTTTTCTTGGAACTATTCAGAATTTGCTCTGAAGTAAATCAGTCTGTCTTATTTTCAAGGATGATGAACCACAAGAGGATGCCAAAGAGGTCCAGCAGGGGAAGCCTTACCACTGGAGAGACTGGTCCATCATCAGAGGCAGGGACTGCCTTTATATCTGGAGTGATGCAGCTGCGTTGGAGCTTTCCAATGGCAGCAATGGTTGGTTCCGTTTCATCCTGGATGGTAAACTGGCCACCATGTACTCCAGTGGAAGCCCAGAGGGTGGCTCTGACAGCTCAGGTAGGTCTCCTGCAAAACAAACTGATAGATCAATAAAAGAACAGAGCTATCTTGACAACAATTAAATCAAACAGGGTTGCTTATTGTTAGATTATGATTGGCTCCTGTGAGCTATAGTAGCTGATGTCTTCTTTCCCTCCCTCCTATAGAGAGCAGAAGTGAGTTTCTGGAGAAGCTGCAGCGTGCCAGAAGTCAGGTCAAACCGGTGACAGCCAGCCAGCCCATCCTGTCCACACAGGGTCCCACCAAACTCACTGTGGGCAACTGGTCTCTAACTTGTCTGAAAGAGGGTGAAATTGCTATCCATAACTCAGATGGTCAGCAGGCCACCATCCTCAAAGAGGACCTACCAGGCTTTGTGTTCGAGTCAAATCGAGGCACTAAGCACTCTTTCACTGCAGAAACCTCTCTAGGTAAATTTGGAAAAAATTGTTTAAAAGCATCAATTTTGCCAGTATTTTTCCTCAGTCACTCAATTATTGGATGCTTTGTTTGTCACAGGGTCTGAGTTTGTTACTGGCTGGACTGGTAAGCGAGGAAGAAAGCTCAAATCCAAATTGGAAAAAACTAAACAAAAGGTAGGATTACTGAGAATTCCTTTTATCCTCTAGCATGACTGACAGATGTGACCAAGCGTATTTGAGTCATTGTTACATGATTCTCAGTAATCATTCTAATATGCTGATTTGGCGCTCAAGAAACATTTATCAATGTTGATAATACCGTAATACTTCAGGATCCTTTGAATAGAAAGTTCAAAAAAATGTATTTAAAATAATTTATAAATAACATTGTAAATGTTTTACTGTCACTTTTGATCAATTTGATTTGTCCTTGCTGAATAAAAGTATTCATTTGTTTTTTAAAAAAAAAAAAACAATCTTGCTGACACTATAATGACATTACCCAACTTTGTCTTTGCGCCTCTCTGTCTATAGGTAAAAACCATGGCCAGAGATCTGTACGATGATCACTTCAAGGCTGTGGAGAGTATGCCGAGAGGTGTAGTGGTCACTCTGAGAAACATCGCCACACAGTTAGAGTCTGCTTGGGAGCTGCATACTAACAGACAGGTAGAATTAATACTTTATCTGCCCATAGAATATAATTTTGTCACGATTTATTTTAGTTTCTATGTAGTTGACTGAGTAAGAGTTTGCTTCTTGTTTCTTCAGTGCATTGAAGGTGAAAACACATGGCGAGACCTCATGAAAACAGCTCTGGAGAATTTAATAGTCGTTCTCAAAGATGAGAACACCATTTCTCCATATGAAATGTGCAGCAGTGGCCTCGTGCAAGCACTTTTTACTGTCCTCAGCAATGTGAGTCATGCATAATTTAACTGTCAGCTGTAAACATGTCTGCTTTTGTTCCCAATACTCATTACTCTTTTACTTATTACGTTTTCCTCACAGAGTGTGGAGCTAGACATGAAACATGATTGTAAGCCTCTGATGGAAAGAATAAATGTGTTCAAGACTGCGTTTACTGAAAATGAAGATGATGAAAGGTAAAGTATATCTTGTTACACATAATGGTAATTGAGCCAGGCACAGCATGCAAAAGTGATCTCTTCCCTAAATATCTGAGTTTCACCCAGCAGCTTGTTTGTCTCATTTGAACACAGTGAGAGAATTTGTTTTCCTGTAGTCTGTTTGTCTAACATTTAAATTGTTTCTGTCCTCTAGCCGACCAGCAGTTGCCTTAATCCGCAAACTGATAGCAGTGTTGGAGTCAATAGAGCGGCTACCTCTCCACTTATTTGATACACCAGGCTCAACATATAATTTACAGGTCAGTCTCCATGTTTGGGTGTATATTTTTAGTATATTTTAGTTTTATGTATATTTTTTAGAAACAATGACATCTTTCATTATGAATGGTGATGTTTCATTAAAATCTTTTTCTGTCATCTTAGATACTGACAAGGAGGTTACGCTTCCGCTTGGAACGTGCTCCAGGTGAAACGGCCCTAATTGACCGAACTGGTAGAATGTTAAAGATGGAGCCACTAGCCACTGTTGAGTCATTGGAGCAGTATCTGCTCAAGATGGTAGGAAAGCTTTTTTGTTTATTTCTTCTATTATTCCACATTTACTCAGCTGTATCCCCACAGGCATCTGAGAAAAGGTCATAACTTTCTCATCCTTTACCCCAGGTGGCCAAGCAGTGGTATGACTTTGACAGGTCCTCATTCATCTTTGTTAGGAAGCTCAGAGAGGGTCAGAGCTTCACCTTCAGGCACCAGCATGACTTTGACGAGAATGGAATTGTGTACTGGATTGGCACCAATGCCAAGTGAGCTGCTTTGTCCTTTTTTGCATGATCATTTTTTTTAGATTTCATCATAATTGTTCATTCACATACCCCAGTATGACCCATTTAAACAAAATGTTATGCATAAAGAATCCTCTTCTGTTTGGGCACAGGACTGCATATGAATGGGTGAACCCCGCTGCTTACGGATTAGTGGTTGTGACTTCCTCCGAGGGCAGAAATTTGCCTTACGGCCGACTTGAAGACATCCTGAGCAGAGACAGCTCCGCCCTCAATTGTCACACCAACGATGACAAAAACGCCTGGTTTGCCATCGATCTTGGTTTATGGGTCATCCCCTCTGCATACACACTTCGCCACGCTCGTGGATACGGTCGATCCGCCCTCCGGAATTGGGTATTTCAAGTGTCCAAAGATGGTCAGAACTGGATGACTCTCTACACCCATGTGGATGACAGCTCTCTCAATGAACCAGGGTATGTGTGTTACAACCACTATTTTAGATTGTGCTGTTATTGTGCTCTGCCGCCTTTGACTCAGGGTTCCTACGGGGTTTGGAAAAGTATTTGTGTTTCCAGACTTTCGCCCCCATTTAGTTTTTTATAATAGAAAATTAAGAATTTATTGTACGAAAAGTCAAAATACAACTGAATGAATTCAAGGTGCACTTTTTCATTATGCAAAATTGTAGGTTATAAGCATTGTAGGTTTCTTCTCGCAATATTCTTAGCACCGTACAGTGTGGAACAAAACTATTTGATCCCCTGCTGATTTTGTACGTTTGCCCACTGACAAAGAAATGATCAGTCTGTAATTTTAATGGTAGGTTTATTTGAACAGTGAGAAACAGAACAACAAAAAAATCCAGAAAAACACATTTGAAAAAGTTATAAATTGATTTGCATTTTAATGAGTGAAATAAGTATTTGATCCCCTATCAATCAGCAAGATTTCTGGCACCCAGGTGTCTTATACAGGTAAGGAGCTGAGATTAGGAGCACTCTCTTAAAGGGAGTGCTCCTAATCTCAGCTTGTTACCTGTATAAAAGACACCTGTCCACAGAAGTAATCAGTCAGTTTCCAAACTCTTCACCATGGCCAAGATCAAAGAGCTGTCCAAGGATGTCAGGGACAAGATTGTAGACCTACACAAGGCTGGAATGGGCTACAAGGCCATCGCCAAGCAGCTTGGTGAGAAGGTGACAACAGTTGGTGCGATTATTCACAAATCTCCCTCGGTCTGGGGCTCCATGAAAGGTCTCACCTCGTAGAGTTTCAATGATCATGAGAACGGTGAGGAATCAGCCCAGAACTACAATGATCTCAAGGCAGCTGGGACCATAGTCACCAAGAAAACAATTGGTAACACACTACACCGTGAAGGACTCACGAAAGTACATGTAAGCTCAAGAAAGTACATGTACAGGCCCGTCTGAAGTTTGCCAATGATTCAGAGGAGAACTGGGTGAAAGTGTTGTGGTCAGATGAGACCAAAATCCAGCTCTTTGGCATCAACTCAACTCGCCATGTTTGGAGGAGGAGGAATGCTACCTATGACCCCAAGAACACCATCCCCACCATCAAACATGGAGGTGGAAACATTATGCTTTGGCTGTGTTTTTCTGCTAAGGGGACAGGACAACTTCACCGCATCAAATGGACGATGGACGGGGCCATGTACTGTCAGGGCCAGGGCATTGAAGCCAGCCAGGGCATTGAAAATGGGTCGTGGATGGGTATTCCAGCATGACAATGACCCAAAACACACGGCCAAGGCAACAAAGGAGTGACTCATGAAGAAGCACATCAAGGTCCTGGACTGGCCTAGCCAAATCTCCAGACCTTAATCCCATAGAAAATCTGTGGAGGGAGCTGAAGGTTCGAGTTGCCAAACGTCAGCCTCGAAACTTTAATGACTTGGAGAGGATCTGCAAAGAGGAATGGGACAAAATTCCTCCTGAGATGTGTGCAAACCTGGTGGCCAACTACAAGAAACGTCTGACCTCTGTGGTTGCCAACAAGGGTTTTGCCACCAAGTACTAAGTCATGCTTTGCGAAGGGATCAAATACTTATTTCACTCATTAAAATGCAAATCAATTTATAACTTTTTTGAAATGCGTTTTTCTGGATTTTTTTTTTTTGTTGTTGTTTTTCTGTCTCTCACTGTTCAAATAAACCTACCATTAAAATTATAGACTGACCATTTCTTTGTCAGTGAGCAAACGTACAAAATCAGCAGGGGATCAAATAATGTTTTTCCCCACTGTATTACATAGCCTTAAGGCCCGTTCACACCAAGCACGATAACTATAAAGATAACGATAGATATATTTCTAAAAATCGTTCTCATTATTAAAGAATAGCAGAGTCCACACCACAACTATAACGATAAAGGCACGGAGAACGATATCGTTGGAATCACTTTCAGAACGATTTTTTCCAGCTGATAAACGATACAAACAT
This sequence comes from Spinibarbus caldwelli, assembly GCA_039654775.1. Classification (NCBI taxonomy): domain Eukaryota; kingdom Metazoa; phylum Chordata; class Actinopteri; order Cypriniformes; family Cyprinidae; genus Spinibarbus; species Spinibarbus caldwelli. The sequence continues at coordinate 15,633,331 of CM077251.1, forward strand.
TGATGGCCAATCAGAATCCATCCTGCTATAATGTGCTCGAGAATTTAAAGCGGCAGACACGCGTGCGCTTAGAAGAAACAGAAGATACCGTTTGCTGGTGTGGACGCTAATATCGTTATCTTTATAGTTATCGTTCTTGGTGTGAACGGGGCTTTAAGGACCTACGCGAAAATAAAAAAAATAAAATATACAGACTTTTGTGCGCGCACGAGAAACTTGGCATATAGCAGTGGTTTTCAAACCTGTCCTGAAGGCACCCCTGCCCTGCACATTTTGCATGTCTCCCTCATCGAACACACCTGATTCAAATCATCAGCTCAGTAGAGACTGCAAGACCTGATTTGGATGTGTCTAATAAGGGAGCCATACAAAATGTGCAGGGCAGGAGTGCCTCCAGGACAGGTTTGAAAACCACTGGCATATAGGACAATGCACATTGAGCCACCTATTGTGCCATCAGCCCATTTAGCGGTGTGGTTTCTTGGCCTCCAAAAAGTATGCGTTAAAGAGACCTAAGGCCTTGAAATATGGCATACTGCCCTAACAAAAGCCAAATTTTAATTTTTTTTTTTCTTCTTTTTTAACAGTACCTGTCTTTTTTTTTTTTTTTTTTTTTTTTTTTTTTTTTATAAACCCTTGAACTTGGCAAATTTTATGCCATCAGCCCATTTGGTGTCATGGTTTGTGTGCCACCACAGAACATATATTAAATTGGACACTAGGCCTTGATATTAGAGGTACTACCATAAAAAAATCAAAATTTTGAGCAAATAGTTGTTAATTCATGTGCATCCATGCTCTTGTTTTATTCATAGTAAGATGGCAATGATGCACAAAGTAGGTTATATAAAACTAGAAATTGTAATGCGTAAGCATGCAAAAAATTCCCATACGCATTTGAATAGTTTATCAAGGGCACAAAAAAGTTTCTTGTATGTTGTCACGTCAAGAAAATCAATAAGAAAAAACCTTGAGAAAATAAAAATATTTACAGATGACTGTACTATATACCAGATATAAAGCTGAAAATAATGCTATATGAACCATTTATGTTAAATGTGGTCTGAAAATCTACTGAGAGTAGACGTGCCGGTATTCGGTAATGCGATATACCACGATAATGAATATGCACGATATTGTTATCCTGGGCACTTCAAAATACCGAGAATAATAATTTATTACAAATTAATCAGAATTTTGAATGCATTTTAAGAGTACTTTTACCATCAACTGGTTAAATGCACAACACCGCTGTAAACTGCATCAAAGATGCGTGTGCACTCTGATGTAAACAAACACGGATGAGAAGCGCATGGCGGAACACGTGAAGGAGACGCGCTGAATGAAGGCGCACATTCACTCTCTGACAGCAGGTGGCGCTAAACAGCAAAACTGCAGCCGTTACCCCGGAAACTCCTTAAATCAACTGCACTACTTTCTGTTTCTGAAAGATATTTAAATTATTTAAATAGCCATTCAGATTTCTGTGTTCGCTATGGTGTTCATCACAAAGCCAAATACTTAAATATTTAGATTTAATAGGCTGTTTATATTAAAACTTTTTTACATTTTTAATCTGGACTACAACATGCCCTAGATATTGTTTGAAAGTGTTTTGATTCTTTATTGTTCGGTCACACTTTACATTAGAGCTTCATTAGTTAACATTAGTTAATTCATTAGTTAACAAACTCTCAATGAAAAAGTTCTTGTAAACATTCATTAATCTTAGGTAATTCCAATGTTTAGTAATACGTTGTTAAAATCAAAAGTTGCAAGTGTTTTTTTTTTTTTTTTTTTTTTTTTTTTTTTTTAAATGAACCCGAGCTTAACAAAGATTAATAACTTCTGTAGCAAATGTAGCTATTGCTCATTGTTAATGTTAATGCATTAACTAAGGTTAACTAATGAGATCTTATTGTAAATTGATAGGCTACCTATTAGTCTTTTATAATTCTTTTGCACTTTAATCTGTGTAAAATTAACTTTATACATTTTTTTTCTGTATTGCTGTATTGTATTTAAATGTTCAGTTATTTTTGTTATAAGAAAAAAGATATTAAACCTGTTATACAGTATTATGACAACTTTTTTGCAACTAAATTTCAATACCTTGATAATACCATACACCGTGATAAAAGCATTAGCAATTAATCGCAACATGAAAATTTGATACTGGCATATCCCTACCTGAGAGGTTTGGAAATTTGAGTCTGGAAAAGTATGGAATTTTTCAATTGAAAATGTGTAGGAACCCTGTTGACTTGACCATATGTCTTTTTGTGCACCTACTAATATATGACTCATTACTGGCTTAGGTCAACAGCCACATGGCCTCTGGATCCATCCAAAGATGAGAAGCAGGGCTGGAGACACATTCGTATTAAACAGATGGGGAAGAATGCCAGCGGACAAACACACTACCTCTCCCTGTCTGGTCTAGAGATCTATGGCACTGTTACTGGTGTGTGTGAGGACCAGCTGGGTAAGTGCCAGTAATTTCTAATACTACACTTTGTCTCATTGTAACCCAATTATAATATTTATGTTTAGTCAAATAGCTGTTTGTTGTAAGGATATGAGTATTTGCTATGTAATTGATCTAATTGCAGTAACCTAACGTCATTGATTTTTCTATTGGGATCTGGCTCCCAAAGCACCACATGGCAACACTGAAGATTTAGTAATGTGCTACTCTATTTCACCATACACTGGGTTTGGCTTTAAAGTTGTGATGTAACGAAAGTAGCAGCAGATCTTTTCTTCCATGTTGTGGCGTACAGCGAAGATAAATGAATTAAAATGGAAAATAGAAAAAAATGTAGGGTAGGGACTTGTTCCATCCATTTGTTTTTTGAATCAATGAAGATCTGAATGAGAGTTTGCGTCTGTTGTAGGAGGCAGGGTTAAAGTGGGCTAAATGATTGGAGACATCCATTCACCAGAGAGAAGTCTGTCATTTCACCGGAAAATCGAATAATGACATTTTGATTAAACATAACGTGGTTAAAATATGAAACGTATGCAAGGTTGAATTGTTCACAGTAAGACAATAAAAATTTCCATTTCATGCTGACTTTAAAGAGTCATTTCTCATCACGATAGCGTTGGATTATGTAAATTAAAGGATTAACATATGAACTGAGTCATTAAAAGGGGCTATTTAGCAAACATGTCATTTTAATTTGTCTGCACTATCACAAAAGAGAAATGACCATCCTTAATTGCATGCTATTTTAATTAGAGACTGCTTTGTCTCTGCTCATGTTTCTAATCAGTCGAGGTTTGTTCTGCATTGTCAGGTAAAGCAGTGAAGGAGGCAGAGGCCAACCTGAGACGGCAGCGCCGGCTTTTTCGCTCTCAGGTGATGAAGTACATTGTACCAGGGGCACGGGTGGTGCGTGGTATAGACTGGAAGTGGAGGGACCAGGATGGCAATCCTGCTGGAGAGGGCACTGTGACCGGAGAGGCTCATAATGGTGAGGACCGATGTCACTTTTGTGTCTCTTAGTGTGTGCATCCAACCGTTGATAGCTTGTGTAGGACAGCGCAATGTGTAATGCTTATGCCGTAGCAGATTTCTGTACAACAGTGTTCAAGGCGTCACTGCATCGGACCACTACATGAAAAGTTCTTTACTGGCCAATCGACAATGGAGTTCAGTGGTACTTCAATGTTTAAGGGAAACAAATTGTGAACATCAAGTGCATTTGCATGTTTTGAGGAGCTTTCTGCAGCAAATCCATCACAAGTGAGGGGGGGAGAGATGGAGTTACCCATTACTGGCGTTCACACAGTAAAACACAACAAAAGTTAAATCACATTGGACTTGTTTTCCCAGCATGCCTTAGAGGTACTGCTTTCAGATCAGCCCTTCTTATTTTCAAGTATCTTACAAATACTTTGTATAGTTAAAGATAAGCTATGACTGGGCTGATCTGAAACCAGTCTTTCTTCCTGTGTTTACTTCTTGGTGTGGTGCTTTCCTCTTGCTTCTATTCTGCATGAATAAGTAATAAAAAAAAACATCTGTTTCACACTCTGAAGTTCAATGAAAAGTGTTAGATTAATACGTTTTGCTCTCTGCAACTGTCATTCCATACTTTTTTGTTTTTATTAGTTTGCTATTTTGAAGTGCAACCTTTATCCCTCCCCCCCAGCTTAACAGGTAACATTTTTGATGTCCTATTTGTATTATCTTAAGCATCCACTCTGTTGCTGTTGATTCTTTGGGCAGCCATGTTTCATTGTGTAAAACAGCCTTTTTAACCTGTCTCCATCAGTCAAGCCAAGTGCATGTTGATGTCACAATTTGCAAGCTCCGAATGAACTCCATTGCAAGTGTATTTGACACTGACCAAAATGATTCTTCTGTTCTTTTTCTTAAGTGGCTTTGTAGCTTGGCATTTGCAAAATTCTACTGCTTTTTTTTTTTTTTTAATTTGTCATTTTCTGTGCTTCATGTTTCTATCTCACTGCTTCACCTGGACTAGAGTGATTTGGGTTTCTTCTTGATGATTGGCAGTATTTTGAATATGAATTGGAGAGGTTTTGCAGAGAGAGAAAAATCAATTTGACCTCATCCAATGATCTTGGTTTATTCTGTTATTTCTGGTCCAGTGTCGAGCAAAAGCTGTTGTCTTTGACTTGCTGCTGTCTTTCTCTGCTCTCTTGCTGGGTCTCACCCGTTCATATCCCCCCCTCCCTCCCCCACTTTCCAGGCTGGATTGATGTCACCTGGGATGCCGGTGGCTCAAACTCGTATCGTATGGGTGCGGAAGGGAAGTTTGACCTCAAGCTTGCGCCAGGGTACGACCCTGAGTCAGCGCCGTCACCCAAACCTGTCTCATCCACTGTTGCAGGCACGCCGCAGTCCTGGAGCAGCCTGGTGAAAAATAACTGTCCAGACAAGGGTGGCTCATCCTCCACAGCAGGGGCCAGTTCCTCTAGCCGCAAGGGTAGTAGCAGTTCGGTGTGTAGCGTGGCCAGCAGCAGCGATATAAGCCTCAGCTCCACCCGAGTGGAGCGCAGAGTCGAGAGCCTGTTGGAGCAGGGAGTAGGCGTTGTCGGAGGGCCCCCGGGAGCGGAGGGCCAAGAACCAATAGTTGTGCTTTCCACAGCCGAAGCTGGCTCCGCATCCAGCACCAGCACACTAACTGCAGACACAGGAAGTGAAAGTGGCGAACGTAAAACACCAGCACCCGATGGCACTTCAAGACAGTCGGCTGAGTCGACAGCCATCTCTATGGGAATCGTGAGCGTGAGCTCGCCGGATGTCAGCTCGGTTTCAGAGTCATCTAGTAAGGACGCTGCATCCCAGAGGCCCTTGTGCTCCGCCACCAGTGCGAGGCTATCCGTCAGTTCACTTTTGGCAGCTGGAGCACCCATGAGCTCCAGTGCAAGCGTCCCCAACTTGTCCTCTCGAGAGGCCAGCCTGATGGAGTCGTTCGTTCGCAGAGCGCCCAACATGTCTCGCACCAATGCCACCAACAACATGAACCTGAGCCGAAGCAGCAGTGACAACAACACTAACACGCTGGGACGCAATGTAATGAGCACTGCCAGTGAGTACCTTCGGCTGCCCATTTTTCTAACAGCAAATACCTGGTTTAGGTCAGTGGTTCTCAACCTTTTTGACTCCATAGACAGGGCACCAAACTGCGACTAAAACGACCAAAAATATTAATTTGCGTGTGAAGTTTTTGCTGAGGTCACCATTGGCGACTATATATTTACAGGTTATGACTTAAAAATTTCTATGTAATTCCTTTTTTCTTGATTGTTTTGCGATCACATCTTTTGTTATGTTCACGTATTAAACTGAGACGGTGCACATCAAAGTTTTAGTGGAAAAAAGTTTAAAACAGCCCTCATCTCTGCAGCACAGCAGCCTTGACGCACACAGTCTGCTAAACGCATGACAGAGACGTGCAGAAAAACAGTGTCTATTTCGTGCCTTGTGCTTTGTTACTTTTTAATAAACAAAGTATCAGCTTTAAAATTATGCCAAATTCATAAAAAAATTCAAACAATAAATACAGTTTTGGCTCTCTTTAATGCGGCAGGCGCGATCTCTTTAGCGTCTCAGTTCAAGTGGCAAGTGAACCCATTATATCTTTCTCTTTACTACTGTGGAACATAATGAACATGAATTAACATCAAAAGGTAGGCTGTTTTATAAGAGAGCCTACAGTACATCTTACTAAAATGTCTTATGTAAAAGCTCATTTAGTGTTTCAAACTGCGGGAAACGTGTAAAGCTTGTAAACATTGCAACGTAATATACATTTACCTCAAAATAACCATTTGGTGTCCATAAACTCATCGGTCAGCTAGAAAAATAGCTATAAAGAGGAGCATTTTGCAATATTTATGCGCTATTGCATATTCATATTTTTATTTAACCTGTTGTCTACGTGATTCAACTCCTATAAAATTGCATTTTACTAATTAAGAAAAACAGACTGAAAGTGTGAAAGACATACACTCTTAAAAATAAAGGTGCTTAAAAGGTTCTTCACAGAACCATTTTTGGTTCCACAAAGAACCATTCAGTCAAAGGTTCTTTAAAGAACCATCTCTTTTTATAACCATCTCTTTAAAGAACTGACAACTTTTTATAATCTGAAGAACCTTCTCCACAAAGAACCTTTTGTGAAACGGAAAGGTTCTTCAGATGTTAAAGGTTCTTTATGAAACCATTTAGAAAAAAAAAAAAAAAAAGTTCTTCTATGGCATCGTGAAGCAGCTTTATTTTTAAGATTGTATGACAACATTTATAGGATGCATTGAGGAGGAGCCCAAACTACACTCAGTGGCCAAGTGATGCTTATGGTCCGTGATATTGGTACAGATTCTGTGTAACGAACAGTTCTTTGTTCTTTGTGACTGTATATTTCAAGTTGGAAAAGACATTTAGTTCCTACTTTAAGTGAACCTTAGTTCCCAGGTCATCTACAAGATGGATTAAAATGCTGATAAAGTCAAGAAAAGATGAAACAAACACGACAGTTGAAATGTTAAAATGTAAAAAATAAAAATAATAAATAAAACGTTTATTCTGTGGCACCTAAAAAAAATAATTTGGCGCCTAAGTTTTTTTTCTTATAGGAGCCAATGGTTCCTTACTCCTTTTTTTTTTTTTTTTTTTTTTTGTTGTTTTTTTTTTTTGTTGTTTTTTTTTAATTTGTTTTTTTTTTTTGTCTAGAGCACTGATAGACCTATATTGTCCACAACAATATTCGAAGGCCCCTAGCCTGAGTTTTGTTTTTCACAACTGTTTTATGGGCACTCCTATTTATTGCAAATTTAAAAGTAACTACAGTAGTCAAAATTAAAATAATTCTCTCTCAGAATTTTTGCAAGTTTTAGAAGCTGAATGATCTTGAATGATCTGAGTGTTCAAATTCTAATTTTTAACCAATGAATTTACCTTTCCAGTAATTTGTCATTTACGGAGTAAGGATTTTTTTTTAAACCTATACATATGTTACTCAGTTTCTACCGAAATAAAATATTTTAGAATTGGGCATAACTAGTAAACTCTAATATTTTATTAATTTACAAATCATACTTTTAAAATGATGCTTATATATTAATGTTTTTCTAGATAGTGGAAACACTGATTCTTCTTCAAAGGAAACAAACAGTTGTTGTGAGGGGGTTATTAAAATAAAAATGTCTTAAGCTCACTTTAATGCTTGTTTTGTCTTTTTAAATTTTCTTGAGGACCCTGGTTGAGAACCACTGGTTTAGATATCTTTTAACCTCATGTTTTGAATCACTGACTTAAGTGGAGGATTATTATATTTGATAATGTGGGAGATGTTCTCAAATTATAGTTAGGTTAGAATTGCACTCTGAAACAAGTATAGAAGAGAAATGGTAGTATTTTCCTGTCAGTTGCAACAATTTTTTTGCTATAGCTTAGACTTGGATTTGCATTAAAATGTATTAATTTCATTTGCAAGCTTGTCTGGCCTTTTCAGGATATTTTATGAACTCTTTTTTTTTTTTTTTTTTCTCATGATTATGTAACGGCAACCTTTTTGTTGTAGGAGTTTTGAGTTACATCCTGCTCTGGATTATTTAACTGTTTTGTGAATATTAACATGACTCAAATTTTTGCCCTGATTTGCATATTGCAGCGCATGTTTAGTTTGTAGAGCGAGCTTTCAGTTTTCAGTTACCTGCTTATTTTATTCTTTTTGGAGACTAATCACAGTTTTTGGGTTTTGTTTGCAGCTTCTCCTCTCATGGGTGCACAGAGCTTTCCTAACCTTACAACCACTGGTACCACCTCAACTGTTACAATGTCCACCTCCATAGTAACCAGCAGCAATAATGTAGCCACGGCAACTACAGGTTTGTCCGTTGGCCAGTTGCTCAGTAACACGCTGACGACCAGCCTGACCTCTACATCTAGTGAAAGTGACACAGGTCAGGAGGCTGAGTTTTCCCTCTATGGTAGGCCATGTTACGTTTATTATTCACTCTCCTTTCCCTCATCCTCTGTTGTTCTAGTGTATGCCCTGTTGTCAGCTGACCCTTTTTTTTTGGCAGATTAATCTCTAATTTGATGTAATTGCTTATTACTAAACTAATTCGCAGTCTTATTCTCTAAATTAATCTCTTTGATTTATGTTTTGCAATGTGAAAGCTGACTGTTTTCATTGATTTTCTTTCACGCAGACTTCTTGGATAGCTGTCGGGCCAATACATTGCTTGCCGAGTTAGATGACGAAGAGGACTTGCCAGAGCCAGATGACGATGATGATGAGAATGAGGATGACAATCAGGAGGAACAGGAGTATGAGGAAGTTCTGGTACGGTCCAGGGTCAACCTTGGTTACCACGTTCATATTCATAGGGTAAAACCTGTTGTAGTTTCAATAATAGTACAGTGGAAATCCTTTATTTTTGGTTTTCTTCGTGTTCTCTTTTCTGGGTTACCTGAAATTTGGTGTTTTTGTTTGTATTTTTTATTTGTGTTTAATTTGGTGAATAGTGGTGTATTTATTGGTTAGGAATGTATTTGGTGTTTCTGTTTTAGTTTGTTTTTTGTTTGCTCGTTTACCAGCATGGATCCTCTGTGTAGCATGTCTTTAGTTAGGTGAAATATGTGTTTCTCATTTACAAGCAGTTGAGCATTATGTGTAAGAGAGCTTTACCGCTTTGTTTTTTCAATGGTGGCCTGAAGGAGGAAGAGGAGTATGAAACCAAAGGTGGTCGGCGCAGGACCTGGGACGACGACTTTGTGCTGAAACGACAGTTTTCTGCTTTAGTACCTGCATTTGATCCTAGACCAGGCCGGACTAATGTCCAGCAAACTACTGACCTGGAAATCCCTCCACCAGGTATTGTTGATGCTGTAGAAAGGGGATAAATTCATATCACTCTGTTGGCTGCAGTAATATTCTTTAAGTATTGTAGTAGATTTTCATTTCCAATTTAGTTTTTGTATTTATTTTATTTATTTTATTTAGTAATTTTTTGCATTTATTCCTATTTCAGCTTTATTTAAATTAGTCAAAACTATTTTTAATAGTTTTAGTTAAAGGGATAGTTCACCCAATAATGAAAATACTGTTGTCATTTTCTCACCCTCAAATTGTTTCAACCCTGTATAAGTTTTTCTTCTGTTTAACACAAAAGAAGGTATTTTGGGGAAGAAAAAAAAATTGATGGTCCCTATTGACTTCCACAGTATTTTTTAATTTTTCCCATACTATGGAAATTGATAGGGACCATCAACTGTTTGGTTATCCCACATTCTTTAAATTATTTTCTTTCAAGTTCAAAAGAAACTCATAAAGGTTTACAATAACTTGAGAGTTAGTAAATGATGACAGAATTTTCATTTTTGGGTGAATTTTATTTTAGCAATAGCACTGGCTGGCTGCGAAGCCAAGCAGATCAATCCATTCTGATTTTTACATTGCAAAATTTGTTTAATGTACTTACAGGTACACCTCGTTCAGAGGTGCAGGAAGAGGTGGAGTGCACGCCTTCACCCCGTCTGGCTCTCATCCTGAAAGTAGCAGGTCTAGGGACAACGCGAGAAGTAGAACTACCTCTCAACAACTACAAGTCCACCATTTTCTATTATGTTCAGAAGCTTCTCCAGCTCTCATGCAATGGTTCTATTAAACCCGACAAGCTTAGACGCATCTGGGAACCTACGTATACGTGAGTCAATCATTTCACAGTTGTTTTTTTTTGGATCAAAAAGATTCCATTTTCTTTTCTCCTAGACATCTGTTAATAAACATTGTTTTGTTTTTTGTAGGATAATGTACAGGGAGTTGAAGGACTCTGACAAAGAAAGAGAGAGTGGAAAGATGGTAATGACAAGTTTTTTAATGTCTCTGCTCCACATTATCTCTCTATCTATCTCTATCTTCCTTTCATTCACTCTCTTCGGCTCATTAAAATCTTGGCTGTGATTTTTCTGTGGCTATCCCCAATGTCTAAATGCTCCTCCTCAGTAAACTGTCTATCAGCCGTCACTAACTTTAAAGCCAGGACACTGTGAAATGACTCCCATTGGTATATTGTTAAATGCACAGGCCTCTCTAGTGGATAAAACTACTGTAATGCATGTGTATTGCGTGAGACTTTACAATCAGGAAAGACCAACATTTGGTTCTTCCTGTTGTAGGGTTGCTGGTCTGTAGAGCATGTGGAACAGTACCTTGGCACAGATGAATTACCAAAGAATGACTTGATAACCTACATGCAGAAGAATGCAGACTCAACTTTCCTGCGCCACTGGAAATTAACCGGCTCTAATAAAAGTATTAGGAAAAACAGAAATTGTTCGCAGCTCATAGCTGCATACAAGGTATAGAATGCCATCGGATGTGCATATATATATCTATACATACCATCTTTATTTTCCCTTCTCTGTTTTTCAAGTATTTTTCTATTTCTTGCTTGACTGTCACTTGTGTAGCCACCTGTTAGACAGTTGTTGCTGTCCTTATGTAAATTTTAATGCCTAAATGGGTGTAAATGTTGTACCATGAAAGTTTTTAGGTGTCATTGTGGACTTTGTTCTCTATTTGGTTTGATTTTTCAGTTTTTGTTGTCGTCTTTGGTCATGAACTATATAATTTTGTAAGAATCCAGTAACTGCGTTGTTATAGGTCTGTTGTGATTGTTATAAAAGGGTTGTGAGGAAAAATTACGAGTAGTTTGTGATAACAGTACGTGTATGGTTTTGCAGGACTTCTGTGAGCGTGGCTGCAGATCTTCAGGCCTGAGTTCAGGGACATTGTCCGCCACGCAGAGCTGTGACATCCTGAGTGCTGCACGCGAGCAGGCTCAGGCCAAGGCGGGCTCAGGACAGAGTGCCTGCAGCATGGAGGACGTACTGCAGCTCTTGCGCATCCTCTTTACCATCGGAGGAGAACCCTCATCCGGCCGCACACTACAGGAAGGTAAGGAGTTCGTCCACACAGCATTGTCTTTAATTATTTTATTTTTTTTCATTAGTATGCATTTAAAAGTCCAATTTCTTTGTGTAGATGTGGAAGAGCTGCAGTTCAATGCATCACCTGAGGAATTCACCAGCAAAAAAATTACAACCAAAATCTTGCAGCAGATTGAGGTAATTTAATGTGTTAATGTTATATACATTGTAGATACAGTACTGTTCAAATGTTTGAAGTCAGGAAGATTTTTGTTGTTTGTTTGAAAGAAATTAATACTTTTATTCAGCAAGAATGCTTTAAATTGATCAAAAGTGACAGTAAAGATTTTTGTGGTTTTGTCTTGTAGGAGCCACTGGCCCTGGCTAGCGGGGCTCTCCCAGACTGGTGTGAACAGTTAACCAGCAAGTGTCCTTTCCTCATACCATTTGAAACCCGGCAGCTTTATTTTACCTGCACTGCATTTGGAGCCTCCAGGTCTGTGATCGCAGTATTGAAAGATTTTCTCTTCATACAATATTCTGCTATATTAAATCTGTGAAACAGTGATTTGAGAATTTGCATTTCTCTCTAGGGCTATTGTCTGGCTCCAGAACCGAAGAGAAGCCACTATGGAACGTTCCCGGCCATCCACAACGGTTCGGCGTGATGATCCTGGCGAGTTCCGTGTAGGTCGGCTCAAGCACGAGCGTGTCAAGGTGCCTCGCGGAGAGAGTATGATGGAGTGGGCTGAGAGTGTGATGCAGATACATGCTGACAGAAAGTCTGTACTGGAGGTAAACGCCACAACATAGTGTTTGCAAAGAATTGTGGGGTCTGAGACTGCTAGTGAAAAAGTTTTTGTTTTCACTACAGATGATATTGTCAATATAACTATTTGAAGGAGTTGATTTGAACAATGTACTAGGGATGCAACAATTATAGATTTTGTTGGTACGATTATTGTCTGAGGAATAATCACAGTTTTACGATTATGACGATTATGTATTTATTCATTTCACAACATTACTAATGTATAAAATCAAATGAGCACTCTTTAGATGTTAAAGTATTATTTATTGCTGGCTTTTGAAACCGAAATAACACAGTAACCAACAATACAGCACAAAATAATAATAAACAAAAGACAAAACAAAGAAGTGCATCTCTCACATTGGAATTAAAAAGGTGATCTCTGCTCTGTAAACATCCATGACAGTATTTCTCTTTTGAAAATAACAAATGGAAATGGATCACAATTATTTAATGTTTTCAGTTTGTACATTCTTTACATTTGTTTTGGACCTGGGGTAGAGAATTTGGAAACGTGAAAAAAAAAAAAAAAAAAAATCATGTTGGTTTTTACTTATGAATAATACTACAACAGGGATAGTAAATAACAAAGTTAATGAAGTATTATTAATATACGACTAATATTAACTTTATTTATCCCACAGGGGAAACTGTTACTAATGATGGAAATAAACTGAAATATTATTGTAATCAACTGTCATCCATACATATTCATTTTAATAATCTTTATAATAATTCATATGATTTTACATATGGCTTGAGAAAATCATGTCTGTTATTTTGGTTTGAGAACGGAGATCGCGCTGCGCACGTATACAAACAGTCATGAGGACACAAACTTCTTGAGAACGCTGCCCTGCGACTTTTATAATTAAAATAGATTAAATAGCCTACTGGAGAGACGCACAGACGCTGGTAGGCTAATTCACACAGGCAACTGTCATCTCTCTCTCGATCGAATAATTAATTCAAGTAGATAAATGTTATAAATTAATTCAAATAAATGTGATCTTACCGCACTATTTCATCTCTTTCTGGTCTGAAGCGGGGAGAGTCGTAGCTTCGCGTCAGGTGGTTCTTACCTTCACGTCGTGCATTAAAATCGTTCAATGTACAGCTAGCCGTGCATTATCCCTTATGTATTCGCTCTTTAGCAGCAGTTTTTACGGCAATATTTAAATGACACCCTGGTCATTCTTGGTGTACCCAAAATGGTCCCACACTATCGACAGGCATTTCTCTGGTGGAAATAAAGCTTCGCTGTTTGGTCCCTCTGTCACAGTTAATATAATGCGAGTAGTAGCCTCTGTGTCTCTGATAAGCACAGCATTTTAAGCTGGTGCACTAGTTTGTTTATGCAAAACTAAACCACTAAAAAGAAAAAAACTAAAAAGAAAAAGCATCAGTGTGGAAAGGTCTGAAAGAGATCACCAACTACAAGACACCATCCCCCAGCACTGTGGAGAATCAACAACTGGCAGACGATCTGAATGAGTTCTACTGCAGGTTTGAAAAAAAACCACCCCACACCCGCCCTGAACACCTCTCCACACAACCATTCACACCTCCAGCAACCCCCCCCCCCCCCCAATGTCCCCCACATCTGCAATTCAGATCAGCGAAGACGAGGTCCGCCAGGTCTTCCGGAAGCAGAAAAGGAAAAAAACACCAGGCCCAGATTGTGTTACACCAGTCTGTCTGAAATCCTGTGCTGACCAGCTGGCCCCCATCTTCACACAGATCTTCAACAGATCACTGGAGCTGTGTGAAGTCCCTTCATGCTTCAAACGCTCCACCATCATCCCCATCCCAAAGAAATCCAAAATTACAGGACTAAATGACTACAGACCTGTGGCTCTAACGTCTGTGGTCATGAAGTCTTTTGAAAAACTTGTGCTGGCCCACCCGAAGGACAGTACTAGACCCTTACTGGATCCTCTTCAGTTTGCCTACAGAGCAAACAGGTCTGTGGATGATGCAGTCAACATGGGACTGGATTATGTTCTGCAACATCTAGACAGACCAGGGACTTATGTGAGGATCCTGTTTGTGAACTTCAGCTCGGCCTTAACACGATCATTCCAAACCTCCTCCTGCCCAAACTAACTCGGCTCTCCGTGCCCACCTCCGTCTGTCAGTGGATCAACAGCTTCCTGACAGACAGGCAGCAGCTAGTGAGGCTGGAAAAATACACATCCAGCACTCGTACGATCAGCACTGGAGCTCCTCAGGGCTGTGTTCTCTCCCCACTGCTATTCTCCCTGTACACCAACGACTGCACATCTAAAGACCCCTCTGTCAAGCTCCTGAAGTTTGCAGATGACACCACACTGATCGGCCTCATTCAAGATGGTGACGAGTCTGCTTACAGACAGGAGGTTGAGCAGCTGGCTGTCTGGTGCAGTCTTAACAACCTGGAGATGATCGTGGACTTCAGGAGGAACCCCCCTGCACTCCCCCCACTCACCATCATGAACAGCACTGTGACTGCAGTGGAGTCATTCAGGTTCCTGGGCACCATCATCTCTCAGGACCTGAAGTGGGACATTTACATAGACTCCATTGTTAAAAAGGCTCAGCAGAGGTTGTACTTCCTTCGCCAGCTGAGGAAGTTCAACCTGCCACAGGAGCTGCTGAAACAGTTTTACTCCGCCATCATTGAATCCATCCTCTGCACTTCAATAACTGTCTGGTTCAGCTCAGCTACCAAATCTGACCTCAGAAGACTACAGAGGGTAGTCCAGACTGCTGAGCGAATCATTGGTACAACCCTCCCTACTCTCCCAAGAACTGTACTCATCCAGAGTGAGCAAAAGGGCTGGCAAAATCACTCTGGTCCCCTCACATCCAGCACACTCCCTCTTTGAACTGTTGCCATCTGGTCGACGCTACAGAGCTCTGAGCACCAGAACGGCCATGCACAGGAACAGTTTCTTCCCTCAGGCAATCCATCTTATGAACACCTGACAATAATTGTGGAACACACACTGTTTAGACACTTATACACTTATTTATCTAACACACATACTTAGTCTACATTTCAATTTGCACATAATATACCTGTACATACAAAACTGTCTATTGTAATATACCTGTACATACAATTGTCAATTTGTATATCGTTATTCCTTATTTACTTGTTCTATTTTTTTAATTCTTCTTTTTATTATGTTTTTGTTCTGTCACTGTCATTCTGTTGCACTGTGGAAGCTTCTGTCACGAAAACAAATTCCTCGTTATGTGTAAACATACCTGGCAATAAAAGCTCATTCTGATTCTGAAACATTTCTTTTTAATGGGTCACACCTAACGGTGGAAAAGCAGCTAAAGATCTTGTATTCTATCCACACTGTCCTCTAGAGCAGTGGTTCTCAACCTTTTTTTTTTTTTTACTCAAAGGCACCCAGTTGTCAAAAAAAATACCTGTATTAAGATATTTCATTTGGTATTACTGATGCAATTATGAAAATTTTACTTGTTTTTAAACTATTAACTGAAACCGGGAGTGTTGATATTAAAATAAACATGATTAATTTTGTAATTTCTTTTAAATTTCAAGATTGTGAAATTATTATTATTTTTTTTTTTTGGTACGTCTTTTCAATTATATTTATTGAAATAATTTTGTGTAATGAAATAATTCATCCCTGAAAGTTTGCTGGGGCCTGGTCCCCTGGTTGAGAACCACTGCTCTACAACACTTTAAATATATTTCAGACTGTTTGATGAAGACTGATAATGATTATTTTGCACAGGTGGAGTTCCAGGGGGAGGAGGGCACTGGTCTTGGACCCACCCTGGAGTTCTATGCTCTTGTGGCCGCAGAGTTCCAGAGGACTTCCCTTGGTACCTGGCTCTGTGACGACGACTTCCCAGATGATGAGTCACGTCAAGTGAGTATTTGGCTGTTTCACCTTAAGACACTAGCCCAGATATGACAGATTGTTTTTAATTTGGCTGATTAATGAACTTATTCGTTGTTTATCAGGTGGATCTGGGTGGTGGCTTGAAACCACCAGGCTATTATGTGCAACGTTCCTGCGGCCTTTTCCCTGCTCCCTTCCCTCAGGACAGTGATGAACTGGAGCGTATCACCAAGCTTTTCCTGTTTCTTGGCATCTTTCTGGCCAAATGCATCCAGGACAACCGGCTCGTGGATCTGCCCATATCCCAGCCTTTCTTCAAACTGCTCTGTATGGGCGACATCAAAAGCAACATGAGTAAGCTACTTTATCAAACTCGTGTCGAGTCGGACTGCCACTTCTCTGAAATCCAGTCCGAAGCCTCCACCGAGGAGGGTCAGGACACATACTCGGTGGGTAGCTTTGATGAAGACTCCAAGTCCGAGTTCATCCTTGACCCACCCAAGCCCAAGCCACCAGCTTGGTATCATGGCATCTTGACCTGGGAGGACTTTGAACTGGTGAATCCTCACAGAGCACAGTTCCTGAAAGAGCTGAAGGCACTGTCTGTGAAGCGCAGGCAGATCCTGGGCAATAAGAGTCTGTCAGAGGATGAGAAGAACACACGGCTACAGGATCTCATGCTGAAGAACCCTATGGGCTCTGGCCCACCACTTAGTGTAGAAGATCTAGGGTGAGAGTTAAATATCACTTTGTATATTAATCAATGAAAATTAAGCAACATTTATTTTACAGTCTCCTTGTTATACATGTCATATCCACCTTATTTTTCAACGAAGAAAGCTGTTTTCTGTGAATGTGCAATACTATAAGGAAATAGTGAGAAGAATAACAACGTGCAGTACACTGTAAAACTGTTTGCACTACAAACCACTGTTCATAATTAAGATAATACATTAAAATAATATGTTAAGACAATATCATTTGCAATATCAAGTAGCAAAATTAGCTATTTTGTACAGCTAAAAATAGTTGGAGGCGGATGAGACTGGAATCCTTGCACATAAAATTTACAAATGGCCACGCTTACTCTTACGGGAAAAATAAGGTGGATGTATTAACTTTAGTAATAACAGGTAATTATACATAATTACAAGCAACTAATATAAACCAAACCCTAACCTTTTAGTAAATGCATGTTAATTAATATTACTCTGTACTTAATTGTGTAATTAGATTAGTTTGAGAGATGTTTCATGAATGTTACTTCCTTGCTTTTTGAAGGGTATTTTATTTACAGATGTTATTCATCTAATGTTTTATTTTTATTAGATTAAATTTCCAGTTCTGTCCATCATCCAAAGTACATGGTTTCTCATCAGTAGACTTGAAGTCCAATGGAGAAGATGAGGTAGGTCACATG
Organism: Spinibarbus caldwelli; assembly: GCA_039654775.1. NCBI lineage: Eukaryota > Metazoa > Chordata > Actinopteri > Cypriniformes > Cyprinidae > Spinibarbus > Spinibarbus caldwelli. The sequence continues at coordinate 15,650,841 of CM077251.1, forward strand.
TTGTCCGGACACACAATCTAGTATTGTGTATTTGTAGTTATGCTAATGCATTGTTTGTACCTATATTTGTATAGCAGTGCTATCACCCTTAGTACAACTACTTCCTGCCATTTTGATAAAATTAGACCACCGTCGAAACATTTTGGGTCTGTGAGATTTATTTTTATTTATATAATATTAGCAATTAGATTGATTTCTGAAGGATCAGGTGACACTGACGACTGGAGTAATAGCTGTGCTGGAAATTCAACTTTACCAACACAGGATTGAATTGCATTTTAAAATGTATTAAAATAGAAAGTTATTATAAATTGTAATATTTTTCAATATTACTGAATGCAGTCTATTAATAAATGCAGCCTTGTGAGAATAAGGGATTTAAGAAAAAAACGGACTCCAAACTTTTGAACGGTGGTATAAATGTTTGCCAAGTGGCTAAATTTTAAACGCTGCTTGCTTAGTACCTGTAATTATGTAACGCACAGCCTTTGGTGTCATCCTGTACAGAAGAAAAGATATGAATGCTAATAATTCTGCTGTCCTTTCATCAGATGGTCACCATGGAAAATGCAGAGGAGTACGTAGAGCTCATGTTTGACTTCTGTATGCACACAGGAATCCAGAAGCAAATGGAAGCCTTTAGAGGTATGACATGATTGGCAGGCCTCAAATACTCTCATGCCTTGTGCATTCAATATGCGCGGGCTACACAGTTAAAGTACATGTAACTTGGCTGTTCAAGAGATATACATTTCAGATATCAGTTTATTAAGAATGACATTCGTTACAACATTATTCTTATTAGTTACAATTATATTGCTAAATATGAAATGTCAAACCATAAAACAAAAATACATTTGATCTGTTGTTCTAATGGCAGTCTGTATGTGTTTTGCTACAGAGGGCTTTAACAGGGTGTTTCCTATGGAGAAGCTCAGCTCATTTAGTCATAAAGAGGTGCAGATGATCTTGTGTGGCAACCAGTCTCCATCCTGGACTGCTGATGACATCGTTAACTACACAGAACCTAAACTTGGCTACACACGGGACAGGTAGACACTACTGTCATTTCTTCTTTTTATGATGGCATACTCTAGGTCTATGATTATTTCTAGTGTTTGTTAGTTTTTTTTTTTTTTTTTAATGTAAAAAAAAAAAAAAAAAAAACTGTTGATGATTTGGAGCCTAATTTGTAACATGCATGTAAATTTAATATATTGATACTAAAATGCAGCATTTCAAATAGGAAAAGAATATGATTGCCTTGGTAATCATTCTGAATAAACTACACTACCGATCATAAGTTTGGTTTAAGAAAGATTTTAATTGATCAAAAGTGGCAGTAAAGACATTTACAATATTACAAAATAGTTCTATTTCAAAAAAAATCTGTTCTTTTGAACTTTCAATTTAAGAGTCCTGGAAAAAATATATATATTGGTTTCCACAAAAAATATTAAGCAGCACAACTGTTTTCAACATTGATGATAAATGTTTCTTGAGCACCAAATCAGTATATTAGAAATGATCCTTCAGAAATCAGAGACACTGAAGATTGGAGTAATGGCTGATGAAAATTCAGCTTTGCCATCACAGAAATAAATTATATTTTAAAATAGTTTATAATTGTAATATTTCACAAAGGTTTTACTTTATTTATTTTATTTTTATTTTTATTTATTTTTTTGATTAAATAGATGCAGCTTTGGTGAACCTAACCTACAAAACCTTACCAACACCAAACTTTTTAAATGCTGAACATGAAACCTTCATTCCGAGGTTTTACATGTGCCATATTGTTTAGCTATTGCAATATTGTAGTAGAAGTAGTATATGAATACATGTGCATGTAATAGCTGAATATTATGGTGCATGTAATAGCTGAATATTATGGTGCATGTAATAGCTGAATATTATGGTGCATGTAAGCCTCTTTTAAATAAAGGTTTCATGTTCCGCTTTATAAAATAAAACAATTTATTGACCACTTTTTGGACAGTGTATATCATGCTGATGATTTAATTGTATTGCAGTCCTGGTTTCTTGCGCTTTGTGCGAGTGCTGTGTGGAATGTCATCGGATGAGAGGAAAGCCTTCCTCCAATTCACCACAGGCTGCTCGACCCTGCCCCCTGGTGGACTGGCCAACCTCCATCCACGTCTCACAATAGTCCGGAAGGTACGCAAGCATGGAATTTACTAAAATCCATGACACAAAAACCCAGCCATTAAGATAAATTTAAGAAGAGCTAACATCGTCTCTCTTTATACCTGCTGTTGTCATTACTCCTCTAGGTTGATGCAACAGATGCCAGCTATCCTTCAGTTAACACGTGTGTGCACTACTTGAAGTTGCCGGAATATTCCTCTGAAGAGATCATGAGAGAGCGCCTCCTCGCTGCCACTATGGAGAAGGGCTTCCACCTCAACTGAGCATGCTCTCCCCTACATCATTGACCAACTCCCGTACTGGTGAAGCCTGTTGTGTTTTGTTGCGGAAAATAAAGCTGTGCTCTGATGAAATCCTTTCTCCCCAAGCACCTCACATATACCCAGATAAACAGGAAAAACAGTCCCATCGCAGCTCCACTAGCTCCTGAAACCGATTAGGGTCTCCTCCTCCACTGACTGCTTCACAAGGCCTTTCCCAGGTCACTCTACCGCTTTAAGGGCTTGAGCCGCTGGCAGCCAGGGTAGTCTCTCCTCACCTACTGTGTTTACTGTCATTACTCCAGGTCCAGTGTAAATTCTGGCATAGATCATCTTTTTTCAGACCCAGATATCACCATCAGACCCTGGACACAAGCACACCTGCTTCTGTAGAGCTAACTATAGTGTTTGGGCATTTCCTTAAAAGGTTTTAAGTTTTACTAGTGCCTGCATTGTTGAAATATTAGGATTTTTTTTTTCTTTAATTTGTTTTACTTAATCTGTCTGCATACAATCATGTACATGCTTTTCTTTTTTGTTTCTGTTACTGTGTATGTTTTCAACTGTTCATTGCCCTGCTAAAGGATCAAAGTCCCTGAGTGCATTTGTGTAATTTTACAATAAAGCTATAGATACAGAAACACTGGTTCTGGTTGCAAGGCACATTTAAAAAAGGCAAAGCAAAAAGCAAGCTGTGCTTTCCCTTGTATTTTCTTTGTATATTATAAACATTTATTTAACTCAAGTTGCAGTTTGAAGTAAACATATTTTCAAATGTGTATGCTCCAAAAATAATCATTAAAATGTTTGCAAAGTATCATCACTGTCTTGTTTGCTTTTTCCTGCTGATGATGAGCTGACACGCATTTCTGTTCCTGAATGTGATTCACATTTCGTTGTCTTTAGTTCTGGGGATTTTCTTGTAGTTCCTTTTTTAGGAGGAACTTTTAGACATCTTTGACAATGTATTGGGATTATTACAGGTCACGTCAAAATTGCATTATACAATTTTGTAGAAGAATGGAAGATGAACCATAAGTTTAGACTAGTGAGAACCATTTATTTATATTTGTAACAATATTAATAAGATCTCATTTGCATTGGATCAGCTTTCAGCCATCTTGTCCAGGGCCAGTAGTGGTGCCAGAATCCGGTTCTTATTTGTCTCCACAATGTGTCCATTCAGGATCATTTCATCAAGTATAATGTGTACTTTATCTAAACTGAACATGATCTGATTGTCCGTTAAGGAATGAAACCCTCATATAAATACACATGTATCACTGAAGACAATCATAACTAAGTTTGGTCAATAATACTTGGTGTAATTTCACTTATAAAGGATACATCCAGCTCACTCTGTCAAGAAAAGAAAACATAATTAATCATAAGTGAACATAAAACATTTCATTTTTCATCTTTTCTCAGAAAGTTGGTAATATTCATTTATCAAAATGTCAGTACTCACCACACGGCTGAAATACTTGTCTAACACCTCTACGAAGTTGTGCACAAGTTCATAGATTGAGAGTTCATTCTGTGTGAAAGTGAGCAGCCAGAGACCATAAATCAGACTTTAAAAACTACTGGAAAAAATACTGACTTCCAATGATTATGTCAGTCATTTTTAATTTTACCAATAATATAGCTAACCTCATTTTCAGTGATGCCAACAACTATGAACAGTGCTGCGTACTGTCGATAGACCAGTTTGTAGTCCTTATACTCCACAAATGAACACTGGGGAAGAAGAAATACAAAAAAGACTAAGACGTCTTGAGTTAAACAGCAGATTTTAATTCTGAAGGGTCAGGTCTGAAGATTTAAAGGGCCAGTTTACCAAAACAACCATAGACTGAAAGTCTACCAGGGGGGAGTTACTTGTATATGTAAATTATATGTGTTGGTACATAGATATGTTTCATATAGTAATGCTTTGCATAACATAATATGTTGCACTGCAAACAATGGCTAGTGATACAAGTAGTGTTGTTAACCATTAATTTAGGAAACGTGACTGACCTCTTCCTTCCTCCGGGCGAGGCATCCCCTGACCACATCAGCTTCCAGAGCTGCTCTCTTCCCAAGCTCCACTTGTTCATAATACTTGGACAGGCGAGTCTGCCCCTGTTTGTTGACCATAAGCAGGAACTTGATCATAGTAATTCAGAAGAGTGGTCACCGCTAGAAAGAAAGAGAAATTACGTAATTACATCAGCAAACAACTGGGAAGGGGAAAAATACCGCAGTAAACTGATCAATAAAATTATTTTTGTTAACCAGTAATTTTCACCAAAATGCCACAGTTACCACAATTATTGTTACTACTGTAAAATTATTACTGCTAAGTGGATTGTTTGACAGAGCTGGTCATGTGAGCAGCGTCCATAAGGGGGCGACCTGCTCCATGTAGAAAAATACAGCTTTTTTTTTTTTAATCATGAGTTTACATCATTTGAATATTTCTCAAAATGTCTGTTATTTATTTATTACTCTTATTCTTCAAAGAGTGTGAAATATTTGAAATGAGTAAAACCAAATGCACCTTTAAATTCTGAAAAGGGAAAAAAGCTCTGATATTTTTTTCACTCTGCCTGCCCTACTGCTATTTTTTTTTTTGCTATGCCACATTTTTATAGGAAAAAAAAAAATAGAAATTACATCAATATAAATAAAACGACCACAGTTGTTATTTGTAAACTGATAAATTAGTTACCTAAATTTCTTTATAACCAATAGCTTTCACCAAAATATCACAATTATTGTTCCTACTGTAAAATTATTAACGGTGGATTTTTTTTTTCACATTAGTATACATCATTGGAATATTTTTTGCTGTTAATTTTTGTAGAAAAAGTATAAAATGTTTAAAATTAGCAAAACAGAGTGCACCTTTAAATTATGAAAACAAACAAAAATATATATATATATATATATTAATCAAAGCTATCTGATATTTTACTTACGTCCGCTCTACTTTATGTGTGTGTGACCGTGGACCACAAAACCAGTCATAAGGGTCCATTTTTCGAAATAGAGATTTATACATCATCTGAAAGCTGAATAAATAAGCTTTCCATTGATGTATGGTTTGTTAGGATAGGAGAATATTTGAAAATGAAAATCTGGAATCTGAGGGTGCAAAAAAATCAATCTCCTTTAAATGAAGTCCAAATGAAGTTCTTAGCAATGCATATTACTAATCAAAAATTAAGTGTTGATATATTTACGGTAGGAAATTTACAAAATATCTTCATGGAACATGATCTTTACTTAATATCCTAATGATTTTTGGCATAAAATAAAAATCAATAATTTTGACCCATACAATGTATTTTTGGCTATTGCTACAAATGTACCTGTCCAACATAAGACTGGTTTTGTGGTCCAGTATCACATATACACATATATATATATACATTTTCAAGGCCACATTTTTACATGGTCAGGTACAGAGCCGGTCAGTGATCTGGTCGCTGTACAGCGCATGCGCAGTGTCCGCCCGTCAGTCAGTATTCGGATGACTCGAGACAGCGCAGGGTTGGGTGAACGCGTCCCATCATGCAGCGCGCCAGTCCTCCCTCGCTCACCCCCGCAGTAGGAGACTCACATCCAGGGATCGGACTAATGGCGGCCGGCAAATCCGTGCGCTGACACGAAATCCACAACAGCCAGCCGCTCGGGTGCCAGCCGATTTCGTGGAGGGCAGGGCGACGCCGCATCGCTACACGGACGGTAAAGAAGGGAGGGCTGAGGGGAAACAATCGGCGACTTCTAGCAGGACTTTCCTATTTTTAAACATGGATGAACAGCCCGGCGGAGGAGGAGGAGGAGGAATGGCCGCCCAGAGACAGCAGCAGCAGCAGCAGCAGCAGGGCAACAGCAGCATTAATCCCCAGATCGCCAGCGCTGGAGGAGCGCCTATGGTTCAGCAGCAGCAAGACGAGATGCCCAGGCCCCAGCAGTACACTATCCCGGGGATTTTACACTACATCCAGCACGAATGGGCCCGTTTCGAGATGGAAAGGGCGCACTGGGAAGTGGAGAGGGCCGAACTCCAGGTACAGACCCGTGGATTTGCTGACACACTAGTTAAAAAACCCCAAATCGAGACACTGATCGCCATCAGATCGGCTGCTTTAATCGAAGACTGATTTACGAAGCAATTTACTACAGATCTCGCGAGCTTCCTGTCCGCCCCATTTATGCTAAACTTATAATAAACGAATCTGTCTGCACTCCAAGTATGCGTGACATGACATTTAGTGTGCTTATATTTTAATACAGCGATCTAACGTCAGTGCGTCGCGTCGCTCCCTCGCTAGTAGTGTGTGGATGCGCTGAGCTAAGCTAAGCTAGGCTAACATCGCTGTATTAAAGAGATCACGCGACGCTCGGTACGACCGAGTCAGATTATCTTACCCGCGAGCACCGGAGCAGATCTAATAGTCGTTGTTGCGGATTTATCGTGTCACGAGAAGACATCTGTCAACGAAAGCCTGCAGACTTTGTCAACTATTCTCTTGTTCTGCCATTTTGTTTTGGTCAATATGGCGTCCGTATGGGTCGCTTCTTTTATTGATCCATCCTACTAGCGATCACTTTCACACCCCGCTGTAGTTTTTATGACACACTATATCCGTTCTTTTAAAACAATAAAAAGTAAACGAAGCCGTGAGTTCACTGAATAGTCCTCACAAAAAGGAGATGTTAGGCAGAATCACAGCGACATTCACGTTCATTGTAAGGAAAAAGATGCGATGGAAGTGAATTGAGTTACTAACATTCTGACTAACATCATTTATATTTCATATAAGAAAGACATACAGGTTTAGAACAGCATGAGGGTGATTACATAATGTTCAATTTTATCTTTAAGAGTGCTGTGAGGAGATAGTCTTCCTAGTTTTGCTCCTCATCTGATTATTAGCATATTTCTGATGAATCATTCAGGTTATTTAGATAGCTGAATGTATCAGCAAATATACTTCTCCATCATATTTATTCACTCACCCTGATGTCTTTCCAAACCTGAATGACTGACTTTGTGCAACACAAAAACAGATACACACAAATATCATTTGACCAGTTTTGTGTATGTAAGATGTTTTGACAGCCATATCTTTACCAGCTGCAATAACTTGTTCTTAAAGGAACAGTTTACACAAAAATTAAAATTGTCACCGTCCTGTCTTTGCCAAACCTGTATGAATGATATACTCTCTTCTTTGAGACATAAAAGGAGATATTTAGAAAAATATCTCCACATTACACACAGAAACCTACTTGGTTTAAAATTTAATTTTGTGTTAGCTGTTTTATACATCGCAACACTACTGACAATAGACAGTTTTGACACAAATTTCAACTCATTTGAAAACACCTTAAAACATACAGGTTTGGAACGATGTGAGGGTCAGTAAATTATGACAGAAATGTCATTTTTGGGTGAACCTTTTTAGGTGTTATTTTTGGCTAAACTTTTACTTTAAGTGTGTTATGACAGCTGAATCTCCCTGCCACCCGTATTAATGGGTGTAGCTGTCATATTTTTAAAGTCTGCTAGAGCTGCGAGTGGCAGTTTAGCTTTTGTGAATGAGGAAAAGAGCTGGAAGGCCTGGGGCAGGACGTTGCATTATGTAAACACAGCCAGTCATCCCTTAGGAGGCCGAGAAGTTTTCACCACCCCTGTACAGACTTGTTCAGTGGCATACTTTCAGGATGACTCCAAGCTCACACTTAATGGGTACTTTACAGAGGAAGTCAGCTTGTACTCTCCCACATTCATGCCAATCCAGGTTTTCTCAGAAAAGGGTTGCTCTTGTTTATCTGCTCTGCATTCCATGTTTCAGATGTTCACTTGCCACCAGACGCACATACCACAAACAAACTAACTCAAAGTTAAACCGTATCAAATCATGTTATTAAATATGAACGTTTTGATTCTCCAACCTTGCGTCAGGTGCACTTCCATGCATTTGGCATCTTGTGTATGTGGAGGAGACATAGCGTAATGGATAGTTGTTCAGTTCTGCTTTAGCAATGTCTGGCTGTAACTGATGTGAAACTCTTCCTGTCAGTTTGCTGGGCCTCGTAGGCAGAGCTGCTAGCAGAGATGTCTTGAGCAGTCACATCAGGAATGGGCTTGATTAGCGTTATCTGGGTTAGCTCAGGGTTTGTAGGTCACGGTAGCACCATCTTCAGAGTCATGGCTCTCCAAACCATTAGAGATTGTCAAGTGCCGGTTTTATATTTGTCACATGTCTATAAATCTCTTTCATCATATCCTTCATATGTTCACATCTGACAAGTTCTAACTGAAATCAACATGATTGCTAAACAAATCACAGTCACACCTATTCAGTCACAGGTATTCAACAGCATTTTTAGCTTCTATTCAGCAGTTTAGCTATTTTAGTAAATTTACATGCCATTATTGTATTTATTAAAATTCTGTATTTTCAGTGTAGACTATTTTACTTTGTTTTAGTAGTTTTATGTTTATTTAGTTTTTGTTTTTTATTCTATTTAGCTTTATTTTTACTTTATTTTTTACAGTTTTAGTTGTAGTAAATTTAGTTCTTCAGTTTAAATATTTCAGTTAGTTGGCAACATTTCTAATGTTTAAGAGTTATAAAAAAAAATCTAATATTTTTATTTTATTTTATTAGAATGAACAAAAGAGATTTTTAATAGCGTAATACTATCAGTCAAATGTCCCATAGCGGGGTCAGATATGATGACCATGAACTCTTGTATAATGGTATAATGTTTACATTTTTTGCACTTGGCATATATTGCAGTGGCATCCAGTTTTAATAAGGCATTTTATAAGTATTACACTTTCTCAAATATCATCTTTACTTATAACTGAAATATAAAGATCTGTTTTAAATGTGCTATTGGGTTTGGTTTATATACACATTTCACTTCTATAAACATTGTACTATTACATTTCCAGTACATTTCCATTGTACTATTATTAAACCCATTGGGTCCCCTCATTCAGCTGTTTTTCTCCCACAGCACAGAGTATTTTTAGTGTCTGTGTTCAGTTCGCACAGCTGAAATGCTGTTCTGCCGATCTTTAAATCTGGTAGGTGACAGAGATTTCCAGCAAGCATCAGAGAGTTGCTTGGGGCTGTGAGCAGCCAGCTGTTCCTGACCATATGTGTACTAGCCATCCTCACTCTGCTGACACTAGCAATGCTGTTTTAATACAACAGTGTTCCATGGTATTACCTGCCAGCACTTCGCACTGCTGGAAATGAAACTGAATTACCAAAAAATGTAGGTCTAATCAAGTTAGTCCACATGTAATACATTGCGTTCATGCTATTGATGTATGCTTGAAACTACTTGGTAAGGTGAATTTCTAAAGGCCTAATGCTCTTATACAGACTCAGCTCATTAATATTCAGATCTTAATGCATGTATCACATTACAGAGGTGAACCAAGTAGTAATCTGATCGCTTCAAGCTGCTTGTTTGTTTGTTGGAGAACTCTTGAGTGATGAACTTAAACTTTAACAGAAGACTATGACAACTAGACATGATGGGGATGTTTTAAGATCTGTTGTCTTTCAGAGAACTTATGTATATGATATGGGCCATACTGGAAGAATGGAGATGTTTTGAGGAAGCGCTTGCAGAGTTGAAATGAATATCATCCACGTATTTACCAGGCCTGCTATGGGAAAGGATTTTCAAAGGCAAAAATGTCAATTTTTTTTAATTAGTCCATCAGTATTTTGTGATTTATTTGAATTTGGTTTATCAGGTTTCTTGACTGAAGTGTCATCATCAACTCCACCGACCAGCTCTGTTGGACTGCCGTGAAATGCTATGACCATTTGCAACTTAGGAAAATAGAAGTCCTTGATTAACAAAAAGAGGAAGCTAAACCAAAGAGGAGTGAAAACAGTGATCTAGGGCTGCAACTAACGATTATTTTGATGATCGATTAGTTGGCCGATTATTTTATTTTATTTTATTTTATTATTTTTTTTTATTTTTTTCGATTAATCGGATTTAAAAAGCAAAATTTTCTTCTTTTTTATTTTATTGACAAAAACACTTCCACATTCTGCCCAATGTCCTTCAAACTAACGTGTCAACTGAATGCTATGAAAACATACAGTGCTTAACAATTTATTAGACCAGCTGTCATAATAAAGAGAAAACACAAATATTTTAGGAATCTGTCAAAGAATTGTTTAAATCTAAAAATGTTACTGTCATTTATTGGGCAAATAAACTGAAACAACTAAATATTTATTCACATAATAAAAAAAATGGCCTCCTGCCTTTCATAACAGCATGCATTCTTGCTGGCATTGTTTAGCTACTTTTTGACTGTAATTGGGTATCTGAAAAAATCTTTCATAGATAACAGAAATAATTATATTATAGCATTAGAAATAGCCAACTGTTAATAAAGAGATTACAAATACAGATAGCTAAAAAATGATTTTAGTAAACACCAATACTGTTAGTTTAGAGCAGCAGTGGCACAAAGCTTACATTATTTGTTATAAACCTTAAATACATTTGTTTTAATAAATTTAAGCACTGTATATAGGCCTATAGTTTAAATCTCTTCATCAAAAATTAAGATAATAAAAATAAAGACAAATAAAAACACAAACTCAGTGTTAACCAACTTTTTGATCACAGTCACGTTTACTGTAATTTCTTTATCCTGTAAAAGGCGGCTATGAAGCATCTGATATTTATATTCAGACAACTATACGCTGTTATCCCTTTACAGTTCCTACTCTCATAAAATACGTGCACTACCTGTTGACTTTTAAACCTTAATTTAATGTTCAAAAACAGATATTTCAGCACAATGAATGTTTTTGTGCTGAATATTAATTGTCTTCCTCTCTGACACATGTGCACGCGCCCATTCAGTAAAGATTTAAACTTAACGCAGACTGTCAGGACGGAACTTTATACAAAAATGGAAATGCTTGTGTGAATTTGTGACATTTACAGATAAGGATATGACCGTAAAACTGAAAGTGATTGCGCTGAGGACGTACACACATCTGTCAAAGCGCCTGACAGGCCAAGCCATTATGCTAATGCATTAGCTTAAAGCTTAAAATAAAGAATAGGCCTTTTTCACACTTCCGCGTTCGAAGAACGGAAGTTTCAAATAGTAGCGTGAAAAAACTTCCGCTGCAGCCTGAATCAATGGCTGTGCCCATAGCATGGGATTGTTGGGATGTATTTATGTAAAATTCAGCAAAGATACGTCTTCTAAAAACCCCAAACTCAATTTACAACCATTAACTGAGTATTGTGAAACCAAGGAAGATGGTTTCATGATATTCCGATGTATATTTCGTGACTTAAAGGGAAGCGTGCGAGCCATACTGTATGTGAATGCGCAATACTTCAGAGTCTGAGCACCTTAATTACAGAACTGCAAGAAAACAATACAAACAGCATATCACATTAAAGAGCATTTAAATTAACCAAATCTTAAAATATTACTTACGATTAAAGACTGTTTTAGATGATTAAATAAAAGGTTTGGGGAAACGTATTGAATTAAACTATTATGCTTAAATATTTCATGCACTTACTTTACGATTCAATCCTCAATAATTATATCAAATTAAAGTTGTAAAATAAACGAATATTTCCAGCCCATAGAGGATTATTCAAAACTAATTACATTGATCATTTTAATAACTAGTCGTATCCTGCTTGATTGAGTGCAATGACTGAACAGCATTATACTGTATACAAAAACGGGAAGTTAATCACAATAAATATATTGCAGAAATAAACAAAATAATATAAAAATAAATAAATAAATGTAAATCAGCCCGATTATTCCTCTGGGAGTAATTTGAGCAGCGTGCTGCTATTCATTAATCTCATGACTGGCAACAGTGGCAGCGCTGATAATCGCATCGATCAGATAACTTAATGTTAAACATTAAAATAAATCATGACATACATGGTAGGGCATCAGTATAAATAAACTGTTTCAAATATTTACGTTTATTGCTAAGTCCAACTAAATTAGTTTAATTTTCTTCACAAAACTGGCGTCTGTCCATTGACAATAATGCAGCCGGAAATTAATTTACGCTACTAATCGAAGACGGATGTAACGACACGCGGACTGTGAAAAAGGTCTATTCTCATGTTTTGTGCAGCTTGGATCACGTACTTCTCCCGCAGCATCTCATTCTGTTTCCTCCACTATTTTTAGATGCATTTTGGCTAGGGCTGTGCGATTAATCGAAATCGGCATAAAATCACGATCTGAGCTTGCGTGATTTCTAAATCGCTTTATAGCACGATTTTATAGCGTCCCCGACCTCCCACAGAATGCTATCCGAACCAATCAGAATGTAGCGCGCCCAAATGGAGCACGAGAACGGAATAGACCGGGCATACAGACAGATGTAATGCCATACTCTGTCTGTGGTGCGTATTTTTTCCGCGCCCATGTTAACGGTTTAAAGCGTTCATACTGTAAACTTTTGCGGTTCGGCAGTGCGCTCTAGGAACGGTGCGTCTGCAGCAGTGCAAAGATCGTTTCCGCACAAAGTTTATTTTTGCTGTGCTGCACGCGCTGAATTAAAGTGACAGCGCATTTTTCGCGTTAAAAATGAACATGGATTGACATGGAAATGTAGTAATACACCATAAATGCATATAATTGAGCTGTTCACCTACAGAGTTGTTAACCTGTTTTCACCCCATCTCCTCTGTACAGCTAGCTGGTATTGTTTCTAAGGTTAAATTGTCCACCTGTGAGTCTGATGTTATTCCAGCTCGTCTACTTAAGGAAGTGTTTGCAACCTTGAGTCCGGCTGTAAAAGCTATCATTAATAATTCTTTGGAAAGTGGAATTGTACCTGCTAGTTGTAAACATGCTATAGTTCATCCTCTGCTAAAGAAACCTCATCTTGACCAATCTATTTACAAATTGCCTTTTATCTCAAAACTGTTAGAGAGAGTTGTCTACAGTCAGTTGCATTCCTACATTAGTATGTCCAATGTTCTGGACACTTTCCAGTCGGGTTTTAGATCACTACACAGCACTGAAACTGCATTGTTGAAAGTCAGCAATGACCTTCTGCAAGTTCTTGACACTGGTTCTTATGCGGTACTTGTTTTGTTGGATCTAAGTGCGGCATTCGACACAATTGATCATAGTATTTTGTTACAGCGACTGGAAAACTTGGTGGGTATTCAGGGTGTCGCTCTGCAGTGGTTGTCCTCTTATCTTAAAGATAGAACCTTCTCAGTGAGTATTGGGAAGTTTTCTTCTTCATCGGCTCCTTTGTCATTTGGCGTACCCCAAGGTTCCATCTTAGGCCCTCTTCTCTTTTCTCTATAAATGCTTCCTTTGTGTGCCATTTTTAAGAAATATAAGATCTCCTATCACTGTTATGCTGACAATACACAGTTTTATCTTCCAGCAAAAACTGACAGCAGTGGCTCTTTGGATGTGCTTTACGACTGTTTTGAGAAGATAAAAGGTTGTATGGCTGATAATTTTCTACAGTTAAACGAAAGCAAAAGTGAAATTTTGATTTTAGGTCACTCTAGAACTTCATCTGATTTTAATTTAGGGTCCCTTTCCGCTAGTGTTCAACCCTATGTAAGAAATATTGGGGTTACATTTGATTCGTTTCTCAACTTCGATAAACAAATTAGTACAGTGGTAAAGGGCAACTTCTTCCATCTTAGATCCATTGCTAAGTTGAAACAGTTGTTGCCTCATAAAGACTTGGAGACTGTAATACATGCTTTCATAACATCTCGCTTGGACTACTGTAATTCCCTTTATTGTGGACTGCCTCAAACAGTGATTTCTCGCTTACAAATTGTCCAGAATACTGCAGCGAGGCTTCTTACCGGAACAAGAAAGAAGGATCACATTTCTCCAATCTTAGGATCTTTACATTGGCTTCCTGTAAAGTTCAGAATCGATTTTAAAATAGCTCTTTTTGTGTATAAGGCGTTAGCTGGCCTTGCACCAAAATATATCAGTGACCTTCTGATTGCTTACTCTCCTCATAGAGCTCTTAGGTCCAGTAATCAGTTTCTCTTAAAGGTCCCACATTTTCACTGTAAAAGCAAGGGTGGCCGGGCTTTTTCAGCTGCAGCCCTGAAACTTTGAAATAGTTTGCCTGTAAATGTGAGACTCGCTCCTTCATTAGCTAGTTTTAAGTATGCTCTCAAATCTTATTTGTTCTCCCTGGCTTTTGAATAATGCCGGTTATGTTAGCCAATTTGGTTAACTGTTCCCAATTTGGCTTAGATTCAAATATTTTTTTTTTTTTTATGTTACTATATTATGCCTTTTTATATACTGTATTTGCTGTATTATATTTGTATTTGTTGTACAGCACTTTGTTGTCTGTATTTTATGCCTTTTTATATACTGTATTTGCTGTATTAAATTTGTATTTGTTGTACAGCACTTTGGCGCAACTGTTGCTTTTAAACGTGCTATAGAAATAAATTTTGACTTGACTTGACTTGATAATTAAAGTCTACTGTTTCACCGTCAACACATGGCTTTTTAGCTAGATTTAAAACAAGCAAACGTGCACTTTTATATAAACAAGGCAATAATAGATGGCACTCGTGGAGGTAGGAAAAGTTATATTTATTGAGTTTAAACATGATTAAGTCTATGAGAGATTGTATTACTGTACTGTGATAAAAGAGAGTTACAATGCTGAAAAGCATTTTCAGTAACAACGTTTGCATGTGAAATCAAAATAATGGATAAATGTTGTGTTTGTGATAAACAGCCGTAATATTTGCCATGTCTGTTCTAGAGACATTTTGTTACACCTTTACTTGGTGATTATTTTCCCTTATGTCTGTTCTAGAGACATGTTACAGCTTTTTGATAAAGCTCTAATTGGTTTTCTTTTGGAAATATGTTTCAAATTCACACTGAATGCATTTATGACTGTAAAGTATGTCTGTGTGTGTCAAAATCATGATTAAAATCGAAATTGCAAAATTTATCAAAGAAATCACAATAGGTTTTTTTTTCGTCCATATCGCACAGCCCTAATTTTGGCCATAGAAATGCGTTATTCAGTGCTGTAACGTTAATTTGATGCGATCGGCTGAAGTTGGACGTGCACTGTGGGCAGACCCGACTAATCGATAATGAGAATCATTGTCGATGATTTTCATTATCGATAATAATCGATTTTATCGAATAGTTGTTGCAGCCCTACAGTGACCATTCAATCAGTCCCTGATATTCAGCTTTAAGCAGTATGACTAATGCTGCAGATGTCTTTGTTGTCCTTACTTGCTTACTGAATAGTTGAACAAAACTTGTCAGAGGATTTTGAATTAGGCAATAAAGTGAATAACAGCAGTGTGAGCAAAGACTTCATTTTTATTTGTTGTGCCAATGTGTTTGTATATTCCAGCTGCTTTCTTGAGATTTTGTAAAGATCATTACATTTTTTTCAGCACAATTACAGGCCTGAGAGAATGTCTGATCAGTTTATAAAATAAAGTAAACTTTCTTGACAGGTTAACTACAGTACAGTTCAAAGGTTTGGGGTTAGTAAATGTTTTTTTTTTTGTTTTTTGTTTTTGTTAAATACATTTATTCAGTAAGGAAGGGACAAAATAAATAAAAAGGGACAGTGAAGACATTTATAATGTTGCGAAAAAATATATTTTTCATATAAATTCTGATCTTTTGGACATTCCACAAAAAAGCAGCACAACCATCTACAACATTTTTTATTATAATCAATGTTTTTTAAGCACCAAACCCTGATAGCACACGTACATCTCTGAGATGTCTATTTGACGTCTGCATTTACATCTGCAAGACGTATTTTTTAGGGTGTTTGCTCATCTGCAATACATCTATAGGACGTTTCCTTTTAGATGTCAAATAGATGTCTATTAGATGTCTTATAAGATGTTTATGTATGTAAAACTGACATCTGAAAAATGTCTGTCAGATGTTTGTAGACAGCAGATGCTTTCCAGATCAAGAGATCTTTAACAGACATCTTGCAGACGTACGTGTGCTATCTGGGACTAAAGACTAGTAATGAAGATTACAATAATAAATTACATTTTAAAATATATTAAAATTGAGGACAGTTGTTTTAAATGGTAATAGTTTCACAATATTATTGTTTTTACTATATTTAATTTATGCTCAAATAAATGTAGCCTTAGTGCGAATAAGAGACTCTTTTTGGAAAAACTCTTACAACCCAACTTTTGAACAGTAGTGTATAGACATTGGTTTTGGATGATGCATAGAATGTAAAGTATTGAAAAAATATATATTCATGATATATATATATATATATATATATGTATGTATGTATGTTTATATATAGGTTGTTTAGTTCAGGCTGCAGGGATTCTGAAGTCTGTTAACTTCAAATAATGGAATTGCACAAATTTAAATTTTTTCAGATAGGTTCCCATGTCTGCCATTGGTTGGACAAACCAAGCGATGCTCAAACAGAGCCTTTTTTCATAGTGCGACAGAGTTTGTGCTGTTTGGGTAAATCAACCTGCACTTTTGGCAGTCAACTTACTATTTTGTGGCCTTTAAAAGATGTCTTCGTCCAGTACAGTTTATTTCAGAGAAATGAAAAAATTCAAGAGGTCGTACAGCTTTCGTAAGATTGTCTGTTTTTAACATCATTTTAACAGTTAGTAGAATCATCATTAGCTTGTAATATTCTCTGCTGTTAACTCTTTAATCTGACAACTGTACGGTGGAATGTGTCATGCGTCGGTGAGGGCTATTCTTGCCCCGTGTGCTGCAGCTTGCTCCTTTGTAAGGCTCTAGTTTTGGCCAGTGATCTCATTATGTTTCCCTCAGGCTGCCTGTGAGGTGTCTCAATGGAGTGACCTCACACATTGATTCCAGCGTCGTGAACATGGGGGTGGATTGTGAAATCACACTTCTGCCAGACGTTTGGACAGCTCTTCTCAAGAACTTTATCACCTCATACTCTTTGCAGTGACAATTAGTAATGCCATAGTTACTGATTTATTTACAGATGTATTTTGGTCGGTGTATGAGTCTGTAGGTCAGAGATGCATTTTTTTGTAATCAGATCACAAGTGTTGTTATGGGGTCGTACACATGGTGTGCTTTTGAGTAGTGCAGGGCAGGCCTCGGTGTGTCAGTCTTGTTCCAAAATGTCCGTAGTCTGAAGACAAGTACGGACATCTGTCTTGTGTGAAAGCTCTGTCCAAGAGCGTAATGGCTTTCAGCACCAGACCCAGCCTGTGTTCTCTCACTGGCCTTTTCTGAAATTTTCTTAGGATAGTTCATTGGTTGAGTTTCATTGGATGTGTTTATAAGTATTATAAAGTTAAGAATTTTCACAGAAATGATTTGTGGAAATTAACATTTAATTATGCTCCTAACCTCCTATGTAAATTCCATGACAAGGAATGCTTATACCGTCAGAGCAATTTTAAGTTATTTTTATATTATGGGCTATAGCCGATAAATGTCTCGATAAAATTCTGTACTATTATTATACTAAAATCAGTTATTTTAAATGCTACACTTGATTTTAATGTAATTAGGCATCACCAAAATATACAGTATTAAAAAATGTATTCTTTTTGGGATTTACCTAAATATTACATTTACGAGTATTATGATATTATTAGTGTTTTTAGAGATTAGTTTGAAGTGATGATGGTACAGGTAATCCAAATAGAGTAAAAGAGTATGCACAATTAATGTCACCATAAGAACAAAATTGACTTTGTATTTTTTTTATGAAATATTGTCATTTATCTATCGTTATTTAAAAAAAATGTTCCATCATAATCTTTAATCAAAAATATTTAAAACATTTTCTTGTTTGAGAAGCCATTTTACCTGTATATACGTCATAATTAAATAAATAAATAAATAAATATGATTGCAATTTACTTTTCCGTTTCATGCCAACTAAATTTTTTAGTATTGACCAATGACTGAAAATCATCTCCACATCAAAAATATGGAACAATATACACTACCAGTCAAAAGTTTTTGAACAGTAAGATTTTTAATGTTTTTTAAAGAAGTCTCTTCTGCTCACCAAGCCTGCATTTATTTGATCCAAAGTACAGCAAAAACAGTACAATTTTGAAATATTTTTTAAATAAATGAAATTAAATATTTGAATATATTTTAAAATGCAATTAATTCCTGTGATCAAAGCTAAAATTTCAGCATTATTACTCCAGTCTTCAGTGTCACATGATCCTTCAGAAATCATTCTAACATATGCTGATTTGCTGCTCGAGAAACATTTCTTATTATTATCAATATTTAAAACAGTTGTGTACATTTTTTTTCAGATTTCTTTGAAGAGTAGAAAGATCCAAAGATCAGCATTTATCTGAAATAAAAAGCTTTTGTAACGCTATACACTATACCATTCAAAAGCTTGGAGTCAGTATATTTTTTTTCTTCTTTTTTGGGAAAGAAATTATAGAAATTAAATCTTTTATTTAGCAAGGATGCTTAAAATTGATCAAAAGTGATGATAAATACATTTATAATGTTACAGAAGAATTAGATTTCAGATAAATGCTGTTCTTCTGAACTTTCTATTCATCAAAGAAACCTAAAAAATTCTTCTCAGCTGTTTTCAACATAATTATAATAATAATAAATGTTTTTGAGCAGAAAATTAGAATATTAGAATCATTTCTGAAGGATCATGTGACTGGAGTAATAATGCTAAAATTTCAGCTTTGATATCACAGGAATAAATTACATTTTAAAATATATTCAAATAGAAAAGTTATTTTAAATAGTAAAAATTTCAAAATTTTACTTTTTTTCCTGTACTTTGAATCAAATAAATGCAGGTTTGGTGAGCAGAAGAGACTAATTTAAAAAAACATTAAAAATCTTACTGTTCAAAAACTTTTGACTGGTAGTGTATTTTGTGATATATATACACATCTGTCACAGTAATATAATGTCTTTTAATTATTGACATTGAATTTGTTAGGCTTGTCTCAGCAAATATTGATAAGCAATTGTGATTTAATCTGCCTGTCATTTAATTCAGTTACATTTTAAATGCCCTAGTTGTTATATTTGTTACTATATTTGTTGTCGTCCCTTCACTAGGGGGGCTTTTTCTGTTTACATAGTATTACGCAATGCTCCTCAGCTATACTGCTTGTCAGATATTTGAGTTTGACAGTTAAATATTTTAGTACATGAGGTGAAGGTAGTGTTGACTCGATCAATGGACTGGCGTCTCACTGTCCTGCTTGCTCTACTGTTTTAAAATGAAATGCCCCTAAAACTTGTCATTTTTCAGGTGAAATTCGGAACTTCACTTTCACTTAAGCCTTATTAAACACTTCGTTTCTATCTGTGATCATGTGGTTTAGGAAAATATTGTATCATCAACAAGCCCACCTCACCTTCCCTGTTTCTACGAAACCACACAGGATGTCCTCCTCTAGTTTACCTGCCAAACAAATAAGGTTGTCATGAGAGCCCACAAGAGCTTTTTTTTTCTCCAGGAAGGTTGAGGGTTTGGTTTGTCTATAAATACCCCCTCCCCTTGCCTCCTCTCATTCACTTCCTGGCCTTTAAGAGGGGTCAAGTTGCACAGCTGCTCTCATTTGCTAATGTTAACCTGCTCTGTAGAGCTCCGTTCCTCTGGGCCATTGCCTGCCACTGGCCTCGTGTTTGTTCCTCTTTAGAAAATAAGAGATCTGTGCCTTTTTTTTTTTCTTTTTTTTTTTTGTGGTCCAGAGATTTTCCAGAGCATCTTATAACCAATTAAAACTAGGTTCTGGCTTCCATTCATTCTGATTTGACAATCGTTTCGTCTGATTCATTAAAAAGAACTGTACCAATGAAACGATTCATTTACAAATGCATATTGTTCTAAATGTTCCCTTTTGTGTGATGTCAGCAAGGGCATTGCTATTTATTATCAGTATATTATTTTGGTACCAAGTCTTTCTCATAACATGCAATTCACAAGTTGACAACTCAGCTAAAATATATAAACACTAGTTTAACCTTTGTGTCACCTGTCCTCATGACCTCCTGTTTTGTCTTGCAGGCCCGAATAGCATTCCTCCAAGGAGAAAGGAAGGGTCAAGAAAATTTAAAGAATGATCTTGTTAGAAGAATAAAAATGTTAGAATATGCATTAAAGCAAGAAAGGTTTGTAGTGGGTTTTTTTATGACATTGCATATTTTGTATATGTGTGTGTATGTATTAATTTTAACAAAGATTCTCTTTTTTATTACTAGAGCAAAATACCATAAATTAAAATATGGGACAGAACTAAATCAAGGTGAAGTGAAAATGCCTAGCTTTGAATCAGGTAAGTGGACACAACCTACTTTTGAAAATGTGTTCATACACTACCATTCAAAAGTTTGGGGTTGCCGTAAATTTTGTTTTTAAGGTTATAAGTCTCTAAAGGCTGAATTTATTTGATCCAAAATACAGTAAAAACAGTGATATTGTGAAATATAATTACAGTTTAAAGTAACGGTTTTCTATTTTAATATATTTTACAGTGTGATTTATTTCTATGAATTTTCTGAAGCCAATAATCCGGTCTTCAGTGTCA
Organism: Spinibarbus caldwelli; assembly: GCA_039654775.1. Taxonomy (NCBI): domain Eukaryota; kingdom Metazoa; phylum Chordata; class Actinopteri; order Cypriniformes; family Cyprinidae; genus Spinibarbus; species Spinibarbus caldwelli. The sequence continues at coordinate 15,671,888 of CM077251.1, forward strand.
CATGATCCTTCAGAAATCATTCTAAAATGCTGATTTGCTGCTCAAGAAACACATTTTATTATTATCAATGTTGAAAACAGTTGTGCTGTTACTCACCCCAAACTTTTGAATGGTAGTTAGTTTGTATGTACATATGTTTTCTTCTGCATTCACTGATGTGGTTTTATTGTTTATTTTGTTTCTTAAACAAGATACCAAAGATACAGAGGTCTCGGCTATACCTCAGAACAGCCAGTTAACGTGGAAACAGGGCAGGCAGCTCCTCAGACAGTAAGTTAGTCTTGAGTCATTACGAATCTCTGAATGATACTTCCTCTGTGTGGAAGTTCACGGGCACCTGTGTCGTCACATTGTGGCTATTTATGTGACCTGATTGTCTGAGCTCTGTTCTGACTGTCTTTATACATCTCTGTCCTTCAAGATATCTTCAGGAAGTAGGTTATACGGACACAATACTGGATGTCCGGTCGCAGAGAGTGCGGTCGTTACTCGGGCTGTCTGGCTCAGAACAGAACGGTTCTGTGGAAACCAAGAACCTAGAGCAAATTCTCAATGGAGGAGAGTCTCCAGCCAAAAGAAAGGGACCAGACATGAAAAGGTACAGATTTCTTTGGATTTTTTGTGGTAGATTAATATACTGTACAGTTAAAAAGATTTTCCATGTTAGCTGTTTTGAAACATTGCTCATGATGCCTTTGGTTTAACAGGAATCCAGAGGTTCTGGAGACATTTAATTTTTTAGAAAATGCTGATGATAGTGATGAAGAGGAAGATGATGAGGGCGACATAATGGAGGACGTGCCTGACAGGAGCGATAAACGTAGAATAAAAAAACATAAAATTAAGGTGCGTAACAATTTTAGTAGTGATTGATGTTGTTCTCGGTATATGATGTTTATGTAATATAGCCTATGATTTTTCCAGGTCGGAAATGAAGGTTTGGCTTCAGACTTACCAGATGACCCTGACACAGAGGAGGCACTGAAGGAGTTTGACTTTTTGGTAAATGCGGAGGATGGAGAAGGTGCCGGAGAGGCTCGGAGTTCAGGAGACGGCACAGAATGGGGTAAAATAGTGCTTGCCAAACTGTAATACACAAAATTAATTTTATAATAATTAATTATGAATTTTAATAGATGTTCGATTCCGCTACAGGTTAAAAAATAAGTAAAGATAATTCTGTTTAATTAAAATAAAATCCTGTTTTTTTTTTTGTCGGATTTTTTTTGTTTTTTTGTCTGAATTGTAGAATAAAAAGTTACAATTACCTTTTTAATTTTTTTATCGTGTGGTGTAAACAAGCTTCTATAGATTATAGATGTGTAATGAAGTAGGGCACATCTCAAAGGAGTGTTCGATGATTGAGCAATGACTGCAGGTCTATTATCATGTAGGGTTAAAATAAGGCCTGCAATTATAAAGGACTACTTCATCCGAACTAGAACATTTTGTTTTCATTTACTCGCCCTCATGTTCTTTCAGCTCTGTTTTCTTTCTTCCATGAAACACAAAGACACGGAATGTCTATACAGATCTTTGCTATACAGTGAAAGTGAATGGAGATTTATATTGAATTCAAAAAGTACATTAAAAAGCACTGATATTATTATTGTTTAATTTAAAAATTAGAAGCCTGTTGCTTACACAAAGCTGTCATATAGGTCCAGAATACTAGGAATGTAAGTGGTACTTTGTTATTAAAAATGACTTTCAGTGTATGGAAAAGTCTTTGGAAATGAGCTGCTTGGCCATGCTGCAAGCTTTCATTTTGTTTTACACACGCAGCACAAATTTCAAAAAAGTATTTCTTTGAGTGAACTATTCTTTCATTGTGTGCATGCGTGTTCTTCGTATGTGCTTTGTGGCACACGCTGGCCCTGCGGTAGAATCTTAATTAGGCCAGTTGCTGCATCAGCATTCCTGACAGCTTCCAGCACGGGAGATTCTCTTACTGCTCCGACTAAAGCCAGCTGGGTCAAACACATCAGCTCATTACATCCATCCCACACCCTCACTTCTGCTTTCTTTATCTCTCACTCTTTTGTCTTACTCTCTTCTGTCTGTTCTGACCCACTTCTAAACTAAAGATTATGTAAATGTCACCATAAATAGGATATGTATTTTTGGTAAAGAGGCATAAGTATGTGTGAAGTGTGTGTCACCCTTAAATCAAGACATTTATTAACCATATTCGCTCTTTATATTTTCTTATCACTGTATCTGTTAGGGTTGCAGTGTATGGTTCTAGAAAACGGTACCAAAAAGTTTTTTAAAGCTAAGATATATAGATAAGAGAAAAACATAATAATATATAATTTTAATATATAATATAAAAAAATATTGTTGAAGCACTACAAGTTGTATTTAATGAAATATTTATTGAAAAGAATAAATATTTCTAACAAATATAATACATTGGAAAAAAAATAGATTCATCTTTTTTTTTTTTCTCTCTGTATTGCAAAAAAATAATAATAAAAATGGATTATTCTACCTCAGTTATTGAACCAAAATTGAGTGTTCACTTACTCCATGGTTATGTCAAATAACTTGCTTTTTGAGAGACCCCACAGAGTCACTAGAAGCTGGTGTCATATTAAAGCCAACATTTTTCTAGCGATCCAGCTCATATTATTGCTTTATTTATACCCTAAACATAACTGTTTAACTGCTGATGTATGTGTTTGTTAAACAGTCTTTTGCTTAAGCCTTGTTTTTCACTCCAAGGTGTAGCACCTTGTTTACTGGGCCCTTCTCTTCTCTTTCCTATTCTTAGCCGAGCCTCTGCCATTCACGCCTGGTGGGGGCAAGTCCTTTATCATGGGCTCTGATGACATGTTGGAAAGTGTGCTGGGCCTGGGAGACCTCGCAGATCTGACTGTGTCCAATGACGAGGCTGAATACAGCTATGATGTAAGTACCCCAGCTTGACAAAGATGGCTCTTCTGCTTTAATAATAGTGTATTCTGCCATTAATAAATAATAGCCCCTACTTTAAAAAAAAATGGTCTGTTCCCTGCTCAATTTTTAAATGCAGTCTGTATTGTGTTAACCATCAGTTAACAGTTATGAAAACAGCCGGTCCTGTTTACTCAGATGTCATGTACTATATTAGTTTCATTCTGTATAAAGGTTACAGAGGACCTCAGTTGGTGTGGTTTGCCGTGCGCTCAAATAGGACAACTATCCTAATGCCTCACAGTCATTCGACCTGCAATTTCCAGGTTTCATTTCACAGTTGTTAAAATGCCTCTACAACGGCTCCTCCCCCCACCCTCTATTTTTAGCTCCCAGCCAATAAGGACGCGTTCAGGAAGACGTGGAATCCCAAATATACCCTGCGAAGCCACTTTGATGGAGTGCGGGCCCTGGCCTTCCATCCTGTGGAACCGGTGTTGGTCACCGTCTCGGAAGACCACACCCTCAAACTGTGGAACCTCCAGAAGACCGTTCCTGCCAAAAAGTAAGTGCTCGCTGTGGCTTTCCAGGGAAAGGGATGTCTTGGGATTGGTTTTGATCGTTAAAATGATGTCTCATGAAGCACATTGATTTTATCATGCAACATTATTGTTCCAAACAAACCGCTAAACAAAGTTTCATCTTGCTTTGCAGAAGTGCCTCTTTTGATGTGGAGCCCATATACACGTTTAGAGGGCATATGTGAGTATTGATTTCATGATATTATATACTTTTTGCTTTTTGTTTAGTTTTAAAACCGGCCTGTCAAATTTTTCAAAACAGTTAGCCTCCAAGATTTACAAATAGCCACTGGGAAGCAGATTAGTAATTTCCTTACAAGAACGACAAAAATGGATGCCAAGGTTGTCGTTCCAGTTTATCCTAAATGTGTTGAGAGCCTTATGGGTTCAGAAAGCTAGTATTCTCCTGACCAACTCTGCATCCATGAGTTGGTTACATGTGATCCATAACTCCGGAGGATGTTCCCACAACACACCAGCCAAAATGTGCATGGTTATGTTAGCTATTTAAAGATGCATTCACTATGTTTTTTGTTTGCCCTTATTCATTCCAGTGCTTTAATACTTTATACTGACACCTACTGGTCTGGATGCTTTACGTTGATTCATATCTGAGATGTCTTGCCAGAGCATTCTTTTGCTGTGTCATACTACACACATCCATAAAAAAACATTTGTGCATTCAATTCCAGTGATTATTCATGTATTGTTGGTGGAAAGCAGTTGGATGCTCTAGAAACAGTCTAGCTTTTGAATGAGTGCTTGATGTTCCAGCATATGTAGTCATTATTATTATGGTTGGTAATAATGTATTATTGGTCAATTGCATGACATGGATGGTCATGTGATCCCAGCCTGATGCTGTCCATAAGGGGGCGACCTGCTCATTGTAGAGCAGTGGTTCTCAATCATTTTAACTCCATCATTGTCCACAACAATATTTAGCCCCATGACTTTTCCAATTTTTAATTAACAAGATAAGGATTTTAAAAAATAATTTACTTATTTTACCATGTTTTTATTTTTGCAATATCTACTCAAATTATTTTAGAGCTTGGTATAACAAAAAAATATATATTCAATATAAAAATACCCACTTTTAAAGTAAGCATTCCACATATATCAAGATTTTTCAGGATTGTGAGAATCCTGGTTCTTCAAAGACAAAAAAACTCTTGTTGAGGAGGTGAATTAAAATAAGAAATATCTTGATTTTTAGATGTTTTAGCATATTTTAATATTTGTTTTATCTTATTGTAAATCATTTCAAGTCATCTTAGGCCCCTAGGAAGCTTGCCCCTGATTGAAAACAACTTTTGAAGAATAAATACCTTTTCTATCTCATGTCAGTATACATTATTGAACTCAAGTGTTTATTTCTTTAGTGTTAAACTTTTTTTAATTGGCAAAAAGGATTAAGTGCACCTTTAAACCCATGTCATGAAGCCCTCGACACACTACTTTTCAGCCATTGCTGTTGTTTGGAAGTGGATAGTGAGTGTTTTAAATAAGGGCACATGATATTTACACTGAGATCTCATTCGTGTCCTGTGAGCATGTCTGGTCTACAGTTTCACCGTTGTTGCTTTAGGATGTATAGCTGATCAGGGCAAGAATTTAACAAACCCAAGTGTATAAAGTGTTCTACTGGCACTGTTTGACTAAAAGATTGTATGACTGTACTTCAATTAATGCACCTACATGGCCCCCAGAAAGTATTTGGACACTTTAGAAACATTTGAGTATCATTGCATTAGACACAAAATACTGCTTTTACTCATTTTACATAAACTACCAGAAACAAAAATGTCACTTGATTTGATATTTTCTTTTGTAATACTTTGGCCCCTGAATCAACAATAATGTAATCTGCTGAATCAGACAGTAATATTTTGTCTCACAAATGAATCCTCTTAACCTGATTGTTCTGTTGCTGCAGTGGGCCTGTGCTCTCATTGGCTGTGACCTCGAGCGGCGAGCAGTGTTTTAGTGGTGGAATCGATTCAACAATACAGTGGTGGAACATCCCCAGCTCTAACGTAGACCCTTACGACACATATGGTGAGAAGATCAAATCTGTGTGGCAATGTCACATCTTGTCATTTTGATAGAACTTAAAAACAAGCAAGAATTTAAAAGGAGGAAACCTGCCTGATCACTAGTATCTTCTCTATGTGTGTCCTCTGTTTCACTCAGATCCCAGCGTGTTGGCTGGTACGTTGTTGGGTCACAGTGATGCAGTGTGGGGATTGGCTTACAGTGGAGTCAAAAACCGGCTGCTCTCCTGTTCAGCTGATGGGACAATCAAGCTGTGGAACCCTCAGGAGAAGTCACCGTGTCTCAGCACATTTAACTCAGATAGAGGTGAGCGTTATGTATCTGGATTGCTCTGTTCTGTAATCGATGACATGTTGGCAAACTAATTACTTCATTTCCTGTCTTTCAGATCATGGTGTTCCCACATCAATTGATTTCAATGGGTGTGATCCAGCTCATATGGTGGCATCCTACAACACGGGAGATGTTGTCATTTATGATCTAGAGACATCACAGCCCATCGTGGTATTCTCTGCACAGGGAGAGAGCGGTAAGTCCTTCACATTTGTTCTAAAAAAGACACTTGTGGAAGTGTGATATAATATTTACATATTGTTCAGTCATTTAATTACAGGAGCGTGAGAATTGGATTTGTCACGTTTATTTCTTCTGCTTTGTTGCAGCTATTCCTTTTGGGAATCACATTAATAATGTAGTCACCCACCCCACCCTGCCAATCACAGTCACCGCTCACGAGGATAGACACATCAAATTCTTTGATAATAAATCAGGTGAGTTTTTTTATTGTATCATTATAAAATATACATACTTAGACAACTGTTCACAAATTTGGTGTCGGTATGATTTTTATAATGTTTTCAAAGAAGTCTCTTATGTTCACCAAAGCTGCATTTATTTAATCAACGATACAGTAAAACAATAATATTGTGAAATATTATTACAATTTAAAAGAACTGTTTTCCATGCTAATATTTTTAAACTATCATTTTAAAAATGTAAAGATGCTTAAGTCTTAGTGTCACATAATCAAAAAGCATTCTAATATGTTGATTTAGTGTTTATCACAGTTAAAAAAATCACTGCTTAATATTTTTGTATAAACCGTGATATTTTTCAGGATTCTTTGATGAACAGAATTAATTGAGAAGGAAATCTTGTGGAAAATTATAAATCAATTTAATGCACCCTTGCTCAATGGAAGTAGAATTTCTTTAAGAAAAGACTTCTGCATGTCCGTATTTTTTGTTGTTTTTAATATTATGAATTATTTTTATACATTCAGAACTTATGTAACTGTTCTTTTTATATTCCCATTTTGTTTGTTATTTATTTAAAATCTCAGAAAATATTTCAGTGTATTATTTGTTCATAAAACATTTTTGTTCATTTATATTTTGCCAGAAGTCACAAATATCCCGGGAAAAGTTAATGATCTGAATATGAGTTGAAGTCGTGTCTGTGATTATTCATCACCTTCAATCCATCTCTCTTTGTAGGTAAAGCCATCCATGCAATGGTGGCTCACTTGGATGCTGTTACTAGTCTGGCTATAGATCCAAATGGCATCTACTTGATGTCAGGAAGTAAGTGTTTTTTTGTTTTTTCTCTCTCTCTCTCTCTTCAGGTACTGTATCAACGTTGTCCTTTTACAGGCTCACTTTAGCATTATCATTTATTGCTTACATTTATTATAAACATTACATATAACGAAAGTCATAGAGATCTGTAAATAATGACAGATTTTTAATTTTCTGCTGAATTGTCACTTTAAATAACATAATGTCTCTTATTTGTCTAACACAGGTCATGATAGTTCCATCCGCTTGTGGAACATGGACAGCAAGACATGTGTACAAGAGGTTACTGCACACAGAAAAAAGTCAGACGAGGCCATATACGACGTTGCCTTCCACCCATCTAAGGCATACATAGGAAGTGCCGGAGCCGATGCCCTGGCCAAAGTGTTTGTATAAAAGCACGTCCGAATTAATGCATATTTAAAGACGAGAGAAAGAAAGGACTGCTTCACTGCCTTGTGTATCAAGAGTAGCATTTCTCACACTACATTGAAGTGGCTTCCAGCTACGCTGTCAAACTCACACCACACACACGACGATACCAGGTGCCAAGAGGGGGACGTGCCGTTTTTTTGCGAAGCCAGTGTGGAGTGCTCAATCAGTTTTAATCTTCTTTTTGTTTTCCTCAAAAAAAGAAAAAAATAACTGTAATTTACTGTCAAAGCTGGAGTGAAACCAGTGTTTGTAGCCTTTTGACTGGTTTTGAACTGAGCTGATAATGTGTCCTGTAGGTATGTTTCAGTGACCATGGAGTGGTTATCATGTTCATCCATCAGTAGGTTGTCACCGACCATCATCCGGGCACCAGAGGAACTGAGTCCCGCTCTGCCGAGCCATAAACCAGACCCTAATCTGTCACCCTCCTCACCCTAATGTAGCGTGCAAACAAATACAGTTAAACTCAGTCAACCTTCATACCTTTAGCGTTTTTCATTTTTTGTGTAAAAAAAGTATAGTTTTTATAATCAATTTTATATAAATAAAGACTGTCATAAAACCGCTGAAAATCACCTTTTCTTTTAAAGGGACTATAATCCCACTCAAGCCCTCCATTTTATGCGGTTCTTCTTGAAGGTCTTGTGTCTCTGGAAACCCTGGATGAGTGCTCTCCTTACACATACTACATTGCTTTAACATTGTTTTATCACAAAACGGAGAGACTGTACGCTAGTAGAAGCACAGCGCGTGGTGCCCTGAGAGCTTTTAGGAATTTACAAATAAACTGCAGCACTATGTGATGTTTCTGTACACCTTACTGTAAATTGAGTTTAAGTATCACAGGTTAGAGATCTGAACGCTATTTATTTTCAGTTTGTGGATAGTCTTATCCTTCAGAGCATAGCTTGATGGTAACTCAAAGTTTGGGCTGTCGCTAACCGAACCGAACAGGTTGTCTGATAGGAAATTAACGTATATAGGTTAATATAAAAGCTCATACCGTTTCTTGGTTGGTTGAAAACAGGGTTTAAATTCACCTCATGATGCTGGAGGTCAGGGGAGAAATGATAAGTTAAAGGGATAGTTCACCCCAAAATTAACAATTATTTACTCCCCTTCATGTCATTACAGACCTGTGTAACTGGAACATAAAAGATATTTTGAGGAATGAAATGGAACTCAATGGAATGTTGGTTACCAACGTTCTTCCAAAAATGAAAGAAAACCTTACAGGTTTGGAATGAAACGAAGGCGCGTAAATGATAAAATTTTCATTTTTGGGACTTGTGGAATCAATCAGATTTATTCTAAATATTTGGTTTGGTTGTTCTGCCCCAATCTGTTCATTGATTTTTAAAGGAAACAATGCAGTTTATGGTGTAACAAAAGACCTTTTTGTTTGTGTAATGCATGATTAATACTACAATAAAGTATTTTTTCTAGTCTTCCAAAAGTTCTGATCAGTTTGAAGAGTTTTGATGAGTTTTGTAAGGTTTTTGATTTACTACGAATCAACAGATTTTAAAGATTGTACCACATAGCAAAACAACTGTTGAAAAGTAATGTACATAAAATGTCTATAATAAATATTAAATGGTGTATCTGTATATGCAACATGCCCCTTGTCTCGACAATTAATGCAGCGTTGTATTTATCACGATATTTGATTGACGGGTCATTGGAATGACGATTGCCAAGATTCACGATTTTAATAAAGTTTGTGTTTCTACTGAGAGAGACAAACCGCCTACTACATAAATTAATACACGTGTTATTTGAATATGTTCAAGTTTCTGATGATTCTCAGCCTGTTCAGATGAGGATGATGTTCAGCAGGTCAAGTTGTACAAACACCTTGTCCTTTATTGAGAAGAAAGTAATAAATTAAACAAATGTACAAGCAGTTCAATGCCCCTCACCTCTGTTTTCATTACGTGAGACAGTAAAGCATGCATATGGGAAAGGTACACAGACAATAGGTTCGATAAATACATGAAAGTATAATTTAAGAAAAGGAAAAAATGTATATAATCAAAACGTTAACTTTTCAGCCGTAATTCTCATCGCACATCCAGACATGATTGATTGATTGTGAAAATGTGACGTTATGAATGTACTACAGTGCATGTATATTGTTTGCTACCCCTGGGAAGGACTATATTTTATTATATAACCCAGATCTAAGTGAATGAAATCTGTGTATTTGTGTACTGCCATCAGAATGCATATGAAGGCGCTGTTTCACTTACAATCCTCATCATGACTGCTTTAGCTTACCATCTTGTGCACTACCTTGCATAACTGAAATTGAATCTTCAAGTCCCGAAATTACTATAAAAGAGCCTCTTGTTACAGTGACCCCTCCACAGGAAAAAAAAAGACGTGCCAGAAGCAGCGAATGAATGTTTTTTTTAACCGGGAACATAAAGAGAAAGACTATAAATCACAAATAATTACATTCTCCACATTATAGAGAGGTTGACATACAATACTGTGTGTTACATTCTCAATTGAGCTGTAAAATCCTTTGGATGAAACGTACCAATACCTTTATAACAAAACCATTCAAATCCCTTTTTCTACAAAAGACGAAGGTGATTTTTTTAATTCACGCTTGCCCTTTTTTCTCCTTCCTTTCCTCCACTTCTTACTTTCTGTTCTTGCACTCAAGCAGTTGCGCTGTCTAATTGAACTCTGTAAAGTCCCTGCAGATGCCCCGTACGATGGGCTGCTGGAACTGCGCAAGGCCGGTGAACTCACGAGTGAAAAACACATGGCTTTCCTTGGGCTCGGACGCCATCGCCTTCAGATCTTCCATTGGAGCCCAAGCTACGCCCACTGTGAACACAGTGATTCCTGTGAAGAAACAATAAGTACATGGTCAATATTTCATCACACTTAAATGTTCTAGATGTTTAGACCCCCACCTACACCCTTACCACCTCAGGGACCATCACTATAAAAATAAGGCTAGATTTTGTTGGAAACACTTAATTATAACTTTAAATAAGAACATTATCTTCTCTACCGACCCCCTGGACCTTCAGGGGCCTGCAAACCCTTGGTTGAAAACCAAGGTTCTAGATGAAATGTCAGTGTAAAAAGCGTACCCTCCCTCTGGGCGGCCATAGCCGGCCCTCTCACATCATCATAAGACTGTCCATCAGTGATGATGATGAGGAAATTCTTGTTGGGGCCTGTGCGGGGTTTAAAGAGACTCCGCACAGCAAAGTTGATGGCGTCTCCAGTGGCCGTTCCTCCGCTCATGTACGGGATGTTCTGCAGGGCCCTCAGAGCGTTATCTTTTGAGGTGTGGTCATTGAAATTGAACTCCATCCTTTGGTCGTAGGTGAACTGAATGGCACCGATGCGAGAGCCGATGTCAGAAATGTCAAAGTTGCGCGAGATAGAGAGAAGAAGGTCCAGAACGAGCCGAAAGTTCCCATCGCCTACACTGCTGGAGCCATCAATCAGGAAGCCCAGGTTCACTGAGTTATAGCATGTCTTGCTGCAGAGCATCTGATCGATGGAGCAAAGTTTATGAGCTAGTGGCTTCACAAACTTGTTGGTGCTGAACCAGCTGGGCATGGTGAAGGTGAAGAACTCATTGTCCTTGCACACTGCCTGTGAGATATATGTCGGTGTAAATAGATTTCAGCAAACGTGTTTTTTTCCCCATGAATTCATATGTGAAATATCTTACCTTTCTCATGAAGTCTTGCTCGCTCACCAGGCTCATCTCCTCAGGGGCAGGTTTGGCGACAGACACAAAGAAGATGTTAATACCAGACTCTCTGGCTAAAATTGCCGCCTCCTCCACATTATCAGAAGGCCACCCATCGACAAACACCACAATGATCCGAGGGTAACCTCTCCGAACACCAAAATCCGGATTGAAGAAGTTCCTCACAGTGTGTAGTATGGCCTTACCTGTGCAAAAGGCAATAGCTCAAGCTTGCCAAGTTCTGCTTATTGAAGCCAAAACATCTTCAATATTAAATCAGCCCAACAAAAACCATTAAGGAATGAGTTCATTACAAGATATTCCATATAGACACTATCTGTAACATACTGTCAATTATCAAACAAAAGCATTTTGACTGTGAAAACAAGTGAAAAACGCATTTACAGTAATGCATTTACAATGGGAGTCCATCTGCCTTTCGAAGGGTTTTAAAGCACAAATGTGAAAATTTTCGCATGCTACACTGTTGTACCAGTAGGCAGCAACAAGTGCTAGTCTTTTTGAGTCATTGATTCATTTATTCAACCAGTTCTACAAAACTTGATTTCTATCAGGAACAAAACAAATGACTGCCTTTGAGTAACTGAATCATTCACTCAACCTATTTGTTTAAAAAAACCGCTCTTTTGTTCAGGAACAAGTTTATGACCAATTTATTGAATCATGTACTCAACCAATTAGTTCAAAACACTGATGTGCGTTTCCCATAGATGCACAAATGCTGTGGTTTCATTTGGAAGTATTTTCTTTCGCAAAAATAGGCAAAGTCATTGGTAACACTGAAAACAGGGTTTTCCTTTCATGTTGACTTTCTGATTCTGCCATCGTTTACTCGCATTCAAGTTGAATTTCTTTCTTCTGATGAACATAAAATATTTTCCCATTGACTTCCATAGTATTTAGCTATGAAGTCAGTGGGGACCAGCTACTGTTTGGTTGCCCACATTCTTATAAATGTATTATTTTATGTTTAACAGAAGAAGCAAATTCTTACAGGCTTGGAACAACTTGAGGGTGAATAAATGATGAAAGAATTTTCATCTTTGAATGAACTCTCTTTAGTTGTTGTACTTTCAAAACTGTGTGTATTTCAGCATGTATTCTGGGGACTTATTAATTTCCGTCGTAAGTGCATTACTGTGAATTGCCATTTTTTTTTCTCTTTTTTTTTTTTACATTTCCAAAAAATAATAATAATTATTAAAAAATAACATGATTTAATTGATATGCTAGGTTAATTTCATCCAATAATTTAAAATGTGAATAGAAAGTGAGGTTATAAACCTGTATTGGTATTGCCCCCAATGTATGGGATTTCTTTGATGGCAAAAGTCAGATCTTTGGCTGTTGTATAGTTTGACAAGTAGAATTCCGTTCGAGGTGTCTCACTGGAAAGACAAACATGAAATTATACTCACTGACAAAGAAAACATTGCTAAACAACTGTGAAAAACAACTTGTATTTGCACAGATCACCTGGTTTGCACCACTCCTACATGAGGACCTGGTGTTCCAACCTTCAGCATGGCTACAAGTTTACTGACAAAGTTCTTCTGCAGGTTATACCGCCGCTGTCCAATATTGTAGCTGCTATCCAGCAGCAAAGCCATATCGACGGGGCAATCTGGAACAACATTTACACAGCACTTTCTTGACATGATCATAATTTTGCCTTGACTAACAATTTAAATTGGATTAGAAAATCAGATCATACAGACCCCTGTTTGCTGTTGTTGGAGGAGGAGGCTTCTTCACTGTTTTTTTGACTGGTTTCTTGGCTGCAGTAGAGAAGCAGGGATACTCAGTGTAGACTACACATATCAATTATTTCCAGTTATCTGAACGCTTGTTACCTGCTCCAGATGCAACAGTGGCAGAACTGCTGGTTTGGCTGGACACTTCCAAAGGCAAGCTAATTGTTCCTGAGAAGAAGAAAAAAATAACCTGACAAATTTGTATTCTTAAACTCACTTTAACTCACTTTTGTATTCTATATCATTTTATACACTATATTATTTATATAGAACAACTGGCCTCTCTTTCCCTAAAATTATGACCTAGTTTTACTTATTGAGATTAGTAGCACATCTTTTTTAAACGTTTAGAGGTTCATCAAGAACCATGTATTATGATATTCTGATTACACTAATTCTAATATTATTGTTGTTCAAATTCAATATTAATATAATTATATTGTAAATTATAATTTTCTATTTTTTATTTTTTGGACAGTGTCTATTGTCTGTAAAACACTGCATCTGTAAACAAATCTACAAATTTTAAATCAAAACAGACACTATCATTTGTAATGACGCAGATCGTAATTGTATCTACTCACTGGCTACAGTGAAAGATGAGCTCCATTGGGACAGGGACTGAGACTGGATGCCATGAGCGTAAGAGCTGAGGTAGTTTGTCCTCCCTTGCAGCCCGTGAACCTCCACAGGTCCACCAGATAGACCTATGATTCCTCTGGAAGACAGACAAAAAACTTCCTTGCATTTTGGAGTTTCTTACGTAAGTCCAGAAAGTCAGTAACTTTATCATTACTTCTGTGACTGTACCTGTGTATTGCTGCTCCACATATGCTGGAAATAGAGGCATATACTCCTGAACCAAACACGGACAGACTCCAGAGAGTGCAGTTTGCTGGGCACAGCACTATCTGACGTGTGTCTGGAAGGTCCACCGCACGGGTTCCACAGCTAATTGGTGTTGGAACTAAAAATGTAATAGTAATAATAATACCTTACATTTATATAGTGCTTTTCTGGGCACTCAAAGCGCTTTACATACAAGGGGGGACAATGTACAATGTAAGATATTATGCATGTAATGATTATGTATCTGTCAAATAAAGCAAATATGTTATCAAAAAAAAAAAAAATGTTAACTTAAAAACTATTTTTTCCCCAAATGGCTTCTTTGCTACTATTAAAATTAATACAAAATAAACTAAATTAAAACAATTAAAATATAAGTGTTTGTCATTTGTTACATAAAAATGTAAATAAAGTGGCCCTAACTTTTTAAAAAGATATTTTTGAAAGAAAAAAAAAAGTTATATATTTTCTCTAATGTAACTCAATTCCTTATATTTAATATGAAAAGAGTTGAAAAAAAAGAGAATTAAAAATGGAATTCACTGACCATTTAAATCAGATCCAAATGTGCAACAGGTCAAAGACAGAATACCTGTGGAGAAAAAAAAATAAATAAATATTGAATGCAATGACAATCATGGCATCATGCATCATGGCAATAATTCAGAATAACACAAGAAATGTTCGGAAACAATCACTTTGAACAAACTTACTGCCTACCTAGTACATGAAGTACAGCAAACCACATCGACATGGTTAATGAAGATATCTGTAGAGACAAAACAACATCATACCAGGCAACAATGAATAAACCCCATTTTTCAATCATTTTTATAAAGTTTTTTTATTTTTTATTTTTTTCTAAAAAAAAAAAAAAAAAAAAAAACGAAATCGTCTAATGCTTTGAAATTTATCTTCTTTTTTTTCTTTTATCTGGGTGTTGTAATATTTATTTTGCTCACAGAAGTGAAATCAGATATGATACAGGAAAAATGTAATCTCCCCAGACACATCCATCACAAACAGCTCCTTTGGAACTGCATGCTTCAGTTAATCCACTCACGGATGAGGGAGAAGGAGAGAGAAAGAAAGAATGGAGAAGAAAAAAATGCATATCTGGATATATAAAATAAGCTCTATTAAAAAGCACCAAACAGCCAAAAATCATCAACCTATGAAGATTAAATCCAACTTACAGATATTGTGTAAGATGACGTTTCCTCAGCCTTAAAAGCTTTAAAGAAAAAAAATTAAGTAATTCCGTTATGGATGATATTCCAGAGGTGTCTGAATATTGAGGAAAGAGCTAGTCCTTAAATAATGTCCCCAAAAACCCCAATGATTCTCTGCTGACATCACAAGAGGCGGGCCTTACATCCAAACAACCTGAAAAGGACATTGTTTTAAATTCTCCAGATTTTCAGCCGTTTATATATATAATATGTACTACAGTGTGTACCTTTATTATGACTATATGTTTAACACTGTGTAGCCTAATTTAGCCAGTGATGGCGAGTAAACAAAACGAAGGACTACCGAGAGGAGAATAAACAATAAATGAACGCCACCATGACTGGGGGTTGAAAACTTTACCTTGAACCTAATGAGGTGTAAACAACCTTGTTTCAGTGATACAAACATAATCTAAAAGCACAATCTCATCCAAAATGGTCTGAATGGACCTCAACGTCATTTGAGAAGACCTGACTAAACAGAATAGAGACTTAACAGGTAATGCGTCAAGTATCTAAAAGACTTTCAAAAGACTTTCTGCATCAAAACACCTCTTGAACAAGGCTTATGCTGCAAAAACTGTAAATCATCCATGAAATGTATTTATCTTCAGCATACAGACAGTGCTTAGCATGTGAAAGGACAATTGGGTGCATTAGCATGAGACTGTCCTCCTTTCAAAGAGGTATCTGTCTTCTCTTGGTAACTTTTATGTAATCATCCTACATCAGCTGAACTGTTGACCATTTCCAGGTTTAATCCTGGCAGCAAACGGGAATATGATAGGTTCGTGTTTACTGTGGCATCTCACAACTTATTGGCATTTACTGATTAAGTGCTGTGGAAGTTTGTAGGGGTAGGTGGTGTGCGACAACGTGCTTATTCAGTGCGACAAATTAAAAACTTCTCATGGAATGACACTCAATCCATCTGTTATGAGCCTCTTTGAACAACTGCTCATTGTAACAACTGGGAACTGTCCCAGTGTCTCAATTAATAAATTTTTCACGGCACACAAAGTCTACGACGGCTAAAGCAGCCTTTCACAAGGAAATTCTTGTGAAGGTCATGGTGGCAACATCATGTCTCTCAACCAGAGTGTGAACTTCCATATCAAGTAAAGCTTGGGTAGCTTAGGTAAACCAATAATGAGTCAGTTCCAGCAGTTTAAGAAGCTTACTGATGTTGTGCCAAACTGGAACAAGAACTGGTACTTTAGATTGTGGATAGAAGTAAACGAAGGCACAATCAGGTGGTTGTTAAGAAGGTGAATGAATAAGTAATGAAGCACAAAATGTGAATATTAATGCAACATATAGACAATTATTTCCAATTACTCCCAACATATATAAAGTTTCATTAAATTAAATATTTTCATACTCTATATTCAAACACAACTGTTCAAAGTTTAGGGTCAGGAAGATTTAAAAAAATAAATAAATAAATAATAATAAAAAAATAATACTTTTATTCAGGAAGGGTGCAATAAACTGATTAAAACTAGCAGTGAATACATTACAAATATTGTTACAGATATTGTTACAAAATTTTAGTGTATATAAACGGCTAACCATTATATTTAATAATGACGTCTGAATGTAAGTGCTTAAAAAGTTTTACCATTTTACATAAATGTTTTGTTTGATTTTTCTTGGAGAATTAGCCCAGCTCAAGGGGGAAACAGTGTGTTCCCTTATGTAATAGCATGGGTTTTGTTATAATAGGTTAAGCAGGTGATGATTTCCTGTGATTTGGTATTACACAGAGTTTGTTCCCATTGGGGCAGCTGATGGTCATATGGAAAAGTTGGCTTGACTCCTCTGGCTTTGTGCAGTCAGATGAAAAAGACTGAATTAAGGCGAAGTGACACACACGTTTCTTCCCAGGCCAGCATCTTGCTGTCACGTTTCACACCATGTGAGACTTCATGGGAGATCCGCAGCTTTCGTCCAAGAATGCAAAGACTACCGCTCCGCTCCTTATAAATAGTAGTAACCGTCTAATACTTCGATGGATGTCTCATTTAGGCGACTGTCTTCACCTACACAAATATTAGCCTTGGCTAATGCTGCGTAGACTCGAGCCCAGATTTGTCTGCTGAAAAGAGAAATTTATTTTCCCAAAATAAAAAATAATAATATAAAAAAAAAAAAAATTCATTCTCTATGTTGGAAAATACAATATTTCACGATTAATATAAGAGAGCGTATATATTAGGTTTCTAGTTTTGGGAGAAATATTCTCTTTATGCCATGCTCCACATTGCGAATAGGCCTACACCACAGCAAATGTGATACGTCTCCAAATGTGGGGAATAAGCAGAAGTTAGAAAAACTAGCTTGAGTTTTGTTAAGGTAGTTTTCAGACATTTAATTTGGGTGAGTCTATGTTTTTGTGCACTCCTGCAGTCTCACTCAGCTTTGTAGGGTCATTTATAGAGACCTCCTAATACTCTGTTATGTACTTATCATCCTCCATTAGAGCTAATGGACTTCTAGTTCAGGTAAATGTGTTGTACATTGTAGATTGACAGTGAGTGGCAGTAATATGTCTACACTACCATTCAAAAGAAATTAAAACTTTTTTCAGGATGCATTAAACTGATCAAAAAATAACAGTAAAGACTTTTACATTGTTCCAAAAAATACTGTTTCAAATAAATGCTGATCTTTTGAACTTTCTGTTCATCAAAGAATTTTCATCAAAACAGCATGACTGTTTTCAACATTGATAATAATAATACATGTTTTTAAGCTCCAAAATTCAAATGATTTCTGAAGGATCATGTGACACTGAAGACTGGAGTAATGATGCAAAAAATTCAGCTTTGCCAACACAGGAATAAATTACATTCACAATATTATTGTTTTTACTGTATTTTTGGTCAGTAACTAGTTACAGTAATAATATAATATTTGTGCAGTAACTAGTAGTATAACTAATTACTAATAAGATTTCAGTAATGATATTACAGTTACCATCCATAAAACAGCTAGTTACTTTTGATGCCTCAACCCCTACTGATTTGAAGGCCAACAATTCAAATAATTCCTAGTTTTATTTTCATAATTTTCACGACTCATGAATACATGAAGTCACCAGAGCAGCAGGCAAGCTTGGAATATGGAAAAGAAATTATAGCTACAATTTGCTTCAAGCTACACATGACGATTATTGAGATTAATACAACACTTTTACTTAAAAGTCACTATCAATCACCACTGAGTGTTTGTAATAATATATTGTTAGTAACATTTCAGAAGGATTTTTTTTGGGGTAAGATATGCAATTATAACTTCTGTGGGGCGTGAAGGAAAAGTAATGTAACTAGTAGTGTAACTAATTACTGTTGCCAGAAAGTAATAAGTAATAATATTACTTTTGAACAGAGTAACTACTAAAGAGTAATAAAGTACATTTTCTGAGTAACAAGCCCAACACTGTTTATAAAAGACCTTAAAAACATTTTTAAAAATCATACCCATTAATAATCTAGGCAGTGTATATTGGACATCTCATCTCTTAGCAGATGCACGACTCTCTCTTAGGACTTTCCTCCCATAAATCATAAAATTACACAGCATCACACTGATTAATATTTTCCAGAATTCATTATTTTTCAAACCAAGTAGTAGTCTTGCACCAAAATAAGCATATGGGGTCTGCACCAAATAATCTCCTTGCGTAACAGACCTACCCCCGACACCACTAATTTGAGAGAACATTCACCACAACACCAAGATCCTCTTATTTTGTGACCACCGGGTGGGACTAATTCTCTTAGATGTCATTTGAAGAGGGGACATGCTTGAGTAGAGTGCGTTTGAGTGCTGTGAATGGGGCAGGAGGAGGACATTTCCCACAACAGTAAGATCAGGTCACTGAGGTGTTAGTCATTTCTTTGAGAAAAATCCCAGCTCATATCCAATTTACCACTTGCTCCAACCCTCTGGTACAGAGTTCCCACATAAACTGGACACAAAACACTTTTGTCTGCTTTTTTTTCCTGTATTAGAAAATTAAATGATTAAAGCATGTTATTTATGCATTGAATATAACTGCTATTCAGTACTATTCTGTGTATTTGTGTTTTTTCTGTTCTGTGCCAGGTTATAATTCTTTTGTGACCTACAAGGTCAGATTTGTTTGCTGTTAATCTGTTTGTTCTGAAACCAGTTACTGACCTTGTCTGTTCTTGGAATTATGACTCTGGATTGTTTGACTGTTCCTGCTGCTCTGTTTGGACTCAAACCTTCACTGTTCCTCTGACTACGAGCTCGCCTGCTGCTTTTGAATTATGCGCCTGGATAATGTAAATAAAACACTATTACCTGACTGTTCAGTTCGTTCTGCGCTTGAGTAATTTGTACTCCGTCCTGACATTGCAGTCTGGTCAAACAGGGACGGTTGTGGAGAGACAGGAGATTCTTACTCGGCAGTCACCAGAATCAGTTTGTAAATCCTCTTGCTCTGGTTCCTTCAGTCCATCCTAGAGGTTCACACCTTGATTCCTGCTGGTGCTTTGCTGATTATAGTTTCAAACGATTAAGTTTCAAACACCTCAACAAGTTTAATTGCTGTGAGAGTGAAGATAGCATTACATGAGAAACCAGGGTTATTTTAGTTAACTAAAACCACAAAAAATAAAATATAATAAAATATAATAAAATATTAATAAAAGAGTATTTCAATAACACTGGCAGAGACACCATTCATGAGATCATGAAATCAAACTATTTATCTTTTTATATAATTCTGAAGGAAGGCTGTAGGAAGGTCAGTGCCATTGTTTTTGCATATTGACTTTATTTAATGTTCTCCTGTTTTTGTTTAGTAAGAGAGTTGTTTATTTTCTTATTCTTCAAAAGTTACATTCTTTCCCTCTTAGGTAGTGCATCAATTTATTTTGGCCTTTCTTCTTCCAGAAGTATTTTGTTCCTTCCCTGACGTTATTTTTAAATTCAAGATTGTGTTGGATGTACTGGAATGGGAGAAGAATCTTCAAACATTAAATGTGTCAACAGTTTACAAGCCTCCGAGACAGAGACGAAGTGACAAAAGACCTTTAACCTCGACTTTATTGGATTCACACGATGACCTCACGTTCAACATGAAGCATTTGCAGACGACGTGACTCACTAGTAGCCTGAAGTGTCCTATTCTGCTGTGAATAAGATAACAGAGACAGTGAAGGTACAGTATTATCGCAATATTATTCTCATCATCTTATAAAAACATTCAGAGAACATAAACTAACATAAAAGACAGCTAAAGTCTTCCAGAGTCGCTGGATTTCCTCATTAATCCATGAGGACTGACACTCTTGCCTGACTCTGTTAAAGGCCTGTCCTGGCGTTCTGATTCAGGAGGGCTCTCTGCCTTTCCCTCCTGTATGTTTTCACTTGCATTATGGTCCACTGGCTCATCCTCCTTAAAGCCGTCGATGTTGAGCTGCACATCACCAGGCCGGGCCAATGGCACAGGAGGGGTGTGTCTGTGCGCTGATGAGGGTCTGAGGCAGTAGAACAGAGCCTGCAGGTCCTTCCGGAACTTAGAGCTCATGCCAATGTAGATAAACGGATTGTAGAAACTCGCTGACTTGGCGAAGAGGTTGGCCAGGATGCTGTTGAGTGGGGGTATTTGGTATCCCCAGGCGGACCACATGGAAATGACTGCATACGGGGACCAGGCCAACAGGAAGGCCGCACACAGAATGAGGGAGACCTGGAGAGAGAAAAGCAGTATAACACGTACATGAGTACATACGTTTAGTTTTAAAGGTATAGTTCACCCAAAAAATTTAAATTCTGTCATTAATTACTCATGTCGTTCCAAATCCGTAAGACCTTTGTTCATCTTCGGAATACAAATTTAAATATTTTTGATGAAATCCGAGAGCTTTCTGACCCTACATAGACAGCAACGCAACTGACAAGTCCAAGGCCCAGAAAGGTAGTAAAGGCATCGTTAAAATAGTCCATGTGACATCAGTGCTTCAACTGTAAATTTATGAAGCTACGCATGTGTCGTGGTACTCTAGTGAATAGTGGCGGACTGACCCAGAACAGAAGAAATTGTTGAATAAAGTCGTTGTTTTTGTTTTCTTTGCAGACAAAAAGTATTCTCGTAGCTTCATGAATTTACAGTTGAACCACTGATGTCACATTTTTGATGACATTTCATCAAAAAATATCTTAATGTTCCGAAGATGAACGTGGGTCTTATGGGTTTGGAATGACATGAGGGTGAGTAATTAATGACAGAATTTTCATTTTTGGGTGAACTATCCCTTTAAGAGACTAATGGTAATCTATGGGGCAAATGCTGTACCTGTGTGATGCTGCGTTCAATCTTTTTCTGCCTCTCGCTGATATCTCCTCCCTGACTGAACTTGTGGCTGGAGTTGACAGTTCGGATGATGGAAACATACGTAAAAACTATAACAAATAATGGCACAAAGAAGTTGAAGAAGAAAATGCTGATGACGTAGAGCTTGACCGGAACGGAGTACAGCGCTTGCATCCAGTCGATTTCACACGTCCCATACCCACGAGCTGCAGAAGAATTGAAATTCAGGGATTTCTATTTCAACTTATTTTCAATTTCTAAAGATGGTGAATGTCCTACCTCTGTAACTGCCCCAGCCCAGCAGCGGAGCTCCAGCCCAAAACAGAGAGCACAGCCAGACTGCTGCTATGACCAAGCAGATATTACGCTTGTTGACGTCATGAGCTGAAGGACATGGCAGAAACACTCGCATCAGCACAGTCCTCATAGCGTAATCATGCTGATTTATCTAGTATTTGTGCAGCCAAGGCTAAAGAGCTTTTAAAAAAAAAAAAAAAGCAAAAATAACAGTTCTAGATTTATCAAAAACTCTTGGAAGAACCTGGTTCAACCATTTATTGTTCAGTGAAAGAAAAAACAAACAAGCTTTCCTGGTTTCCAAAATCTGTTTGGGTCAGATCACTGTGTCCTACTGTAAATCATACTATTTCAAACTTTTTAATGTCAAGGACCCCCAAATTGGATGATCCCCTTGCGAGGGACCCCTTTCCTAAAATATAAAGGCAGCTATAAATTTAATGCATAAAGATCCACTTATACTGTGTAAGAAATGAATACATATGAAAAAAATCTCTCACACAGAACATATATTATTATACACATTTACCAAATATAAATTTAGTTATTTATTCTGTTGATTACTATATGGATTGTCTAGTTTACGGATTATTTTAAATAAATTATAATCAGTTAATTTCTGCCTTTAGAAAGCAAAATGAAACTAATAATATCAAATTTGCCTAACATTGTTATTCATAAATGTCTTAAATATGAATGGCATTTTAAAAATAAATAGTAATATATTTAACTAATATTTTACAAACATGTTAAACAAATGTTTTGTAAAATCTACATTTTCCAATCAGTATCTCAACAGACCCCGTAGAGTTTGGTAATTATATGGCACCCTACCCTAAACTCTCTAAGACTCCAATAGTCTGTTGGAACCACACAAAACTTTGAAAAATGTGAGGGAAAAAATTGATTTTGCATAGATTTTGTAATGTAATTGCAGAGCAGCTTTCAATGCATGAGCACCTGGACTAAATGTGGGTACCAGCTAAACAAAGGTATAATAACTCAATAGGTTTGGCCAGGATAGAGCATACCATGTTGAGGCTGGCAACCTTTGATGTAGCGGATGACACTGATGGCTGTCAGTGTGTTGATGCTGATGAGTCCGAAGAGCAGGATTAGGAATCCGTCCACCTGGCCAAGACACAACATCTTATACACTGCAAGCAGGTCTGACATTCTCTGCAAACCTGAGGCAGTAATCGCTCTGACTTGTCTCATCACCAACTAACCAGGCCCTGGGGAACAAGCCAGCAAGATTAGGGGATAAAAGGACACATGGCCGTGTACTTGGAACGACTACAAATAAATCATCTCTTCAGCCCCTCCTGCCTCATAACACCACCTGCCAGACTGAAAAGTGAACACAGTGATGGACCTCTCACACCAGATACTGCGTGATGTTCTCTAAGAGCATTCAATGAAGTGAACTAAAAGGAATCATGCTTAAAGGCACCTGATCATTTGAACTTTGTATCTGAATTCATATGGAGAATCTCAAATTAAATTCTTTTATCACTCATTCCCCCTCATGTTGTTCTAAACCTGTATGACTTTTCTCAGTGGACCATAAAAGTATACATTTCATTCATAGAATGTTTTTGTCCATACAATGATACCTAATGGAGTTCAAAACGAATCGGACTCCTTTAATTTCCACAGTAGAAAGTCATACAGGTTTTACGTGCCATATCATCAACTTACCTTGCAAGTCCAAAACGTCTTTATAAAATAGCCATCATCTCTGAGCACATTGAAAACTTCAAGGATTCCTCGAGAATACCCAAAAATAGCAATGCTGGCATCAGAAACGGCAAGGTTGAGAGTCAAGAAATCCTGTGGATCGAGAGCCTTTTTCTGCTTGGTTAAAAGTAATATTACAACCCCATTTCCAATCCAAGAAAGCCATCCTATCAAAAAAGAAACACAAAATTCACCGATTCTTCTCACATGACATCTTTCAATGTAGCAAAACCCAATAAGAAACAAATCACAGTAATGTACAGAGAATTCAATGCAATCACACCAGACTAATTACCTAGTATCACCAAATAGACCCCAATAGCCGTTTCTCCTCCATTCGACACTCTGTAGACTGTAACATTTGAGGGAAGAACATTGTGGATGTCCATCTTCAATGAAAATCTTTAGGTTGGACTCATCTCAGGGTGATGTTTGCTATGGTTCACAGTCTTGCTCTCTTCATTGGTGGAAGATGAAGCAGACCAGACCGAATACCCTAGATCTACACTGAAGCAAACAACTGAACTGTAACAGAGCACCAGTGTTGACCGAGACTAGGTGTAATCTCCTTATCTTGTTAAAGACTTTAGAGACTGAGATTTTTGGGACAGTTCTCATCTGTCACCAAACCACTTAAGGCATTTACCTCTGCTGTTGAACTCACCCGGCGTCAATAAGATCGTGATGAGGGATATGATGTCTAAATCTATGCTGTTGACCCACTCAAAGTAGACTCAAAGAAAGAAAACAAAGTGCAATTTGTGCGTAAGACTTTATTGTCGGGAATCTTTAGTATTGAATTAAATAGTATAGGAAAACAGTATAAAGTACATGGAATATGAGTTATTCTGAAGTTAGAGGGGTTTTAATGAAGTACAACTGAAGAGATCTTGATTCCAGTTTCGAGAAGGGTGGATAACTGGACTTCAACGCTCCTCCTATTTCTGACCAAGCTGGGAGAGCTGTGAAGAAATAAATGGGTTTAGTCTTAACTGCTCTGATACCAGAACTGGGTAGATTACTTAAAAATTGTAGTCTGTTGCGGATTCCAAATTACATGACAAAAATTGTAGTTAGCAATGTAATCCATTATATTACACATTTCAGGTAATATAATCAGACTACTTTTGGATTACGTTTAGATTACTTTTGACCTGACAGTTTGTTTATGACATTGATTTAAATAGAATCGTGTACCATATTGATAGAAAAAAAAATACAAAGAGTAGGGAAAAAATATTCCAATCATTTGAATTTTATAGCATAAACTGCATTTAACATGACATTATGTCAAGATTTCCCAAACTGGGGTTGGTGTAATAGCCACCTGACTAGTGACAGGTCTGTGTGTGACTGTCCACAAAACTGGAAGACTTTCTGAGTGTATATAAATTGTACACTATTTTAGAAAGGAACATTTAAACGATGAAAAAGAGGAATTAGGGAGAATCAATCAATTATGAATAATGTATTGCTATTGTGTGAATAATATGTAATCATGTAATAAATAGTAAAGTAACTTATCTGATGATGAGTATTTTAATTTGGAATTTATTCTAATTAGAAGTACTTAATTTTTGGAATCTGATTATGTAATCCAGGTTACATGTAATCAGTTACTACCCAGCTGTGTCTGATACTGCATAATCACATCAATATTTAAACAAAAGTAGGATTACTACTGAATAATTGTTCAGCAAACAGTCAGTGTCATATAAGTTCATGACCACAGGAAGAATTGGGAGAAGCAAGACACACTCCCCTCTTTTTCACTCAGAGCAAAGGGGTAAAAGTATATTAACAAGAAATTGATGTGGAAAAAAAGGCAAAATGTTTAAAAAATATTTACAGAGGGAAAGGCACGTTATGACTTGGTGTCAGCTTTGTTGAGACAAAGTACAACATAGATTTGCTTCAAGCAGCAAAACGCATTCCAAGACACTCAAAGCAGAGTTGTTCCCTCCAACTCAACGATAATCAGTTGGGTTTTAGAGCAATGAATTGCAAAGCATCTGATTTTTCACTAAATTGTATATGAAAACGTTAATGAATTTGTATTTTTATCTGGTGACTGACATTTTAAACGTTGCATTTAAAAGTCCTGTTTTTTATATAATGCATTTCATGTAGGTTTACTCAGCAAGGGAAGTGATCATACCTGTTTCATGAACTGGGCTGCATTGAAAAGCTCACTACAGCCATAAAGAACTCGCTTCCCTTGCCTGGCCTGTAAAGAAGGAAATCATTACACTCATCTTCATAAGCAAACCAAGTTCTTGTAGCACATTTTACATGTCAGAATGTGTGCAGCCATACCTTTGTGTAGTCAACAAGATTTTGATACTCTATGTAATTGCCCCCACCAACGACAAACACGATGGCCTGTGAAATGAAAATCTGTCATCAGCTGTTCAAGCCCAATAGCACGTGAAATTCAATGCAAGCTGTACAAACAGTCGGTATTAAATAAAACCCTGTAATATTTCACTGGCGGACTCAAATGGCTGTCCTACAGACATGAGCTCAGACACTCTGGGCTTCCAGCTCACTTTGTCAGCAGCAAGGCCTAATCTCCACTAGGAACAGAAGGCTATCTGTGCCATAGATTAACCCTGCCAGGTTACAGTGCATGGGCGCCAAACCGTGAAGATAACTTATCAACATCCACGCGGTGCAAAATCACAACCATCAGATATCGGTATTGCTTTTTATACTCACCTCTTGAAAGGGGTTCTTGTTCCTTGGAATGGAGCTGAGGGAGTTAAACAGTTAGGATTAATTCATCATCACCGGCAGAGAGTGAAAATAGCCAATAGTTGTGGAAAGGAAAAAAAACACGACAGATCTTCTTATATTCTAAATATTTTCAGTGGAAAGTTACAGCTTTGGCAAGGATGTGCAGATCCGTTATTTACCTAACTTCAATACTGCCTTATGTGTATGTAATAAAGACACAAGAGATTTCGAATTCCTCTATGGATCAAACGCCTTTAACATAATATTTGAATACAGTGGGACCAAGTCAAACACTGAGATGTATTATTTGAAAATATAAGGAGCCTAGTCTTCGTCTTCGGTGTCCTACCTATCGCTTCCGCGAAGCATCTTAGGATCAAAGTATCTGTAGTCATCCGTCTCCTACAAAAATCACAACGCATAACATTAGGGATTACAGAGCGTGTAAGTAAATTAAGGATGAAATAACACTCAGTGCACCCTCCCCACATCACCATCTCCTAAAAACCATCTCATCTATCTACATTAAAAGCTTATCAAGATCTAATACTTCCCAGCAACCATTCGTCTGAGAAAGTTCAAGAAGCCTCAAACAGTAAAATGTCCTCCAGTTTGACTCAAAAAGCAAGATTATCATCGCTCTGCTTTGAAGAGTCTCGACACAAATTGAGGAGAGCTGTCTCTGAGGAAGAGGCCAATGGCCTCCTACTTCCTCATCCTCCGTATCGGATGGGCCAAGCCTGTCTCTTCCCCCACGGGACCTCAGTCAGCCCAGCCTGGCAGGCCTGGCGCACTGGCGCATACTTCATTCTGGGAAGAAATACTTTGCCGTCAACTCACAGAAAGAAGAGCGTCGCTGCACTTCCAAATGGAGAAATGCTCCAAATTTTTCTGCTATCGGTTTACCCTCATCGGGTAGCAAAGCTCAATATTAATATTGAGTGCTTAACACACTACTGAAACCTTGTCGCACAGGCCCATCTGACGAGCGGCAGAGGCAGAAGATTCTGTAGCGCTCAGCCGCCCAGCTTCCCCAACAACAGCCGTATTGTGCAGGGCACTGAAATTCCAGTAGCTGAGAAAATGATAATACGGTTATGTTCATTTCAAGTTTATGGGCCGCAAAGGGGAAGCATTTCCAGTCAGTAAGGGGATACGACAATCTGTCCACCCCAGCTTTTGAGAGCGAGAAGATCAGAGGGACCCTGAGGGTGTTTCAGAAGGAAATAAGGTCTTTATGTCAAGGAATGAGAAGGCCGCTGTTACACAAACGAATGATTGCAAGAGCTAATATGTCAGCTAGCTGTCTCCATTACAGTGCTTTATATTTAAAACACGTTGGGACAGTTCATGGAAGGGTGCTTAGAGAGAATTCAAGACGTCTAAATAAAGAGGAGTCCTAGAAGTCATATTACGATGGCACTGTCAAAGATTTGCCACATCATCTCTTCTGTGGTAATTCCACATTTATAAAACATCAGCATCAATCATTCCCCACGCATCGTCCTGGCAGTTAGTTGATTTCAAAGCATCGGGAGAAATTTTCAAAGCAGAATTTTCCTTCAAGGCTATCCAATGATAACTTGAAAACAGCCAGTGTGTTCAAATACCTGATGCTTCATATACAGACATTTTGCAGACAATGAGATCCTCGAGCGTAGCAGAACACAATCCCATTATCAATGAAATAGCTTCGGCTGCTGTAGAGACGTCCCCTAGTGTTGTGCACGAGGGGTTTGTACCTTTGTTCTGCCTCACAAAGGTGAAAAGCCCAAATGGACTGCTTCCAAATCCCTCAGCCCTAGAAACTTAATACATTGTGCTTTGGGTTCACTCACTAGAAACCCTCTCCCTCTCTCTCCACAGGTGTTCCTCTGGCTGAGACAGTCGCATTAACCGTGCAGCTCAGATTGCCTGGATTGAAGTCTCGGCACACTCAAAGTGCCTTTTCAGTGCCTCGTTCAGGGCAAATTCAGTGTCCCATAGCGCTGCAGTGTCATACGCATTAATCCGCAGTGGGAGGTAAAGCAGTCAGCCTTGGCGATACACAATACTGTGTGTCCACTGGACACAAATACACTAAAGACCTTTAAACATGTTTAGATTTAGGCTTTAGGCTTACTGTAAGAGTTTCATACTAATATATCAGCAAAACTTGCTTAATATGTGTGCTTGTGAGGGAGAAGATGAAAGGATGTGAGGAAAGGGAGAAACAGACAAGGACGCTCACCGAGTTTGACTTCATTTCCATCAAGTTGTCCAAGATGCGAGTAACCGGCAAGTTCTATGAGAGAAACAATTGAGAATCATAATAAACCCATAAAAAACATAAAAAAAAGAGATTTACCAGATGCTTTTAATCTAAAGAAACTTAGAAATAAGCAACATCACAAGCAATTTATCAAACAAAAGCCAGAAGCACCGCAATATCAAATATGACTAGTAGAGAAGCTGGAGCAGAAGTAAAAAACAGAAAAGAGTTTGTGAACATTCTGGAAAATGCTGTTTGCTCACTGACCATTAATACATCACCTTTATTTCCCCAAAATTATTATTTTTGTTTGTTAAGGAACTTTATTTTGGTAATGTAGTTTTGGTAGTGTTTCTTAGGTGTTCAGTGTGTTTTTAATGCATTGTTATAGGGCTGTCCTTGCTAGGGTATGTATACCAAATCCATCAGTTCTGGTGTACCTCAAGGTTCTGTCTTGGGTCCTCTTCTTTTCACTATTTATATGTTACCAATTTGACAAATAATCAAACACTATGTGTTTACTTTCCACTGTTATGCTGATTACATTCAGATTTATTTTAGCACACCTTCCACCTCAGTGTTTCTTCCGTCTAAATTAACAACTAACAACATAAATTGTACCTTGTTATGAACATGTTAATCTAAATCCTCTTTGTTTGTATCTCTAACCTAACTTTGTAAGCGACCTCTGTATATTACTTTCAGCCCTTGGTATGTGTACTGTTGATGTTTATTTGGTTCTGTTCCTTAAACCTGTCTTTGTGAAGCAATCTTAGGTGCTGGAAAGGTGCTATATAAAAGTAAAAATAAATAAAAAATAAATAAATTACATTGTGTTCGCATTCAGCCTCAAATTTTTTTTTCCACTAATTTGTGTACAAATTTGTGACACTGGCCCGGGATTTTGTTTCTCGTAGAAAAAGAAATGCAGATGATGGATCAACAACAACAAACTACTTGAGACTGCAAAAACAACAGACGCCCATGTTGACAAATGCTTATGTGAGGGGGAAAAGAGATACCTGCAACTCCAGTTTAAAGTACAAAGACATTTCAGTCGGCCATAACTTCAGAGGAGACACTAGACAAGGAGGAAACTGTGTGCATTTGTTGAGCGCCTGTGTTCACAGACACTATTATATGGAGTGTACTTTGAAAGGCTATGTGCACAGCTGTATGCATACAGTAAAGGTTTATGTTGAAACTGCAGTATAATTTGACATGGGTGTTTTTTAGTACATTGCAATTTCTAGGGTGTTTTTTTTTTTTGTGGTATTTTTAGAACACTATGTTTTTTTTTTTAGGTGATTTTAGCTAATTGCTATGTGGTTAGTAGGCTGTCTGGGCATTTTTAATGCATTGCTTACTATGCTTCTTAAATGGGCTGGGTGTTTTTTCACATCAACACGCAGTTGCTGTGGTGTTCTGGGTGGTTGCCAAGTAAAAAGAGCCCAGCCTTTGTGATATTCTGGTCCTTAGATACTAAGACCTAGGTAAATACTTACATGCTGCTTCAGGACCAGATTTTTTACCCCCTCCATCACAAACTGGGAGCCAGTGTTCATCACCCTTGAGAACAGTCTGAAAGATGACAGGACATTGCATTCAAAACAAATATGGCATCAACAAAAGGATTCATATTTTGAGAATGAAATTTATAGTAGCTTCATACCCCATTGGTTTCACTCCACTGCTCCCGTAATTGGCTGGCGTTGCAGCCATCTTGGTGAAAGCTCTGGAAAATAGGTTATAATAGTTGCAGCACTACTGTTCTCATCTTTCTACTAAATTTAATGTAGTAACTAGGCAAATGTGACAGTGTGTTATGTTGTGTTTGTTGACAATGGCCAGAACTTACTTCCACTGCTTAATGTAGTTAAGTGAGGATAAGTCGCAGCCTGCATCAACCAAGGCTCTCTTGTACTGTTCTAGATCAGCCTGAAAAGAACAAAATGTCTTTATTTATTCAACACTCAACTCTCAAAATCCAACAGTTTAAGAGGATCTGTTTTTATAGAATGAAGGATGACTTATAGCTCACAAGCCATAAGCATTCATCAGGGTAAGGAGAAACTCTAGTTCCTGTTAGAGATAGTCTCGTCTATACCACATGAGTGAGAGGGCCATTTTCATGTCACCAACCTCATTACAGCCTCAGAAAACAAACAACAAAATGACTGTTTTTGGAGTTTAAGCAAACGCTCAGCCAACAATAACCTACGCTGGTTCAGGAGGACACAGATGAAAGAAAGGATAACCAAAAGACGTGGAAAAATAGTTAAAACTCTGAGCACACTATTCTTTTTTGGAAAGTCAAAGCTTTTGCAGCCTGCACTGATAAACATAATAGAGAATGACAGTCCTTGCCCACAGTACAGGCCAATGCGCTTTCTCCAGGGTTGAAATGTGGTCACTTGGACATTGTCCATCTCAGCTTGGTCCCACGGGTCCGTCCCTTCGGAAGTGTACACAAGAACTCAAAAATGTCATTTGTATAGCCGTTTAAGTAACATCCCACAAAAGAGATCTTGCCATGAGCTGAACAATCCTGCTTTATCAAGGTACAAGAGTAATAACACTTGGCCGTGGCATCAAAGAGTGTCAGTGTTCCTCAAATCTGCGCTGCATGTGTCCCAAAGAACAACAAGGCTTTTGAAGACAGTCTGAAAATACAGTTTAGGAACCCGGGCCGAGCTTCATAGGGAAAGGACAGAATGTTTTTGGCTCCATGTGTCCCCAAACAATGAAATCCATGCATTTGCCACTGATTATAATAAATTGTGGTGTTACCGAAAGCGCACATCAGGGTAGCCCACCGCAGTCAACCTCAAATCTACATTTTAGGATTATTTATCTAGGACTCTTAAAGGAATATTCTGTGTTTGGTACAAGTTAAACTCAGTCGATAGCAGTTGGGGCATAATGTTGATTTAATTTCCATTTGTCCAGTCTTTTAAAAAAAAAAAAAAAGATGGAAAAATATGGGTTAAAGCGATGTTTCACTAATACAGCCACGAAACGTGCAACTAACCTTTGATGTAAAAAGTTACATCCAATTTCATCTAATCCAACATTATGCCTAAAACCACTGTAAAAATGACAGCTCAAATAATACAAGTGTTTTAACAGAACAGTTAATGGATGTGCTTTTATAAAATAGTAAGTTTACACTTTAAACTCAAAAATTGGTGCATCACCATAACCTTCATTTTTTGCTGTTTTTAAAGAAGTTTTTTGGGTGGTAATCATTATTATGCCACAAATTAACTTATCCTGAAACCGGATTGTTCCTTTAAAGATGCTATCACATGAAGTTTCTTACAGGATATAGCTGACCATGATGACTATTTCTAGTATGAACACTCTTTGTTCGTGACCGTTGTGTGGAGCCTTACCTCAGATGGGGGCTGCTGGGAAGTGATGTAGTAGATCAGAAACAGCCTCATCTTATCTTCTGCTGTTCCAGCTACCAATAAGAACAACATTCATACAATCATTATGCAAATGCATACAGTTACTTTAAATTCCGGAACAACTAGAGTTTGTTAGTGTGTGTTTTTTTATCCTCGCTATTGCTGAAACATGATCAGAAAATCAAACATTGTACTCATCGGAACAATAAAGCACTGTAACACTTGAAAAATAACTGATCATTATCATTACAGTTAGTGGCCATTCCTGCGCACTCATAAGAAACCCATGAACCTACAGAGGACCCTGTGGAGATCAAGAAACTGTGTCCTCTTGAAACCTCACAATGCTGGCAGGAGAGAAAACAAATCTCATCCTGTGGTAGCATCACAGAGAGCCTTTAATGCAGACCGCTTCCCCCTAGGGATGTGATGCATTTCAGTCCACTAAGCTGGAAAAATGACTGGATGAGGACGAGGGGTGGGATAGGCTCTCATTAGGGGAAGGGGGTATGAGTTACTCATTCAATTAGTTTCGTTTGATCTCTCAGGATGGGGCTGTTCTTGGTAAAACAAAATTTTATGACAGTAAGGCAGTATGCCATGCTTTGAGGGATATAGTGGTGTTTGGATTACGGTCAAGCTCAAAGAGCAGCTGACGAGTCAAGGCTTATTAAAGCAATAAGCCACTTGAGGCCAAGCGTGACAGATTTTACCACAATTATGTGGTGTTGTCAGGCAGAATGTGTAGATTGCTATGGTTGCCAAGCCACACATTAATCAAAGATCCTATTATTATCATCATCAATATTATTTCTATTACCTAGCATTATTATTATTGGTTTGTAGCAACTTGTGTTGGTAGCATAAAATTCAAATATCAAATATTTTGGCTATTTTACAACTGCTTCAAACAGGGCTCATCCAATCAGATGCTTGAGCACCACCAGGTTATTTATTTGCACTTCATGTGGGATTTTATTTTTACCAGTGGGCTTTGTATAAAAGATCAGGGAATTGAATAAAAGATAAATGACAATGTAATCTAGGGCTGCACGATTTGGGGGGAAAAAAAACGAACATCAGTTTCTCTTATAAAAATTGCAATTGCTATTTAAAATGCAAAAAAAAGTGATTAAACATCAAAATGACTATGAAATAATAATAGTAATAATTCTTACTAAATAACATTTAAAATAAAGTACTATTATAATATCTCAAGGTAAAATAATACAATTTTATATTTAAGAAAAATAATAATAAAAACTGTAAAATTATAACTGATATTTCTTACTAATTTATTTTATTTTAAAAGGAAGCCTTTAAATCTTCTCAGTTTATACAAGTTTGGGAAGATAATTAGTGCATTGTTGCATTCCCAAATGCATGTTAATAAGTGACTCATACTCAGAGATGAGTTCTTGTGGAGCAGCATTTACTACCAGCCGAGCTGCTCTGACAGGAAACGGTAAAAAATTACTGACATGAAAAATCACAACCAAAAAAAAAAACAAAACACTGACCTGGCCAATTAAAACAGGATTAAAATCTAATAGAGGTTTTGGTAATTATTGCATTACCACCTCCTCGTACAAACATAATCCATTTCAAATAGTGCTTAGAGATGGAACTGATGACACGAATAGCCTTGAATGCTTAACTCAAGGAAGACTCACCATCAGGATCACTGATAATGTCCAGCAGGGATTTATCGAGTGTGGACTTGCTCATGAGTTTCTCCTCATACTCAAAGTACACATCAAGCTTACGGCTCTAAAGACAGAAAGGCAAATTTAGAAGAGAAATATGCAGCTCAACCTCACAGAAATAATACAATGTGCTGAGATGTAACCCAAGAGATGAAAAACATTTCTCTCATGAAGCACTGACCTTGATGTGGTCCAAAACTGCTGTGGCAACGTTGGTGTGGAGGTCAATAAGTCTCTTCTTTTCCAGGAGCTCAGGAAGAGAACTGTTTAGAGAGAGGAGCAGGTTGTTATCCTATTCTACACGTGTAGGGTCAGGCAGAGGTACAGCAGTAAGCCTTTGTGAGTACAATGACTAATTCATATGTAAAACAGCTCTTGTGAAATATGAGACAAGTACTGGATGAAATTAGATTATATCAGGATATATTTCATATACATAATTGAATAAAAACTGAAATACTGGATGGGAGGTTTGCTTTGTTTTTTTATGGGACAGATCAACAAATAAAAAATGATTTCACCTGCCATTGTCGGCCAGGAAAATCCATGTCTTTTGAGACAACATATTTAAATATTAAAAATTTTGTAATATATTATATTATAATATTTATTAAAAATTGTTTATATGCTTAGCCAAATATTACATATTACATTTCTTTATTTAAAAATATATCCATTATTATTAATGTGCATGTAGATAATTAACATTTTCAATACATCATCCTGTCCCTTCACAAAAATACTTGATTACTTCATTTTTATGAAGAACTTCTCACCTGACGGCTGAGGTAAGTTTAGCAGTGTTATCTGACAACATACTAATGGCTCCGTCATCCTCCCCTTCTAAGCCCTTTGGGGAAAACACATGTATCTGTGTTAACCAGCATGCAAAAATTCCATCATATACAATTTAGCATTAGCCTTATTAACCTACCATGATACTCTTGAGGTGTTTAACCTCATCCTCTTGGGCTCTATATGTATCTAGTTCCTCCTGCACGGCTTCTGCAACCTCAGGAAATGGACTGAAATGATGAACAGAAATGAATTAAATGCTTTCCTTGCTGAAGAGGCTAAAAATAAATTACATTAATCTGTTGTAAATAAATCTGTATAAACTGCTGGATACAGTCCTGAAAGCAGGAATGAAACTAAAACATTTTCCAAAACACAGAATTGATGATATTTTGCAAAAATTAGCAGTAATATAAAATTAGCAAACGTTCTTAAATATTAACAAACACAGTGACATCTGACAAACCATCTGACTGAATTATGACAACTAGGGATGTTACCTATCAAACGTTTACACACTTGAAAATACAGTTGGTTTATTGACTGTCCTTAAAGTGCCCCTATTATGGATTTTTGAAAATTACCTTTCATGCAGTGTGTAACGCAGCTCTACGTGAATGAAAACATCCTACAAAGTTTAAAATCTGAAAGTGCACCGTGTATAAAGTTATTATCTCTCAAAAGAAAGAGTCGAATCATTGAAACGAGTCGTTTTTAAAACAAATCCCAAGTCGTTTCATGTTGACGTCAAAATGAAACATTAGCATACTGTCCGCCCACTTGCAGACCTGGGAAAACTTGGATATTTGTGTTGGTCTGAATGAAAATGCAAATTCATTCTTTGCCACTAGATGCAGCTTTTGGAGCGTTAAAAGCTCACAAACAATGCTTTAAATGAAATCGACCAATCAAAGGATGGGTTTGGAAAAATGAATCGTTGAACAAATTGTTTGGGAGTCGTTGAGCAAATAAGGTAAAAATAAATGCATATTATAAGAAAATGAAAGTGTTTTTTGACCTTGCATGCATGTCAACCTGTTGTTGGGGACTCCCAAAACCAAATTATGAACCTTTCATAACCCATAATAGGAGCACTTTAAAGGGACAGTTCACAGAAATATTGAAAAATTCCAAACCTGTATGACACTCACACAATAAAAAAATAAACTGATTAAAAAAAATTGTAACCAGACCAATTTGGTGCCCAGTGACTTCCATTGTATGGGCAAAAAAAAAACCAAAAGCCACCCGTT
The DNA here is from genome assembly GCA_039654775.1 of Spinibarbus caldwelli. NCBI lineage: Eukaryota > Metazoa > Chordata > Actinopteri > Cypriniformes > Cyprinidae > Spinibarbus > Spinibarbus caldwelli. The sequence continues at coordinate 15,707,560 of CM077251.1, forward strand.
TGGAACAACATGAGGGTGAGTAAATGACGACAAAATGTTAATTTTGGGTGAACTATCCATTTAATCAAAACAAGGACAGAATGAGGTCTTTGGAAAGCACCATCAGACATATTAATTTACAGCGGACATAAAAAAGTTACATAAGACATATTAATTACACAGTCATCCGTTGAAAAGCTTTCAAATCAAAATACTAGAATTAAAAAAATAAAATAAAAAAAAACACCCAAAAACATTTGTTAATGCACAACAATGACCTCCATTTGGATACATGAGTTTTACCAACAGTAGATGTTTACCTTCCTTTGTGTTTTTGCCAAAATTTGTCAGCAGCAGTTAGATCATAGCTCTTCTTGTTTTTCTTTTTTGGTCGTGCTCCAGCTGGGCTGGCCTCTGACCCTTGAGGCTCCTCCACACTGACCCGGTTCAGGTGGAAGTCCTGATATAGGGGATAAATTGGTTAGGCAAGGCAACAGAACTGAATCAAAACACAACACAGGACCTAAAATAACATATATGCCAGCTTTTACCAATACAGAATAAAATCTCTCAGAATACAGCTGCCATACAGGGAACTGAGACGGCAGAAGCCTTTATGAGACGGTAGGAAAAAAATACCCAAAGGATTAATGATCACTGGCACAAAAAGCAACCCAGCACGTACATTCCACATTTCATGAAACCCCTTTGTCATCCATATGATAACTCCAATAGCTTCATCTTTCCATATGCCGCAACTTGGAACTATTTGCAGTTTCCATTTTGGGAAATAAATTACAATAACACTAGTAGAAAAAAAAGGAGAAATGAATTAATTGCGGGTCATGCAAGTTTATTTTAGGTTTTGCTCACCAGCACATCATGAATGAGAGCCTGATACGTCCATGTGTGGTGGAGAGGAGTCGCTAGATCCAGGTTACGATCAGCAAGAACAAACAGTGGCCTCTGAAAACTGTGGAAGTGGTGGAGGGAAAGAAGGGATATTTTTATGGCCCAATACTAAAACCTTTCTCTGCGTTCTAGATCTCTTTTAAAGTGTCCCAGTATAAGACACTTGACTATCTATCTATCTGTCTGTAGGGATTTGTGTCTTGGATAAGGTATTTGCAATAACAATATTAAGATCAAAGATTTATAACTTAAACAAATATATATATATATATATATTCTTTTAAAATCAGTTATATGGAGGTGTGTGAGACTGTGAGTGTGTTTTTGCTCCACCTGAACTGGCCAGTGCCCATGGTGTCTCCGGTGAACAGGCTGTTACGAGCGTCTCGCAGATTCTCTCTCAGTTTCTTGTCAAGTTTCTGAGAAAAAAATGTTAAATCAACATTACTAATATTCCAGTAGAAACAAGTTGTACAATATGTATAAAATAAATTAATCCAATAAACCGAGCGACCGGTGTTAATTTTGTCTTATATTACAGTGAGACATTCTTTTGCTGAAACTAATCATCTAAAAGCTCTGCACTGAAAGCGAGCCGAGGTTGGACCGAATCCCATATACGAACAAAGAGGAATTTTGTACCATCAGTAAAAGTGAATTAAGCTACAGTATCATTTTGCAGATTGTGCACAGACTATGAAATGTACAAATGCACTGTAATGCAGAGATTAGTGTAGGAGCTGAGGTTATAATCAAATGACCAAAGCCACTCTATAACACTCTATTCTAGAATTTATAAGCCCCTTTTTACAGAACAGAAGAAAAAGGTGTCTCAGACTGGACATAATGAAAGTATCAGAGGAACATTAAAAAACAGATGAGTCTCTTACCACAGCTACCATTTCGGCAGCATTCCCTCTTGGACATCGGATTATTGGGACAGCACCTATGATAACAGGAAAGCTCACTGTACTGCCAATAGGAGGGTGCATTAAATATCTGCTCACAAGCTCCCAAGACACACAAAATCACATTTCAAAAACAACAATACAGTCTTCATCATTGCACTTAATTTGAATTGTGACATTTCTTTCATATACAATTCTAGTAGTCATGTAGTAAGTAAATAGACCTAACTGAAATATTCAATGGATTATCTAAATATTTTCACCCTTTGAGTGATATACAAAACAATATTAGGAAGGTTCTGCCACCCAGTGGCTCTTTATGACAGTTGAGAGTTAAGCTAATGGTTGTAATGTGAGAATTATTATTATAAAAAAAAACCCATGCTCTTTAATTTTGATTAAATACCAAGTTTTCACCAATCTATAATTTTCAGTTACTTCATGTACCATGAAAGAACGTTGCCTTATTAGATTTTAGCTGGATTAAAAAGCAGTGAACATCCCCATATGAGGAATGGATTGTGTTTTAGCATTTTCCTGCAGTAAGTATTTTCCATTTTTGTGCTGAAATAACTTTGAAGGGTGAATAAGGTTTTTTTGAATGTTAAATGCCAGTTTAATATACAAACAACTATAAGCAAACCATTTATTGTTTGATTCCCTTGAAGAGTGTAATCAACACTGTGGCTCTGATGGGAATACCTGTTTGGCCAAATAATGGCACAGAATATTTAAAAATAAATGTTTCTAACTTATAAATCAATATACAGTGCACATTACTGTTGAAAGCTTGTGTTCAGTAAGATTGTTTTTTTTAAAAAAAGAAGTATGCAATAAATTGTCACAAGTGAAAGTGAAGACATTTCTAATCGTAGTAAATATTTCTATTTCAAATAAACGCTGTACTTTTGAAGTTTCTATTTATCAAGCAACTGTTTTCAGCATTGATAAAAATGAGAAATGTTTCTTGAGCTCACAATAAGCATAGAAGAATAATTTCTGAACTGATTTCTTCAGTGTGACACTGAAGACTGGAGTAATGGCTGTTGAAAACTAGTTTGCATTACAGGATAAATGTGCATTTCAAAGTATATCAAAATTGTAATAATATTTCACAATATTACTGTTTTACCATACTTTTAATCAAATAAATGCAGGCTAAAACATTAAAAAAAATCTTTTGAACAGCAGTGTATATACATGGAAGGATTAAAACTCTGTCATTATTTACCAAGAGTGACAAAAAAGCAGAAGAGACTATCCACTATTGTGTCCATTATGGCCTCCATGTCTGTGTCCATGATATCTGGTTTATTGATTGCTGAGGGTACAGAACAGTAGTAGCATTAATAACATTCAGAATACAAATGAAACTAATACTTCAAGCCACTCTAGCAGCTTACCATGGTAGGAGATGTGTTCTTTGTTTTGATTGCAGAGAATGAACATATCATCTTCAAGTGTGATGAAGTTCAGATACTGATCAAATACCTGAGGAGGAACAGAACAGTCTAATATTTGAACTGTATAATAAATATGAGCAGTACGTTACTTGCCTTCCTTCAGGAATTCACAGAGCTGGTCTGTTTTGTAAAAACAAGATTTTTAAATTAAAATCTCTAGCAAACTGAATCAAATTTAAAACTAACATTCACAATGAACAAATGCGTTTGACTTACTTTGGTCACCAGGTTTACAGCATTAGCTGCTAGAGCAGCACTTGCTATGTCCTCCAACTTGCTTCTGGAAATTGCGGAGATGAAGTTCAGATAGTAGGACTCATATAGTTGGTTTCGGAGATCCTGTGATAGTCAAAATAACTATTAGTTTTGAAACAGTGTGATCTTCATAAATTGTCCTGGAACGGGACTGACAAAAAGACTGAGTCAGTGATTTAGTGAACATATTTACTTGACATATCCTGTCAATGTTCTCCTCTGTGGGCATTACAAAGTAAATGGCAGGAACATCTGGAATGGGGTCGCGATCGGAGTGCAATAAGCTAGAGGAAACAAACAAAAAGTGAAAGTATCATTCAAATCAATTATCTTTAAGAAATAAAATCTTAGAGATCCTTACAGGTGCAGAGTGATGCCCATGTCCCGTAACTCTTTCACAGACAGCAGAGGAGATATAATGTCTTGTCCAAAGCGATCGTAAATAAGAACCTAACAAGAAAAGCAATGGGTAAATGTTCTTGCAAATTATAACTATAAAAGCTGAGCCATGTTTAGAAAACAGCAATGGATAGTGGAAGGGGAAACCTCTAGGTGTGTGTTGAGTACCCTTACCTTCCATACGGGCTCAGCTGTTGTGTTTTTCAAGGGTGGGTCATTGAAGTTGAGCATTCGCTTCAGAGAAGCTGAGGACAGAAACATCATAGAAATATAATACATCAACATTTTAAATCTCTTTTATCACTACTTATAATCATTTATTATCGCAAAGTGACTAATTGTTTCAAAAGACTTGTGTGTGTATGCATAGAAAAGCCATTTTATTAAAAAAAAATTATAATAATAAAATAAAAAAATTATAAATAAAATCACTAAAGCCTACATGCGTTGGCAGGATTTGGCCAATAAATAAATAAATAAATAAATAAAAATCCCATATTTTCCTATTTTAAGATACTGTATTTTATACAGTATCCACACGCTATCTATTTTTAAACAACAAATTATATATTGCCCATTCATAAAGACGAATATGATTTTCCACAGTAGCAGCTGCACAGCAAGCGTCAATATCCATTAATGACAACGTAAGCCACAGAAAAAATAAATAAGCTCACCATAAAACAGTATGCATATAACATAATGATCATGACTATTCTGTGCCACTAAATACTAAGCATAACAGTCTCGTTAAGTGACTTTAACTAGCATGTCAATTCATATCGTGGGTTCCTTATGACAGGTCTGATAGCCGTATATTTCATAAACGAGCTGGTTGGCTATATGTAGTTAACAAGCCACAATTGCTTCTTTATCTAGTCAAGCAGGTTAATCGTCCATTCATCTGATGTTAACCAGCTGCTAGAAAAACAACACGGTTAGCATCCTCAGCTACACTGACAGGATCGTGCAATTTCAACTGTTATGCATTCGGTATTATTGTAATAAAAACGTTTTTAAAAAGCGTTAAGATCATTAATGTAAGTTATATTAACAGTACCGAGTGTTTCGATATAAATTTAAACTTATGAACAAACCTGTCTGTTTTTCCCGGATGGAGGCCGCCATCTTTACTGTTTATGCCGTGAGGGTGACGTGGCAACCGGCGAACCGCTGTCTGCGTTCATGAGCGCGCACGCTGACAGACGATCAGGCTTTTTCGGACACATTTAACTTTTGTTTCACCGAAAAAAAAGACATAATCCTTAAGGGGGGCGTTTTCCCCTACTCTACCTAATGATCTGTGCGTCAAGAGCGCTCAAACTCCTGCACGTTACCGCAATCCTCAACCTTCAGAAGCTGCTTTGCTTTATCCAGCCGAGAAAACGTAGTTTGCGTATCATTCAGTGGTGGGATGTTTTGTTTTTGTTAATAATTCACTGAAAACGCAACGTGAGTAACGTTATCTATTCTCTCCGCCGTTTCAGATGTAATCAGCCTGGCTTTCTTTACATTAGCCCTGTTTTGGACCGATTGCTTGCTGGATCACTGGACTGAAAACGTTCCCGGAGTTTAGCGGCTTAAAATGATCTGATTGCAAACAGAGAAGCGAAATCAGGGAGAAAAAAAAAGTTTAGAATAGAAATTGTGTTTCAGTAATTTTGCGTTAAATTATTTTAACGCGTTAAGGGTTTTTGAATTAATCGCATGCTGACAGCCCTAATTATAATATATATTATAATCAAGGGGGAAAACACTGAGGGTAACAAAAAAGTAAAAAGTTTAATAAATTATGACAGATATAGAGGTAGCAAACTATCATACACTTTCAAACTACTTCAGAAGAAATGAAACATTATACAAGGACAAGAGCATACCATCTTGTGTATGATTTTAACAGGACTCTGGCACAAAACACTGAGATCAACTCAGTAACTACTGATTTCTATGAAGTGGCAGCAGTTGAAAAACTGGCAATTGCACCATCTTGTGGCTAACAAAAAATTACAACCTTGTTATTGTGAACTGTTTTTCTATTAAAAAAAAACAACTCATCAAATTCCATTACTGCTAAATACCTATGCTGTTCGACAGAACACTACTCAACAGTATAAACTTTGGTTAGGCTACGAGCTATAACCTGTGCACTTTTGAACTCTGCACCTAAATTTATAAGATTTTTTTTTTTTTTTTTTTAAAACACAAACAGTATAATCCCTTATAGTCCTAGAGCGGCTCAAAGCAAAGCTGTTAAATTGTCTTTCTTTTCTGTCGAGGGATTCCAGTTTACTGATAAATAACTGTTTAGCAACACCTGAGTTACTGATAAATAAAGTGAAGAGCAACCTATGATCAAGTAATGCTAACGTGAGTTAGTTTGAAAAGTACTATTTGTATAATACTCAATAGCCCAAATAAATAGACTTTTAGCACCATTGTAGATCATTAGATAAATCAACGCTGTGAATGTATGGAAATATCTAGTCAGGAGAAGAGGTTTTTTAAATGTCCTGCGTAACTAAGAACTGACACACTGTGTAATCCAAGTGTTTCTTGAAGAGCTCATATGAGGGTAGTATTGGCAGAATGAGATGATTGGCATCACAGTGGCTCTGAGGAAAGGCACACGAGGGGTCTGGTGAGCTGAAGAATGAAATAGACGGCGTGGGATGGAATCCAATGGATGGAACCAAATCTGTAGCAGTGGCGAATGTTAGGAGGTCCTCAAGTGATGCTGCACACCGACCCTCTGAAACAGAAGACAAGGCTTAAGAATAAGATCATGCAAATAACAGCTTATTTAGTACAAATAATACTTTTCAACCTAACTCACTTTAGCATTACTTGATCATAGGTTACTCTTGCGGTGGATTTTCTAACATATCTTAAAGGGATAGTTCACCCAAAAATGAAAATTCTGTCATTAATTACTCACCCTCATGTCGTTCCAAACCCGTTAGACATTCGTTCATCTTCGGAACACAAATTAAGATATTTTTGATGAAATCCGAGAGCTCTCAGACCCTCCATAGACAGCAACGCAACTCTAATGCTCCCAGGTCCAGAAACGTAGCAAGGACATTGGTAAAATAGTCCATGTGACATTAGGGGTTCAACAGTAATTTTACGAAGCTACGAGAATACTTTTTGTCCACAAAAAAAAAAAAAAAAAAACGACTTTATTCAACAATTCTTCTCCACCTCATCACGTCTTCTATGGCTCGCCGCCATTGTTGACAGAGTCTCACGACGCATACACGTGTTTCCACGTCATGAGACTGTCAAAAATGGCGGCGAGCCATGTTTTACCAATGTTCTCGCTACGTTTCTGGACCTGGGAACATTAGAGTTGCGTTGCTGTCTATGGAGGGTCAGAGAGCTCTCGGATTCCATCAAAAATATCTTAATTTGTGTTTTGAAGATAAACGAAGGTCTTACGGGTTTGGAACGACATGAGGGTGAATAATTAAAGGGATAGTTCACCCAAAAATAAAAATTTGACGTTTATCTGCTTACCCCTAGGGCATCCAAGATGTAGGTTACTTTGTTTCTTCAGTAGAACACAATGAAGATTTTTAACTCAAACCGTTGCAGTCTGTCAGTCATATAATGGCAGTCAATGGGACCCTTTGTTTGTGTTCTACTGAAGAAACAAAGTAACCTACATGTCGGATGCCCTGGGGGTAAGCAGATAAACATCAAATTTTAATTTTTGGGTGAACTATCCCTTTAATGACAGAATTTTCATTTTTGGGTGAATTATTCCTTTAATGTCTCATTTTATTATCATAAATTTTATAATATCCACAATAATCTAAATTCTACCATCACACAACATGAATTCTGTAGTGAACATACCTTCACACTCATGCAGATGCTTCTTCCAAAAGTTGAATGTTGTGTTCTCTTTTTCTTGTTGCTCTTTTTCTTCTGAAAACTGAACGGTAAAGAGCTTCATGACAGATTTGGCCGTCAGCCTTTCCACAGGCCCACAGAAGACTGAATGGAAAGACTCTGTACACATCTGAACCTGCTCAAACAGTCCAAGTGTCCTCAAACCTTCACGAAATCTGAGAAAGACAATATGAACTTGAATGAGCATTTACTTACAGTGAGAAAAATGAGGGGAAAAAAATTAAACATACACTACCGTTCAAAAGTTTTCTTACAAAAAAACTTTTTTTTTTAAATAAATACTTTAATTCAGATGCTTTCAATTGATTAAAAATGAAAGTAAAGACTTTTACATTGTTACAAAAATTCTATTTCAGATAAATACTTCTTTAGAACCGTTCTATTCATCAAAGAAAACATGAAAAAAAAAACTGCATCACGGTTTCAGCAAAATATTCAGCAGCACAACTGCTTTCAATTTTAATAACAGTAATAAATGTTTCTTGAACACCAAGTCAGTATATTAAAATGATTTCTGATGGATCATGTGACAGTGAAGACTGGTATAATGCTTTGCCATTACAGGAATAAGTTAGGGTACCAACCTCTGCAGAGGCAGCTGTAGTCTGATGATCAGGTAGAAATTTAGTACATCCTCCACCAGCATGTCCTTCTCTGAGAGTTTGCTGATCTTTCGCCAGCAACCCGCTGCTTCCAAATACTGTGACGCTGACTGCATTGCATGTCTCAGCTCCTTCATTGACTCTGCTTCTGCAATCTAAAAGTGCACTCAGAGTTTAACAGGTGTACAACAACCATTTGGTTCACTGTAATCACACATCTCAGTGCAACAGCAGTTTTAAAGCACAATGTAAAGAAAAAACTAAACTCACCTGTCTGATTTTGTGTGCAAAAGCAGTGTCTCCAAGGTCTTGTAAAGTAGGTCTGTAGTTTGTGGGGTAGTTAAACAGACTATGGTACAGTGCTGGAGAGAAGAAGCCCACAGGAGGACCTCCATGAACCAAAGAGAGGGCCAACAGACTGCCGACTTCAAAGTAGAGGTCATCCCTCAGAGCTGTTCACACACAACAACTGTTAGTTTTGGAGGCAGCAGTGAGAGGGGCTATAAGTCGGGAATAGTACATTTTCAAGAAAAGGAAATGAAAACAAAAATTAAAGGGGGAAAAGGTGTCCTACCTTTAGAGTTCAGAGCCAGGTTTTTAGTTCCATCGGGCCCTTCAAAGATTTCTGACATCTGCAGTTTCGAAACAAGACGTCTGAGGAAGCAACGCTGATTCCTAATGTTGTTGTTAAGTTTGTCTTTGGAGAATTTCACAGAAAGTGTGCAGCAGGGATTAAAGTCGCTTTGCCGCAGAAGCCGCAGAGCTGCTTCCATCACCCCATCATCATCTTCCACCAGCACCTCTGCGGACTGCTGCTGTGATATCTGACGGGCCAGATCTATTAAGACCTCTCGAGAAGTGGCTGGCACACACTGCCTAGAGAACAAGGAGAGAGCTGCTACTACTACAGTTCAATATATATATATATATATATTTTTTATTTCCAGAAAAGGTGACCAAAATACAGCAAAAATTATGATCCAAGGGAGTTAGACTGTTAAGAGTGCTGCAACCAGTGTTGGGAGTAACTAGTTACTAAGTAATTAGTTACTGTAATTTAATTACTTTTCCCTTGAAAAACTAAAGTAAGGGATTACTCTTATTTTTATGTAATTTAGTTATAGTTACTTCTTATGCAATTGAACTTAATACTGTGTACAGACTGTAGAACATTTATATACAATAGTGGATTTAACGTCAAAATTTAAAGTCTAACCTTAAAATGCATGCTTTTTATGTACCCTTCTCACTTGAAATACTTTGGTGAGTTAATAAGAATATTGGTAACACTTTAGTGTCCAGTTCTCACTATTAACTAGTTGGTTATAGCATGAATATTACTATTATATTGGCTGTTTATTATTACTTAAAAAGCACATATTAATGTCCTATTCTGCAAGACTTTATTCTAAATCCTTAATACTACCCTTCTTAAACTTAACAACTACTTTACTTAGTATCAATAAGCAGTAATTAGGAGTATAATGAGGCAGAAGTCATAGTTAAGAGTTAGTTAATAGTGAGAACTGGACCCTAATCTGAAGTGTGACCCGAATAATTTAAGTAGTTATTTATTATTTATTTGAAAGAATTAAAAGAACTGTTTCATGTCTATCCTTGTATCGTTAACTTGTCGAGGTTGATATAGGATTTAGAAAGTAATTAGTAATAAGTAATTAAACTTTTTGGAGAGAGTAATTTGTACAGTAATCTAATTACACTGTTGAAGATGTAATTAGTAACTAGTGATTAATTACTTTTTTAGAGTAACTTACCCAACACTGGCTGCAACACCACAAAATTCATTCATGTTGGGTTTTAGATGTGTTTTGTTCAAGGTGGAGAAGAGACAGAATTCTGTAATCTAAAGGAACAGTTAATAATAATAATAATAATAATAATAATAATAATAATAATATCAGTGTAGTTCATAAAACAATAATTTCAATTAGATTAATAATAATCATCATTAAAAAGTAATAACAGAGTTCTACAGTATATAGAGCTCTTCCAAAAGCTCAAGGATGCTTTACAATCATTGTACAATGAGGGATGAGTCAAAACTACTTCTGTAATAATCAGCAGCACACAGCATCTATGGTATAATGGTCCAGAGACATTAAGTATAATATAACGAAATTAAGTATATATAACAGTGAAATTTAAATTAAAGTATAATAATCTAGAACATTTCCTACTCATATCAGATGCAAATGATTAGGAAAGTACCTTTTACTGATAAGTGAAGGGTGAAGGTCAGAGATATTGTTAAACAGCCTCTTTCTCTCTTGCCTTATGGCTAGTGAGGATTCAACATGGTTTGGCAATGGCACTGACTCTGTGGGGAAGAAAAAAAATGTGTATGCAATTTTGAAATAATTCTACAAAATTTTTTAAACCATGGGTTCTCAACTCTGGCTCGCGAGATTAATTTTCCTGCGGAGTTTAACTCACCTGCCTGTAACTTCCTAGTGATCCTAAACACCTTGATTAGTTTGTTCAAGTGTGTTTGAATAGGTTTGGAGCTGAACTCTGCAGGAAAATGGACTTGAGAACCCCTGTTTTAAACAATAGCTCACTTTTTTCCTCAACAGCAGTTTTGCAGTCAGCACAGATCCAGTCGCTTTCGTAAAGCCTAAGGTTGGAACATTTTCGATGAGTCCCCCTGGATCCACACAGCTTGCAACGAACAATTTCAAAAGACCTGCAGAGCAAAGGCATTTCTAATTTTAACAATAGTGTGAACCCTTTTCAAAAACCAACCCATTACATTTCATGATTCCAGAATGACTAAATAAAATGCTCAGATTACCCTGACTGTGAGCTGTATTTACGACCTTTGTGACTGCGACACTTTACAGCATCACAGTGCTGGTACACTTGCAATAAGTCTCCATATGCATTCTCCTCTAGTTCCCATGCTGCATCCCTGAAAAATATACAGCATATTAAAGGAATAAGTCACCCATAAAAGAAAAATACTTGAAAACTGACTAAACCTGAGGTAATCCATGAAGTAGATAAGTTAATTTTTTTTCTTCATCTGAACAGATTTTAAAGAAATTTAGCATCACATCGCTGCATTTTGGATGGCCTGAGCGTGAGTAAATTTTCATCAAAATTTAATTTTTAGATGAACTATTCCTTTAACATATATAGTAATGGAAAATGAATAGTTTTACAATGCCATACACATGGCATTGTTTTGCCATGTCAAAGTGATGTGCAACAAAATATATATAAAAAATTAATAAAATATATAAATACTCACAGCATTCTACGAAGGATACAAATCAAACACTAAACCAATCAGAATATTTTACACTGAATCACTAGAATTGGTATCAGAAGGAAAAAAATTTGATTTACCGCTCTGGTATGTATATTCCCATTCTGAGCATTTCCTGCTGAAACTGGTCCTTGTTATTGCAGAGTGTGCATTTGAAGAAAAACATGGCAGCACTATGTGCATAATGCTGGAACATAAGAGATGAGAACCAGGCTCAAATTTTGAATCCATATCTTTGTTTTACATGTATTTTTTATATCATTCATCTGAATGTGTGGTACAATTACTTGTACACAGTTTCTGTGAAACCAGCTGCCATGACACACAGGACACTTGAGGACATTGTAGGAGAGGACGGGTTCAATGGGCTCCAGACAGACAGAGCAAGAGAGGGGTAGACTGGGGCTGGAGACGCAGGACTGACTTGGTGCATGCTTTTTACAGAAACACCTGCAAATTATTGCCATCATCAATACTAAGATAAAATGAAATGACCAGAAATGTACAGGAAATTACAATGCTGTTCAAAAGTTTGGGGTTATTATGATTTTTTTTTCAAGAAATTAATACTTTTATTTAGCAAGGATGCATTAAATTGATCAAACGTGACAGAAAAGACATTTACAACTCATTTATAAATATTTAAATATTTATAAATAAGATTTCTATTTCAAATAAATGCTGTTCTTTTCAACTTTCTATTGATCAAAGAATCCTGAAAAAAATGGTTTCCACAAAAATATTTAGTAGCACAACTGTTTTCAACATCATAAGAAATGTTTCTTGAGCACCAAATCAGCATATTAGACTGGAGTAATGTCTGCTGAAAACTACATCGCAAGAATAATTACATTTTAAAATCTATTCAAATAAAAAAACAGTTATTTCAAATTATATTAATGTTTCTAACGGTGTTTTTGATCAAATCAATGCAGCCTTGATAAGAATAAGAGGCATCTTTAAAAATCTTACAAACCCCAAACTTTTGGATTTTAGTGTAGATTTTACATTTCTATCTCATCTTCCATCAGCAACCATCACATTTTGCATATCAATCACAAGAGACACTTACGGAAACAAGTCGGTGAACTGGAATATAAACTCCTGCTCTAATCCACAAGGCATGTGGACCATTTGCCGACAACTTTTGATGGAGCACCCCACCGAAGCACCAACCTTTTTGCACTTCATGCACTTCTGCAAGTCAAAAGGTAATAGTTATCATCTCAGAAACATTTCTGCAATGTTAAACAGAACATGCCAAGGGTCAAATGTGTACTTACCAGCCTCGAAGATCTGCGGATCTCCTTTTTTATGTCATCCACAAGAAAACCATGAATGTCTTCATCCTCCTCCCCTCTCTGACATATTCCACTAGACATCAGCTGTAACGTTAGATTGAAGAACTAGTACATTTATGCTTGAATTATGTTTTTGGTGACACTTACAATATTTGTACAATCCAAAATAAAGCTGTTAACTAGATTTAGAAGCTAAAAGATTTCATGTTCGAAAACAGCTTTGCATAAAGACAATATCCAAGGTGTGATATTCTGTATTCCCATAATTCATGACTGACAATACATGTAAAAATAACCAACTATATCTGTGATATTCTAGGGTAGACTTATGATCATCAAACTGGGGTCTGGCAGGAGTAAAATTATTAAAGGTGAAAAAAAAATCATAAAATGTTTTTTTTTTTTTTTTTTTTTTTGTTTACAATAAGAAAAATATATATTATTTATGTCTATGCTCATCTCTCTTGCCTTGCAACCAACTTGGTTGAACAAAGCAATAGCTGCCCACTGCTCCGGGTGTGTGTTCACGGTGTGTGTGTGTGTGTGTGTGTTCACTATTCACTGCTGTGTGTGTGCACTTGGATGGGTTAAATGCAGAGCACCAATTTCGAGTATGGGTCACCATACTTGACAATACGTCACGACTTTCACTTTCACTAAAGTATTATCTATCCAGGGCATCATAAGATGACTTGTACTTTAGGGCAGGGTTTCACAACACTCATTTTTAACAGCAAAATTAAAAAGGGACTCAAAAATGAAATTTACTGCACAAATACACATCACCAACGTCTGAAAGCGTCTGGCTCACCAAACAGAAATAGTGCACTGTCAGCTTGTGCTGCTGAAGGGTGATCTTCTCTCCATACTTCTCGGGAATATTGTCACATCTCTTACAAAGACTGCAGACTAAAGGACAGATGCAGATATGAAATTCATCTGACGATACTGTGGTAAAACTGGTATACAGGTAACGTTACATATCTTATTATTATTGATATTGTCGTAACGAAGAAATTCGTTGCTACAAAAACCTGCAGAAAAGCAACTTACTGAGGTCTTTGTCGTCGTGAATCTGTTTTATTTCGGTAGTCTCCTCTTTCATTACTGTGTGTTACGCAGCCAGGATTAATTAAGTAGAATCGAAATGTTAAAATGGTGATTTAAAGAGCTCTGGATTAGCGGTCTGTTGCTACTGGTTTGGCAAGTTCAGTAACTGCCATTAGACTCACTTCATCACGAGCTTTTTCTAGTCTTCTCACTCCGTATGGCAAAAACACATAATCCTTGGGTAAATTAATAAAATTATATAACAGTCATTAATGTTAGAGTGTAAATCGCTTGATACGATTCAAAACTCCCTCTGTCGCGGAAAATACGCCTCTGCTTGCTTTTGGTTGGCTGAATTCAAACCAAAACGGAGATTTTCCTGTGGGAGGGGCTCTGGCCAAAACATTGCGCTGCGCAATCGGTGCGGGGTCGCGCCAGAGATGTTCTTACTAAAGGGAGATGAGAGGGTCTGTATTACTTACTATTGGAGAAAGCGTAACGGCTAACTTGGATCACGTGTGCCGTAATAACCAATCATATTACAGCCTTGACGTCAATGAATTTCAGTCAGAGTTGTGCGACACTCAATCGCCGTTTACGGATGCCTTAGGAATGAATGAGAAGTGCCGTAAACTGAATCCCACCTGTCGCAAAAAGTCAGTGACTTCTCTAATAAAACAGCATTTTTTTCGTGGTAAACTGTAAAAATAGTTCAATCCAAAAGTTTTGTTTAGTGTAAAACATGTTGAAGATTAGCAGATAGGCTGTCGATTCATTAAATGATGAGATGTTTCCTCTAAAAAGCTGTTTATTCAGCGTAGTCGAGCCTCTCCTCCATTGACATCCATTAAAAAAAAACGGCCTCTGGTCTCCTTTCCCACTTACTGACAGACCGGAAGCGTTAGCTTTAGCCGTTACGCTTTTTCGGCTAATGATTGCAGGCTTGCCTTCTAGTGGCTTTGATCACGCACCACGCGACTTCCGTATATTTTACAAAATAAAAGTGCACGAATTTTATGCCAAAATAAGATGTGAAGTTTGGCTTTTGTGGAAATATGCTGTATGAGGTAGCAGTCCCACATTGACAGTAAGTGATACATTTACATTGTGTCGTTATATTTGATATTTCATATCAATTATTTACGCCTACATCACAGTACCCTTTTTTATACAAGTGTTTGTAATATTTATAAAAAACATGATGTAACATGAACATGCAACATTAGTGCTGCCTTAAATTTTACAGTTTCCATGACAGAGTATATATTTAATTTTACTTTAATCACGTAAAAATGTATAATTTCATTTTTATTTATAATTTAATATTTTAATTTTATGTTTCTATATTCAAAATTGTAACATTTAAAGCATTAATTTTACATGCTTATTTCTGCTATTGTAATTCCCCTGTAAATGCATTTATTCAGCCTCTGCAGAACTGACCAGCGTTTGTAAAAGCAAAGACAACATATTTTTGTGTTTAATATGCTGCTTCTGCTGCAGCTTTTTGTGCTGCCTTTGCAAAGTAAAGTTGAGTGTGCATAAACGGGCTCTAAATGTTTTAGTTTTGTTGGTGTAAAGCATTACATTTCACTTAGTGTACACTTCTGTGACTTCTGTGAACTGATTAAATACTTTAGTATTATTAATGGTTTGAAATAACATGTAGGCAATATGCAATTCTAAAATACGTATGTGAAAAGGCCACTGGGTTTATCTACTCAGTTCCCTACATTTCACGAAACATAGAAAGCTTCTGACAGTTCTGCCATGTGATTTTATATTTTCTCTATATGCTGTATGTAACCACTAATTTTGACCTTATTGTGTGTGTTTTTCTTTTGTTTTTTTTTTGTTTTTTTTAATTCTCCTTCTGCAACTTGTTACCTTCAATAACAGCTTTGGAGATAAACTAACTGTTACAGTAACCCCTCCTGTGCACTGCCTTCCTCCCCTGCCCTAAACAACAATATAACCTTCACAAGATGAAGAAATCCTTACTTCAAACTCTAATGCAATTGAGAGGTGAGAAAAGAACTGATGGTTTCACACAGCGCCTGCTTTCCTTGAAAGGGTTAAATCTAAGAGAATGTGCCTAGTTGATTCTTCATCAGTGTCACTAACCAGTAGGTGGTAGCAGATCAAAACAGTTCAAAGTGCTGTCTGCTTGAGAACTGCCTCCCCTTCCTAAATCTGACAGGGATCTTCAGGAGATCAGCTTATGATATTTGTACGCTAATTTGACACATCCACACAAGAACAAATCATAGTTTTTAGAGCCATCTTTTCAGTAAAATGACAAAAGGTTAGGCTACATATTAATTGCGCACATTTTCTTAAAGCTTTCCCACTTTTAGTAGTGTGTGCCAATATGCTTATAATATTTAGCATACTGATTTGTAACAGTAATCAATTAATAATGAATTGTAATTACTTTTGCATTCATGTTTACCTTTTTTTTAATTGTAAATTATTTTTTAGAGTTTTCAGACTTGCTATAAATATTGTGAAATACTATCGATTACTGTTATAGATATGAGAGATTTTAATGAAATAGCCACTGCTGTACAGTGTTATGTCAGGATGTCGTCTTGTGTATTATTACGGAAAACACTGCATTTGTACTGTAGTGTGAGTCGACTAACTCAGTGGCTTCTGTAATAAGAACTGATTAATACATCTGGTGCCCTGGAGGGAATACTGTTTTTAGAAATTTCTCCACCACTCCAACAAGTGCGCACAAAATCCGCATTCAGTCACTGGATGCACCTGTAAACTAACCTGTGCTGCCCTTGTTGGCAGTCACAACTTATTCATAGACTCACTGGAGTGGATTAAAATAAATAAGTGCTGGGCTGCATGTCTGTTGCTCCTGCCTGAGCAGATCCAGGAGACCCAGATCAAGGTCTTGACTTGCCTATTGTTTGACAACACTTGCGAGGGGGTCCTTGAATGCTCTTTTGACTTGAGATATAAGATTACAGGCCATGCTTTTCCTCCCTTCACTAAATTCCAGAGGGAGTCCAAACAACTCCCTCAATTTTCGACGCAGCACTTCCTCCCCCAGTGTCCAATGCTTCTCAGAGTTTGCATTATGCAAGCTAATTTAGCCAATTATGCACAGGTGTGATGCTAATTCTCCTCTCACATACCGAGCTCCCGACAGTAAAAATAGTATAATTATACAGCTGTCCCCGTGTTTTCCTTCCCAGCCACTGCAACAGCCTCTGTCTCACAAAAACCACATTTCACTAAAGGCTATCTTGAAGAATCTGCCACGACTTTTTCTCCTTTCAACTCAACTGTTCATTGTTGTACTTTGTGCAGCAGGTGTGAGACTGTATCACACTCTGTGTGAAATGTAACATTGGATATTATTGCACAGACTAACTTGGAGTCTACATACAAATTGCTCCATTTGCCAATTGAGAAAAACATGTTTTCTTGTTTTTCACTGGCAGTTCCAATTATGTCTGGAATTCAGCTCACAACATGTAAATGGCACATCGTTTTGTTACTATAAAAGGTTCATTATTGGGATCTGTGGTTCCATGAAGAACCTTTAACATCCATGGAACACTCTTAAAAATAAAGGTTTTTAAACCCCTTGGACCCTTTATTTTTAAAAGCATAGGAACAGGAATATGTGAGTCAATGAGTCTTCACAGTTATAGAGAGGGTGGAAAGGCAGGCATTTATGAAACAGTGTTTGATGGGAGCATATGAATGTTCGTCTGGAATGTTTTTGAGAAAGTGTAATGCATTCCTGATCCCACACTCCTACACAACTCTGAAAAGTCCCCAGATTCTCTTTTTTTTGATAGTGATAGAGCTTACACCGGGGACAGCAACCTTTTCATTATATTCTGTCACTTTTGATACGTTTAATCGACATGACCACCAACCCTGATGAAGTGCTCTCTTCTCCAGACAAAAAAACAGGGTATGTAAGAGCTGCAAACCAGTCCTCGAAACTGATGGCTGAGGAACACGGTCCCCTGAAAGAAGTCAAATTAAATGATCATGCTCCCTAGTTAGCTGCCCTTTCAATATACGAATTTCTGTAGGGAATAGGATTGACTCTGACCCCACTCTCGAGGCTTCCTGGTGCACACGTATAACAGCTTGTGATATCTCATCTCGTGTGGCTTGAGGAAATTGCTGTCTACACAGGCCAAATAATTCTGTCTCTTTGACCTGTGGTTCAGGGAAGTCTAATTATCAGCTTCAGCGCTGGGCTCGCCGGGGTCCCCGAGCCGCCTTAAAGGCCCTGGGCTGTCACCCTTTCTGTCTCCCCTCCCAAAATGAAAATTGAGTTGTCTGCAGAGTGATAAAATGTGTCTGCTAATCAGAAATGTGAAAAGATACGGGGCGAGAGTGGCACTGAGGCATGAGAGAATTGCAGATTTCTTTCTTCCCGTCTGTCAGATTGTCTAAAGTTTTGCTAACATATATAATCACTTGAAAACATTCTTTTGGAAATGTGCACCATTTCATATTGTAGATGCTCATTAGTCTTGTTAGCACGACTTGTGCTGCTGGAATTATTTAATGATTTTAGTTGCTTTGTTTGCTTGTGAGTTAAAACATTTGCAGATTTATGCCATTTATCCACTTTTGTCTATATGAGCATTATTGTTCATCCAAACAAGTTATTTCTCATTATTTGTGATATAATATGACACTCCATAAATGTAAAAAGCTGTCATAAAATTAAGGCACAGGAACAGAGGAAAATAAATATGTCAATGCGTGCGTGCGTGTGTGTGTGTGTGTGTGTGAGATGGGATGGGGGGTCTCTCATTTTTCATCACCCTCAGGTCACAGGGTTCACTATTGGGTGGAGCCTTTTTCTCTCTCTGAGGCATGCTGGGGTATCAATAACCCAATGTTTCACCACACAATCTTTTTTAAAAGTGCTCTGAAAACAAACAGAGGCTGGACCTCCATCACCAGGACTGCAGCACCACGACTACAGACACAGGTAACACTTTTACCCAGCATTCCCTTACTTTATAGCTGCATCAACTAACCTAAACACGCCTCCACTGCTGGGACGGCGTGATTTACTTCTTTGTTTCTTTTTTAAAATATCGCTTGTGCCGTTTAAATGTACGAAATTATTAATTCACGTTGTTGCATGCAAAAGCTGGATCTTTCTGTGAACGTTATTCTGCCGCCGGGTCTGAAAAGGTTGAGCTGCAAAATGATCTCATTTAAGAGCGTTTCAATTCAACCTTTGAACCTAGCGCAGATGATTGGGATGTTTGCTTCCTTTCCCGTTTTTGCCAACTAACATAATTCAAGATTGACTTTTCCTGTTGCTCTTATGACTCAACAAACAAGAAAAATAACTTTTGAAATTGCATCTCTTAGTTTCACATTGCATTGCTTTGGTGAAATCTAATTTGAGAGAAAATGGCAACCCAGCTGTTCTTTTGATAGAGAATCACCAAAACATGGGTTCTTTCAGTGCAACATGCATAGTCCATCCTCATCTACACATCAATGAGCTTTTCTCTTGTCTGCAAGGCTATAATTAAAGCTCTGTGCTGTGCTAGGGGTAATTTATCCTCCTTCTCTGGCTCTGTGCTGAAATCAGGTAGCAGGGCATGATTGCAGTGGATGGGGCGTTGCGCTTTGCACAATGCGGCCGCTTTGTGTTCTTCGAGCTTGTGGAGCACATGTGGATGAGCTCCCATTAAATATACAAATTTATTATGCAAACAAAAGGGGTTAATTGTCCACATATTTGTTTGCAGTGTGTAAATGAATTACACGGGGAAAATGTGTTTCATAGCAACCGTTTCAGGAAGGAAGGTCGGGTTGGTGTTTTTTGTTGCTGCTATGAAGGTTACGGTGCACTATCAGAGTCATCAGAGAGAAACGTCGGACCAATGACCAGTTCAAAATAGACGTTTTACTGCTAAATGTTTATTCTCGAATTTTTATACTCATTAGAAGAAAGGATGAAGGCAGGATAAGAAAATAAGAAAAGAAAAATGAATGGTTTTTCATATGCAACAACATCGCCATATAGAGGTTTAAGCAGCAGAACAGAGAAAGTGAGATCATTCATCTCCTCCATAATTAATTGCTTTATCTATTCAATTAGGCATGCATGTTAGCACCTGAACATTCCCTGAAGACAAAGGAGAGAATTATTTCCCAAAGGCAATAGTAGCTAACTCATTTCAGCTTTAATTTGTTAGAATTTGAGCTTTAATATTTTGTCAAAATGTTTAAATGAAAAGACTAGACTAATTTTAACAGCAAGGAGTATCAGTTCTGTGAAATGGTTTTATTTATTAATATAAAAAAGTAAGGAAAAAAGATGATCAAATTATAAAGAATTAATCAAAATCCTGATCAGAAATCCAATGTTAACATGAACTGCATATATAGTGTTTTTTTTATGAAGGGCTCAACAGTAAGTGTACTAATAAATTATTTATATAAAATATAGTATTTATATATTTTATAATATTTATAATTATATCAATAGTAATAATAATATAATTAGTTATTATAATATTATATATTTCAATATAATTGATAACTTTTACAACATTATATACAATTTTATTTATTTATTTACTCCTGTTGAGCCATGTTAATTACTGTTTTAAATGATAACATTTGACCAGTCCCTGTGGTTTGATTGTCTTCATCGCAAATAGCATACATCTCTTCATGTTCTATTTGAATTTCATGCTTCACTTTGACAAACCATTCACTTTTTGTCTGCATTGAGCCCCTGAGAATATGAGCATGTGCATGAATAACAGTTCAGGCCAAGCAAAGATCACTGAACTTTACCACAAACCTGCAAAGCACAGCAGCTGCAGGACATGGGTCAACCCATCATTAAAGGGATTAGACAATGTTAGTAAATACATATTTGAGAGTTCCTGTGGATTTCCTGTGATTAAGTGATTGACTATGTAGCGTCTCTCTCCAACAGGGAAGCAGGGATTTCGAGGATGTCAAGACCTGGATTAGCCGTACCATGAGGGTGTCACATGAAGATTTTTAACAACAGTGAACCAGCCATCCCTCTCCTCACACTATCCATCTCTTCTGAGTGTCTGGGATATGGGTCCTCCGAGTATAGCTACAGTGGCCCCAAAAGTTTGGACACACTTCAAACATATAATTTTCATTGCATCAGATACAAAAAATCTTTTTTTATTCTATGACCATCCGGTCCCAAGTGTTCATTTTAAACTACATTGCATAATTTTAAACTCAAACTTGTAATGTTTTGCTTGAAGTATTGTAGTTTGGTTCTTCTTTAAAACAAGTGCCATTAGGTTTCATATCTTGTTATGTAATGCAATTACATTCATTTTTTTAAGGGTCCGTACTTGTTTGGGGCCAGTGTACATCTCACAAAGACCAAGTGGTCATGTTTAATGATCATGTAGGAGTCATTCTGTATGTGTGAAAGGCACAGACAGAGCAAGAGAATACGAATGAGGGAGATAAACATATAGACAAATATCTATGTATAACCAATTGAAGATTAAGCATGGCACACTCAACACTTTATTTCAACCATCAGAAACAGACTGTTTTTTTTTTTTTTACACTAAAACTGTCTCATCAGATGGCTCACTTGATCTGTTAAGAAACGTCTTTCCAGTGGAGGATTTGTCTTAAATGGACTATATATTACTTGACCCCTTAAACCCTGATTTATCTTGATAGAGGTTTTATTGAAGACATTAGTGTGTAAGTGTAAGCTGAAGATTGTTGATTTGTGATAGATAACTGTCAAAATGCATTGACAACCTTGTTTTCAAGGTTAGCACGTTCCAGTTAGCCTCTTCTGGTAAATGACGGTTATATATAGCATATGTCAATTACATTATTGAAAATATCAACGGATCGTTTTCTGCAGATATTATAGACCTTCACTGGTTTTTATAGTTCTATGTATGTAACACGCTTTAGCCGAAGCTAAACAAGCTAAATGTGCTCCCACTCTTATTATGAACACAGTAGAACAAATTAGTAACAAACATATACATAATGTAGATGTAATGTTTAAATATCAAATGCAGCTGATGCTGTTTTTATTAACCCTTGACAGAGAAGCAGTATGTGTATTTGTTTGTTGTCTGCTTTGAGAACATTGGTGTGACAGGTTGAAATGCAGTCCAGAAACATGTTGCCTAGAAACTAATAGAGTGAATAACCCAATATGTATGTGTTTGTCCTTGTATAGGTAACCATTGGCAACAGCAAAATCTCTCGTCTTTCATGTTAACCTGCTCATATTTATTTTTTTAACAAGTGAGAATTTCAATGTCATAGAACAACTAGACATTTCATGCATGAAAATATGATATGCACAAATGTTTTTGGAACATGCAAGGCATGTTTAATTTTATCCCAGAGCTTTTGATTGGTTTTCTTGAATTTAACTATTTGTTTCTACAACCTAACTGTCTCTAGGAACAGATTTCTCCTTGCTTTTTTCTTGTATTTATTTATTTATCATGACACAAATCAATGTGCTCATCATTTTTCCCCACCCATTTATGCAAACATGGTTTGTAAAGAATCAGTCAAACCCAGTGCTTGCATGTCTGAGGGGAGCTACCTTTCTGTCCTGTGCTTGCATACTCGTAAATGCTCCATAAATATGGCCCAACATGGTTATGCATTATATATGGGGAGTCGTCTTAAGACCATTCCCTCTGCACATGGACAGCTGGGGAGTGATGGGGGCGCACGCTGCTGGAGGAGGTGGAGGTCATGTTAAGTTCGCTCCACTAGTCTGCAAGCACTACTCAGGATTATCTGGCTTTTGAAATAAAGTGCCATGTGCTTACAGTATTAGTATCTTAATTTGTGAGCCTACCATCATCTTGGACAAACCACAAAACTTAGAAATATTTGTCTTGTTTTGGTATAATTACATGGTATTTTGATATCAGTCTAGTAACACAGTATAATCATAACTATTTGCTGAAAAACTTTGCAAAACAATTGTGCTGATGTACATTCTCAGAAAAAAAACAAAAAAAACAGCGCCTGTCCCCAGTGCCTATTTTGTAACTGGCACAGGACCCTCAAAGGATATTGATATGCACCCTTATATTACAAGTGAATACGTTTTATTCTCAATCGAAAGCATTTGTGTTGACTACAAAATGTAGGTATTTGTTTTTATTTTTAGTATTTTTTTTTTACAAAAGTAATATTTTGACTGTGCCTTTGCATAAGCAAAGCATGGTTACTGTGAGGCACTTACAAAAGAAGTGAATGGGGCCAATTTTTGAAGGATTTTAAAGCAGAAATGTGAAGCTTATAATTTTATAAAAGCACTAACGTTCGTTCTTCTGTTAATACTTGCTTATTATTTAACCTGTAAATCTTTTTTTTTTAAACTGGGGCAGTTCGTAGGGACCCTTGATTTCCATCGCTAGAGGGCACCAATGAGTCCCTGTTAAAATTACCATAATTACGCTGCTTTTTAGCAAGAATATAACATGTGCGAAGTACTTTTAAGCAGCGTAAAATGGATTACATTTTTGAAAAGTAATCAGAAAGATGTTGATGAGAAATAGTGTAAAGTGAAATTAAATAATTTAAATGAATGCGTCTGCAAAATAATGTGAGCACTGGGTGATGACTGCCACAACCAAAGCTTTGAAGCGGGATTAAGAAAAGTTGATAAAGTGCCCCATTCACATTAATCCAAAGGTTCTAATAGTAGACTTAAGAATCTCACTTAAAGCACCAGAATGGTCAGAAACAGGAAAAGTTAGTAAGCGATTACATTTTTTCACACTAAAATCATATTGTTTACGTCTTAGGGTTGTACTACCGAAGCAGTGACCATTTTATTAAT
This sequence comes from Spinibarbus caldwelli, assembly GCA_039654775.1. Lineage (NCBI taxonomy): Eukaryota > Metazoa > Chordata > Actinopteri > Cypriniformes > Cyprinidae > Spinibarbus > Spinibarbus caldwelli. The sequence goes on from CM077251.1 coordinate 15,731,495, forward strand.
TTTAGTCGCTTCACAAACTGGCTTCATTCACTTCCATTGTAAGTACCTCACTCTACCCCCAATTTTTGCTTATTGGCCAACTTGAAATTAAATTTTGTGGTAATGAGCCACAATATATTATTGTACAAAGGTTTTGAACTTTTCTTTAGCCCTTCCATCGCAGCACATTCATGAAAACAAAGTGATGCTCGTAGTCTCCAGACCTCCAGATCAGCGTTTGAACCTCTTGGAACTGACACAAGTGTTAGAAATACCAGCCTTAGTTAAGGCTGGATCAACAGTCTTCTAATGGGATTAGATATTTCCTTTGCTCCTCGCAGCCGTAGGTCATTCCCCTCATCGTGCTGTATTTTAGGGCTTGTCTTCTGTGCCATTCAATTGAATTCCACTACATTATTAAAGAGCTTTTGGGGGATTACTGAGACACGTTTTTCGTCATGTGTGATGTGGTTAAATTCACCTACAAAAACAGCCAAAAGTGAGCCGCACCGTTAATGCGACATGACATGGGTGGCTTTGAGCCATGGGCTGGGCGCGGACTCGGTGCAAACAGGGCAATTGTTTTCATGCTCTTTTAATGGTTTCACTCAAGCAACAGATTACAGTGTAGACATTTCAACAGTGAGTGATTCTGTCAACGGGGAGCATCTGTCCAGGGAGACTTAATTGCTTTAATGAAATATTGAGAGTTTTAGTTGGCCCGTCAGGTGGTAGGGCTTGTGAGGGGCCCTAGATGAGGCCCTGGGGTCACTGGTTACTTCTGCTGGATACCGGATACGTCTTTTCCTCCATTCTGTTCCACTGTGACTGGTACAGATTGACTTCATATGTTCGTAATGTATGTACGACTGTCTTAGAAGTTTCACCTCTTGATTTTTTTTTTCTTCTCTCCGAGATTCATTTTCAAAGGTATGCAGGAGCTCCTCATTAATACGCCTTCCATGACGGCCTCTGTCAAGACGGAGAGTCTTAGCATGGTAGGGGGGCCTGCAGGTGGATTAATTTGTTCTGCCAGGTTCCTCAGGCCCCATGCTAATGAAGGGAAGAATACGGATCAGAGCTCATGCTATGGAGAGCTGTCCAATGATGCCCTGCTGGAATTCCTGCCTGGATTAACCAATGACTTCCCTACTTCAAGCCCTTATTAGGCAGTGTTGGTCTCCCCATGCCATTGGAGCAATCCAGGGTGAGCGGGTCGGTGAACAGTTTGGGCTACAGAGTAATGAAGCATGGGTAAGCTAAGAGCGGCCTAGCTCCTAACAGCACCCCTTCTTTCCTTGTCTGCTTTCCCAAATTGGATGTGTTTATAATACAACACGCTCCAGAGAACAAACACAGAATGTGGAGGGCATGGGGACATCTCTCCTCTCTCCTCTTTTCTCTGCTCCATTGTTGACGCGAGGGTGTCTGTCAAACACTGTTTCCATCAGCGCAGTCGTGAGGAGGTGTACGGCTTACATCTGTCCAAGTGTGAAACTCTGTATCATCTACGAGATCTACTGTTAAATCGCGCCTTTCATTTTTTGCCAAACCTTTGCTTGAAACCAAACACAATGTGACGTTACATAGTTTGTATATTCTACTCAGATGTTGCACTTTTAGAGACGTACAGTATTAAGTCAAATAATGAAAGATTTGCTGTAGGTTGAGTGGACAATTCAGCCTTTTTATGGCAAGGTTTGTTCAGGTTGTAAAATGTCACACGGTGTGACTTTTTGCAAAAATGTTGAAATAATTCATTGTACTGCATTTGTAAAAAGAATACAATGGAAATGTATTTGTAAACTTAAGGAAATAATGTGTACACTCACATGTATTCAAGGTGTAAAGAAAATATGTTGTTAATTTTTACTTGATAGAATCATTAAAGTTAAACTTTTCTTGAAAATGGTATAAAAGTTTTTTTTTAAGCCATAAAAATCATATAAAACAACATGAATACAGAGAGTACATTTATAAAATATGGTGCATGTGTGTTTGACACTATTTTTTTGTTGTTGAATATTTTTTCCTTTATAGTAGACACACTTATATTGATCTAGGACCAATATGTAACAGGCCTCTTATTTTCACCTGTAATTTCAAAGTTCTCACTTGTCTTGGTTTTAGTCTAAAATAAACTTTAGTGTGTTTTCAAGGGTGTTTCCAGCATGCACTTCAGGGGTTTTCAAACTGAAGGGCCACAAAAGAGTGCTAGGGAAAATAATAATAAAAAATAAAATAATAATAATAATTTGAAATAAATAAATAAATAACAAGTAAAAAGGATTAAAAAAATAAAATTAGATTAAATTAAAGTGACACATAAATAAATAAATCGAACAGTACAGTATTACAATGAGTAGAAAAACAACATCATAATGTAACTAACCAACTAAATATTTTCCAAATAATATTTTATATTATAATTTTTTACTCACTATGAAAAAGAAACTATATAGATGGCACTTAAATTTTAGGATGGGGGTGTCTTGCCTAAGGGTATTTGTTGGTCCATGGCATGTATGTAAAAGTCTGAAATCCCATGTTGTGGACAATATTTATTTTCAGAAGGTTTTGAAACAGAGACAGTCTTTCTGATGTGACCATGCAGCAGTCAGAGTCATTCAGCATAGTGATTTACAGAAGTACTGTAAATTTCAGGCCACAATTTAGTTACCCACTGATGCATACTACAACTTCCCCACGTATATAAAATACCTCTGAAGTTCACGTAATGGGTGGGCTAACACAGTCAGTCAGAAGCCGCTTAACTGGAATGGCAATTACTAAACATTACAGAAAAACTTGCTGTAATTAGAAAAAATAAACCCGGTCATGCTGTATGAAGTTATGCACACTTGTCTAAATCGCCTGTAATTGTTTGTGAAAAACACACGTGATTCATTACATCTGAGAGAGATTAAGGCCTCGAGAAATAAGTATTTTATCAATGTATAAAAGGTGTGTTTATAGTTATGCACTAGGGTTTGCCCGCAAGCTCTTAAGTACTTCTTCAAGAGTAATAAGGAGCATGTAAGAGTCTCCCCAGTATATTTTTGTACATGCACCCTTGGGATCTGCTGTTTGTGTTGGATCATGGGAATGTGTTGATACAGTTAGTGTGGTAACAAGCAGACAACTCCAAGCTGACATTTTGAGTATCAGGGGTGTGGAAATACCTCGCTATCTCTCACGTCAACCCTTGAGGGGGGAGTGAGCAGGGTACGAGGCTGGGGGAAGGACAAGGTGTAAAGGGCTCCGCTCTCCCCGTTCCAGGACCGTGCCACTGGGGCTTAATACAATCTATAAACGCATCGGTCTGTTTACGTATCAGCAAACGAAATGTCTCCGATCGGTTTCTATTGCCAAACATAATGTATACACAAAGCACCGATGCTGTGTACACAAGACGGGCCGATCGCTGTGAGCTGTGTGCTGTCTTTGCTTTCACAGCACACTGTCGCTTTAATAAATAAAGCACTCGCTCCAGTTAGCTGCTCAGTGAGAGCCCCAGCAAAGCCACATTGCGTGCAAACCCGGCTCACTGCTCGAGCCGTGGAGCGCTTGAGCCTAATCCAAGCTGACATGTTACAGTAAAAGTACTTTATAAAATCAATATTAAATTCACAGCCTTTGACATCTTGGGACATCTAAGATAAAGGGGAAATAAGGCGTAGGGTAAATAGTCCTGCAGCTGTGTCACTTGCTGAAGGAGGAAGCCCGGGGAAGACACAGGGGACCGCAGGGAGAATTAGTGCAGTGCTAGTCATGTTTTATACCAAGGTCTTGACATCAATGAAAACATTATAAAACGGCACGCAAACTCTGACGGAGAAAAAAAAAGAGAAGGAGCCAAGCAGAGGCCGAGCCGGTGCAGTGATGGGCGAGTTGCCGACCATTCAGAAGGGATGAGAAAAGAGAGGGTGGGGATAAGGTATAGAAATGGATACTAAAGGATAGAAACGGCCCAGGGTGTTTATCCTTAGGAAATCGATCTGTGTCTGTTCATATTTGTTGGACAATTAAAATGGCCCACACATTGATTGCAAACAAACTGTGGTTCCTCAAGCATAAGGAATTAGCATCAGAGTTTTGGTAGGCCTTTTGTGCATTGTGCATTTAAAGGAAACAAAAACTTTTCAGATGTAAATAGTATATATAATAGTATATATAAATAAATAGCATATATAAATAAATGTAAATATAGTAATTATATTCATATTTCTAAAATATTTTGAAGATGTATTATTAATATTATTATTATTTTATTATTATTATTATATAACATGATATCATTTGTTTTATGAATATGAATGTTTAAATTGTTACATACTTTATATAATATTAATATGGCATATTCTAATTTGTTAACAGAAATATAATTAATATACTTTTACTATGTTATACCACAATATTATATAGTAATTATATTCATATTTATGATAGCTGTAAAACAATTTGTTATTATTATTATTATTATATGAATAATATTGCACACCATAGTTTGTTTTGAAAATATTAATATATTTAATTTGTTACACATAATATTAAAATTGTATGCTAATGATATGTTCTATTTTATTAATAGAAACATAACTAATATAATTTTACTAATTAAGTTAATATTTATAAATTATTTATAAAATAGAATTGTTACATACACAGTGATATTTTTGATAGATACAAATTGTGAAAGGTTTTTTGTTTGTGTTTTAAGGAAATTTTAGTACTACATAATTATATAAATGCTTAAATTTTTTTTATATATATATATATATATATATATATATATATATTTAATTATATATAATTCAATTTTAAAATGCCCCCCTCCCCCCCAAATTGTATCTATTTATTTATTTTTTGAAAACATAGCAACACATGGTGTACATTTCCCTTTCAGATTAAATTAATTAGAACTATTACCACTATTCAGTTATGATTGACAGGTCTTTTCATGATTCCCCACTCCAAATGCGCTAAAGCTGCAGATTTCAGTGTTTGTGTAATATTTCCAGAGATTGGGTTTATTTATTTATCCTGCAGGCTGGCATGTTGAGATACAGCATGGGAGGATTATACGTGTCCTACTTTGGATAGAGTAATTTAGTGTCCACAGAGGCAGGCACGCACACTGACAGTAGCGCAGCTGAATGACTGAGGCCAGGGCAGTTTAATAGGTCATCGAAGAGAGGAGATGTGTTGTGACAAGGACGCAAGTAGTAAAATGTCAGAGGAGAGGGAGCGCACCCCACCCGCTGCTCCCCCCTCACTCGACAAGCTCCAAAAACTGCCAAATCAACAGATACAGCTTTATTAACCCTTCACCTCATCATCATTTAATACAGAGTCTTTGTTCAAAACTTATGTTTTCAGCAGAAATTCAGATGTTTTTTAATTGGACGGGTTGGATGGATAACTGTTCAGACTCAGAAGGCTGCATATGAGAAAATGGGATACTTGTGTATTAGTTTACATCTTAATTTGAGCTTGAAAATGGATCTTAATTTCACACCCGGCTGCAAACCAAAACGTGTCAGCTGGTTGAGTGACTTCAGGAAGAATGACCTAAATTTCAAAAGCACAAACAGCGTTTTTAAAGCAAGCACTAAGAATCAGAAAATGGCCTTTAGTAAACAAGGCAATACTTAATTAAATAACAGTATTTTTATTATTATTTTTATTATTTCCACTCCTCATATTACATCACGGATGACTTGAAAACTGTACAGGGAGCAAATGAGAGCGGTGGAGTATCTGTTTAGACACATTAACACAGTAGAAGTTGAAGATCTTCCTGGTGCTTGCACACACTCCCTTGTGTTTCCACACAGTTGTTTTGCTTTATTTTGATTCTTGCTCTTCCATGCGATAAGCATAGCTCTGCATTTAGTAGTCAGTACAAGGCAAAGTACATGTTTCATAGGTCCTAATGCACCCTAAAAGAGGATGTCTGTTGCCCTCCAAATGCACTCAGAGGTGAACAAGGCAAAGAAAACAAATATACTGACTCCATGATTCCAAAGAAGTAGAAATGCTTTCCTGTAATATGGCCACAATAAATATACATAGGAAACAATTCACTCAATTTATTTTATTGAGTGACTTTTTATTGAATTTATAATTGCTCAATTTTATTTGAAAAATTTCCCAAACTGTCTTTTCCTGTTGCTGATCTTTACACCACAGGAATCAGACTTTTCTGAATGCATGAATGAACTGACCTGAAAATCAATGTACTTGTGTACACTGTACTGTGTGACAACACTAACAGAGAAATGGAGTAAAGTAATGTAGCTGAGCAGAATTTCCCCCGAACTCACTCTAATTTAAGCATACTGACGTTGGACACCTGAGGCAAATTTCCTTATAAAAAAAAGTAGCTGATAGTAGTTGATAGTACAACTGCATGAGGTACTTTGCTATAAAAATGCAACTGAATTATCATATTCATAAACTATGATACTCAAAGGTACTTAAATAGCATGCTTTAACCATTTCCAACTATTTTTTGTGTTGTACATAATTTAGTCAATCATTCAATAATTGTTTGTTTGTTTTTAAAGCAAATGCTACAGTTTCATGAAAAAAAAACTTAACTATCTGATGATTTTGTATGAATTCGCACAATGTGATTTATAGAGATTTTTAGAAAAAACCTAAGCATGAATGTTCACACATAATCCAAACTGTCAGGGGGCACAAGCAGATTGTACAAAGACACACGAATGAGACTGTACAAATTCATATGAACTAGCCACTGATTTGCCATGTGAGTATGTTGTATTAAGTAAAAATTTTACACATAATGTGCAATAACAATAATTATTATTTGAAAACAGGCAAATCTATTAATACAGTACTATATGCATATTATTATAGGCCAGGCCTAAGATATGCACTTAATTTTATAATGTGAAGTATGTTGTCCCTCTCACAAAGGGGTCTTTGGCCTGAACAAGACTGAAGACCCGTAATACTGTATAAAACTGATAGATTTACACTGACACATATAATATATTCAAAAACAAATTATCTGAATACACATAAAACATTCCACATATGAAATAAGGTCATACAGCTTTGGAATGACATGAGGGTTAGTAAATGATGACAGAATTGTCATTTTTGGGGTGAACTGTCCCTTTAAGGCAGAATATCTTTACTACTACTTTGGTGAATCACTATTGCATTTTACTTCTCAGCTTCTCTAACATTTTCTATTATTAACAGCATTTTCCTTGCTTTTTTCATAAAAATATTGGTCTGGGCTACCTCGTGCTTTCCATTGAATTTTCAATGAAATTTTCCATGACATTAACCACAGTCCCTACAAAGAATCGTTCTGCTTCATACGGGCCGCGTCTTCCTGTTGACGTGTACATTATAATTCTGAAGCCTATTTAAAGCACTAACTGATCTGGCACCGAACTCTACACCTCACATCAGTGGTTTTTGTGGCCCTTGTTAGCACCGGGACTCTCTCTGCCTCCGCCCCTTTCTGCATGTGTGTGCGTGCGTGTGTATGTGATTGTGGAGTGATAGACAGCTTGTTACCCTCAACCTGAGGCGGCGCCTCGTTAACACAACCCTTGGAATATGGACATAATGAAAGAACCTGGCAACACATCTCACTCGCTCTATTAGCCTCTCAGTTTCCTCTCTGGGAAACTGCTCAGGGCCTCCATTCAGAGTGGCCGCACAAAGGGCCCGATTCTTTAAACGCTAGACAGGCCCACGGACAGCTGGGTAGAAAATGTCACACGGTGCGTGGAATGCCTATTATCAGACACACTCATTTGTTCTTCGGGCCCTCCAAACCCTGTCAATCTCCACATCCCCCTTCCCGTCAGCCACACACACAACCTGATACCGAATTGACAAATCGAGCCTTGCGTCTGTGACAGAATATAATAAACTCGGGAAAGGGGGAGCGGCGAGTCCACTCCGTTCTGCCCAATCTAATTGGTTTCGACATCAAAGATGTCAGTCAACGTTAGACTCCCCTTTTAGACAGTTTCTCTCACTCTCTCTCTCTTTCTCATTATGCCAATGGTCCCATTAAAAGAGCCGTCAGTTCCCTGCTCTGAGGGATTTGGTGGAAGTCATAATTAGTGATTTCATTTGACAGAGCAGTTCTGTCTCCATTTAGTTTTTAACACCCCCAGGCCACATTTTTCACATAGAGTTGTCTCAACCACGCTGATCAGCATAGGTGCACCTGGTCTGAGATCCAAGCTGTCACACTTTCGTTATTGTCTTTTGTACACTGTGTTCATAGATGGCCTCAGGGGTTGAGCGCATTTTGCTGAGGTTTTACCAACTAATTGACACTTCCATTCAAACTTGGTTAATAAAGATGCTGACGAAAGAGCGCGCTAAATATGCAATGCGAAATTCTAGATTATTACCACGTGAAATTTCAAGGCTATGCGCAATACACATTTGAATTGAGGATGTCTTTTACATTTTCTTCCTGAATTTGAATTTGAGGAAGTAGATGTACAAATTTGAATTTGGAAGTAGAATTAAATTAACTAGATATATCTGCATTTTTTTTTAAACAAAACAAAGTTTATCAAGACTTGACAAAGATGTTAGCTTGACAAAGCTTTGTCTAAAAATAGTCAAGATTTTGAAAGGTTGTAGATAGATAGATATTTAAATTAATTTATATAAATTAATTTACATATTTCATCATATTTAATCATCTAACTATTGTACCAGAATGCATTACCTTTGTTGAATTTCTTTGCAGTTCAATAAATTTCTCTTCCGATCTGACTTCCTGTGGGGCGTGGCCAATATAATTCAAATTCAAACTCATGAATTGAAAGGAAGTCAGTTCTTCAGTTTTGCATTTTACCCAACCATGCCTGAAAAATGCCTTAGAAAAAAAACCCCATTAGAATAGGCAACGAAACACCCGGTTTCCTTTCATTTGTGCAACTAGTGATACAGGCAATAACAATGCATATGTACAATATGTACATAGCCAGTTGTTAAATTCCACATGTAATATACCTCAAGTGAGTGTCACGGTTAGATCTGAAACTCTCTTTGCATTATAAGGAACCAGTAATCACTTCTGTAATCCTTTTACATCCACTGTCACTTTCTGAGAGTCATGTGCTGTGAATAAATGTGTCATGTCTTTTCTTGTGGGATTTAAATACTGCAATCCATGACGTGATTCTGCCTATATTCTGTATTTCTCAATGTATAGATGAATTTGAAGAATGTAATTTGATTTTGTTTTTCTTTTCCTTTTTTATTCTAGGGTGAAAGGTAATAACAGATGTCGCTATACTGTGATATATAGCCTTTCTAACCTTACAGGGCTAAGTCCCTACAGTTAAAAGGATTAGGTCTGGCCTGTTTGACATTTAGAGCTCCTCTAACGAGTGATTCTGTCTCAGAGTTTCAACACTCACTGTACCATACAAACCCCAGTTGATTGGCAGTTTGTGTGTCTATGCGCAGCTTGTCTATCCTAGAAGCATCACCACCTGCTGTTGCATGACTGCTTAAGCTCCTGCCCCATACAATTTGACATTCAGTGGGACTACGGAAAACATCAATAAATAAATAACCCAGACAAATAAATCCATAGAAATACTCATTTGAAGGCTCAATGAAACGCTTTGTGAATGTAATATGCTGTGGATGCATTTCAAATGTAAATTATGGTATTCTAACACATTTGGTTTTCCATCTTTTCCGTCTTCATTTAGATGCTGGTTCTACAGGCTCACAGCTGGACTTTTGTTTGCCACTCCACTCACCCTCTTTGCCTCCGTTTTTTTTATGTTGCCGTTCAGACGATATTCATGCGGCAGGTTGCAAGAAATCAACGTGTTAGGCCTCAAGTTCATGTGGCAGAGCTCAATGGCGTAAGCCATCCAAACACTATTACATCAATTGGCTAAGTCAAGTTTCCTTCTCGTGTTGGCACTGTCTGTGTGATTGGACATTAGACACTATCTGTTTCCTGATTCATAATGTATTATATCCTATGAGAGGAGACATCCATTCTTCAGACCCTGATGTTTAATTCAGATCGTTGGCTTGAATCACAGTACCTTGTCATATGTGAATCCTATAAGCAGTTAGAGAAGAGACATGATTACAGTGTGGCGCTGGAAGACATTTATCTACTTTATGTAGCTATAGCAGCTAGTGTTGGTGAGCAATAATATGAATTTATTCTATGAAAACAACAGTATACATTTCAAATCTTTCATTCACATTTACAGATGAATAGACTAAAAAGTATTAGACTAATTAAACTGCAAAAAAAAAAAATGTATTCAGGTAAAAAATAACTACAAAAGAGAAAAAAGATACATAAGATATTAAAGGGGTCATATGACGTTGCTAAAAAGAACATTATTTTGTGTATTTGGTGTAATGCAATGTGTTTATGCGGTTTAAGGTTCAAAAAACACATTATTTTCCACATACTGTACATTATTGTTGCTCCTCTATGCCCTGCCTTTCTGAAACACATCGATTTTTACAAAGCTCATTGTTCTGAGAAGCGAGGCGTGCTCTGATTGGCCAGCTATCCAGTGCATTGTGATTGGCCGAATACCTCAAGCATGAGACGGAAATGTTACGCCCCTTACCTTATTGTGATGCTGTGTCCCGGCACGATGACACAAAAACAATAAAACCCATTACAAACGAGGCATTTGTTGCATCCAGTGTGGACATATTTACGAATATAATGACTTATACTGTCTTTTTACGCATCACGTTGCATCGCGCCGCGTAAACATTACCATGTCTGCATTTGTGATCGGAGAAACTACAAACAACAAGCACTACTCTACACTGCTCAAAACTCACGTTTCAATAGTCAGTGGCAAATTCTTTAAATATGAAAAGGACATGGCGGCGGCAGCAACAACACTACAGCGAGAATAAAAGTCCCGCCCTCTTTCTTTGCGTGTAGGTTTGGGTGGTGTTTTGCAAATCTCCCCACACCATGACGTAGACATGTGGGGGCGTGTTTGAACGAGCCGTTTTAGGAGGGCGTGGCAGAGTCTTAACTTTTATAAAGAATATCTCTTAGGTTTTGAGACTTTAGTCTTTGCAACTTCAGGGATCTTATCTATGCACAAACAGCTTGTAACACTCCAAAGAGAAAGGAAAACTTGAAATTGCATCATATGACCCCTTTAAGATTTGTTTACATAGATTACATCTACAGTATAAATGAATTTTGTTTTACGGCAAACTACTATTTATACTTAAAGCAATTAATTTTTCACATTTTTGGATATTTCCATTGGAAACAAGTCAAAATAACATTAGATATTTTAACTGGAAAATTTACAAAAATATCTGCAAATGGGATTTTTTTATAGTGTAAACTTTAAAAATAATAAAAACGTATTTTCCCTAAAACATAATAATAATAATAATAATAATAATAATAATAATAATAATAATAATAATAATAATAATAATGATGATGATGATGATGATAATAGAGGATTTAAAAAAACAGTCTTTTTTTCAGTGAAAAGAAGCTAAAAAGTCGAGTTGTTTTTTTTCTTACCTTTTCTCTGAAAATGCAGTGTGTTTATTTATTTATTTATTTTACTGGAAAGCATGACAAAAACACTTAATCAAATATTATTCTTGCAGTGAGGCATGTGTACCTTTTATTATACATATCTGATTTACTTTTAAAGCAGATATGTATAATAATTTTTTAAAGTTAATTTTATAAAAAAAAAAATAACATATACATTTGCATAGAAGAGGATGGATGTTATGTTTTAGAGGGGAACTGATATAGCTTGGCAATGCCTGACACCACGCTTTTCCATTTCAGGTGTCTGGATGCTCTACCCAGGAATAGGTGGAAACCACTGTCCCAAGGCTGACCGGCCTTTGACACTTTCTATCACTCACAAGTGCTGTATTAAGTGCTGTAGTTAAATGCGACAATACAAATCCTTACAGCATGTGTGTTTGCACCAGTACTTTGGGCCCAACAGGCTTTCACATACAAAGGCCATAATATTTACAAATACAGTGTGGATTACGACATGATGGCTACAAACATGAACTCCTTAGCTTAAACCAATGCACTCAATTAAGCATTTGTCATAAATTAGTGTACTTGAAAGATTTATGGATTATCTTGGAACAGGTTTATATGTAAGCTGATCGCATGGAGTTAACAGGTCATCGCTCATTACCATAATCCCTGATCATTTGTTTGTGTCAGACAGAAACAAACAGGTTTAACCAATCCAAACACTGAATTACAGGCTAAATACAGGTCATAGGTCATCAGCGTCTAAATGGATCCAGCACAGTGAACTACAGCAAACCACAGGCAACTTTCCAAAAGGTAGTATCTGACCATTAAGCTAATTTATTTTCCCCCAAAAGCTTGAGCCACGAGGACAAATCCTATCACTGCTGGGCATTTGCTTCTTGAGATACCATGACCACTTTAGCCCCGTCCATTCATCTGGCACACCTCAGTCACGCAATTTCGTTTGACGTCTGGAAGGGATCCCAAGGGTGGTTCACACGTACAAATAGTTTTTCCACTTATAGGCATACATATCAGAGCGCTCACCTCTCATCCCCAGCACTTTCGGATATCCACTTGTAAATTGTTGTGATGTAAAGATTTTCACTCGTGAATTGTTTTCAATGTATACATGCCCATGTGCGAATTACTGTTCCCATTTGAATTTGCAGATATTGATTGTTCTTTCTCTGTGAACTATGAGTGTGAACAGGAGATCAGGCCTATATGGAAAGAGAGCTGCAAAAATCACGTATGAAGCGTTAAGTAAAAAGGGAGTCCAGACATTTAGGCAGAGGTTGAATGCTTGAAGGTTTGAACACCAATGCACTGTATTTGCATATGAAACATATTAAACACAATTTCATTTCGTATTCATAATCAAAGACTTAAAATCTATCAGAATTACACATTTTCAGTGTCCAAAAGAGCCTGGATCAGGTGTCAAATCAAAACGTCTCTCTCTGAAAGACACAAAAATGCAAGGTTAGATACACAGCGCCCCCTAGCAGACAGTGTGGAAGTAAATGTGAACACAACGATCTACTGAGGTTATATTCCTAATATCTGCACGCACAGCAGCTTTACATTATCTATCACAAGCAATTTTGAATAGACCTATAACAAATGTGAGCATTTTATTCCATTTAAATGTAACTGATTAAATAAAAAAAATCTAAATAAGTAAATCTACTATGCAGAATAGTAAGATCACTTTTACTCAGTTTAATATAGCTAGTAAAAACTATAAATTAATAATAAATGTTATAAAAATAATAAATTAAAAGTAATGTAAAAAAAAGTATTTCAAAAAGTGCTTACTCTATGCAACACCTACATTTGATTTCTAAAAAAAAAAAAAATCATCACAAAATTTCACAAATATTAAAAAATGAGCACAAGTTCTATTGATTTTTCTTTGATTTTTAAGGGCAATCCTGAGGCGGTGTCATCACTAAATTAATGCTTTGCCTCCTCATGCCTGTAGATGGCAGTGCTCCATAAAGTTTCAAGCCCCTTACTGAGAGCTCAGTCTTAACTTCAAAAAACCTAATTATACACATTCCTTTTGAAACCACAGCTCTTGACACATTAATGTATCATCAAAATATTTTTCGCTCATTAATATGACTTGTTTGTGCTACTGCTTACTAATATCTTGTGTTGTTAACATGCCTATTAGAAAAGGCATTTGGATTAAATCTGATTTTACATAAGGCAAAACTCACTTATCAATTAGGCTGTGACTGCATAGGTGTTTTTCGACAAATAAACAACTTAACAAACACACCGCTGTGGCACGGGAGGCTAATAATTCAGAACAAACTCTCCTATGAGATGAACTTGGCGCAATCAGTGCGGCCCTCAAAGAAAATCAACATTATTTTAACGAGGTTTTGATATTTTCTTACCCTTTTTATTATGTCAACGAAATGGCGACCCGGTGCCTTGAGAGCAATGAAAATCACAGGTGAAAAAACTCCAAAAAAGATACAAAATATAGGCCTCAGTTATTTTGGTACTTCATACAGGCATATCGCACAAGTTACCTAAAGCTTCACTTCTCGGCTGTCAGGATGCATTTTGTTGATTTATAGACGTCTGTAGATAAACAGGGTGAAGTTTGTCATAACTTTGGTAAAGGTTATGATAGTTTAAAATAGTTTAGAATGTCTGTTTAGATCTGATTTTTTTTTTTTATACACACACCATCCATACGGGCTGGTTTCTGTCAAGATGTGTTGTTGATCCTATCCTGTGTTGTTTGGCAGTGGCACATTTTACCGCATTGTTTGTCTCACTCATTGTCTTCGCAGTTGCTGCAGTTCGAGCGCGCAGTATTTGCGGATTTTAATGTTGTCTGAGCGCTCCGAAACTAAGTGCGATTTGATGGACACTTGTTTGTCCACATTAGAAAACAACACTGCTTGTTTTCCATGATCTACCACATCATTTTTGAACGGCTGCCTGTATGTAGTTTATCCAAGACTAAGATTTAACTTCTGGTAAAGACGCTTTAAAATGTACAGGAAAAAATTGACCCGAGACACTGCGTATTTACAGCTGCGTTTTTGTGTGTATGATTGTGTATCTGCGCATGTGTGCTGTGGTGGAACAGAATCCCACTGTGCTAAATGACCTGTGACTGAAGTCTTCCGTGTCAACCCTGTGACTCACACTGAGCCCCAAGTCACCGTGCACACACACACAGACAGGCCTATGAAAGCGCGTGCACACACCTACGCGCGCGCGCAAGCTGAGCACGCATCAGAAATATTGTGTTTCGATGATGTTGCGCGCAGGCATTTTACTCAATGCATATACAATTCGGTTTCCGCCCTTGATGTTCGAGGAAAAAGTCCTGCGACGTGTTGATCGAAATGATTACTATTTTGTGTTTCACCTCAGGTGTTTTGTTTTATTGGTACAGAAAGTGAAGGCGGACTCCAAACAAACAAACAAACAAACAGTGGAAGCTTATCGCGCCAACAAACCTCCGAGTGAGAAACGAGACACGTGACTGCTTCATTCTCACTGACACTATAAACCTGGAAAAATACACATCAGACAAATCTTCGTCCCCTCATTCACATCAAACCGAATAGTGTTGGCAAATTGTGCTTTATTAAGCTCAGTTCCACTTCTACATTAAACAGCAAGGTTTTTTTTGTTTTTGTTTTTTTTCACTCAGCACTCTTTTTCCCTCTCTCACCATCTGTTAAATCATGGGGGAAAGGGGGGAAAAGTTGGGAATTAACAAGTTTCCACATGTTGCAGGTGAAAGTGGCACAATTTTTAATTATACCTGGACTCCACTAATTCCAAATACTTAATATAACAAATGGCAAATCAGCTCCTGGCTGCTCCCTGGATAATTGGGACTCGCTGTACTCAGAGTTTCTTTAGCGTCTGCTACATTAATTAACGCTGCAATGAACCCAGCCACAATATGTTCTGTATTTGTTCAAATTGATTCCCCTGGTAGCGTCTGTGAAAGGTGGGAAAGCACAGGACGATGAGGCTCCAACCTGAGCTTCATTAGTTCAGCTCACAACCCACTCGGCCTGCCACTGCTCCCATTGAGCTCTGTGGCTTACCTATATGTTTGAGCTGGATAGTATAGAGCTAGCTGCGCTTTCCTGACCAGATTAAGTGGCAGAGCTAATGTTGTGGTAAAAGAGATGCCAAGTGATTTGGATTAGAGTCTGTTGCTTTTGCTTTCCAGGACAAAGATATACACATAAAGTGTAACCTAAGAGGTTTATGTTAGTGATATAATGTGTCTTTTCAATATGTATCCATCCAGTGAGATTCCATAATGAATTTCATGCAGAGTGGCGTATTAAGTCAGGCCTTATGGAAGCAAATTCAATTTTGTCCCTTGCAGTAAAAGCCACAATGCATGCTAATCTTAATATAGCCTACAAATATAATGTGCTTCCCTTTGGAGATTGCTGTCAGCAGGTGGGCAAAAATATCATCGGATTTATTCTTGGTGTATCAAACCTAAAGATTACAAGTGGTAGATGGAGACGAACAAAGAAATTGATATATTTGTCCTCTTGTTATTACAGGAAGTCTGAGCACATCTGCACAAATCTTTTACTCTTCGATTTTCAAGGGAGGAAAATGAAACGGTTAGTTGAATATTCACCCATCCCCCTTTCTTTTCCTCACTCTCTTTCTTAATCAAGCAATTTCATCATCCCTCCTCCACTCCCTCTCTCTTTCTCTCTCTCGCCACACACGCACACCTAGAATAATTATCCCGATCTGTGGTAGAGAGTGCCCTTCTGTCTACCAGCAATGTCTGCATTAATGGCCTCTCTTTCCCTCCTCTGGAGTCTCTATTTTTTGGATTAATTTCAGCTCGCCATTCTTTCTCGTTTTCTCTTAGAGGACTGCGCAGAGAAGCCTGTTGTACGCCCACACACAAAATCTCCTGTCTCCGCCCTTATGTATTACAATGAGAGATAATGGTTAAGAGACAGGATTTTGAAAATGAATGGCTTTACATTCCATAAACACATTAAAATGAGTTCTCTTTGTGTGTGTGTATGCGTGTCTGTATGGGGAAATGTGACGAAAAGGGTATGTGAAACAGAAAATAGAGAGGGTAAGAGGGAGGGAAAGAGAGAAGGACTACTTTGTGTCTGAGTGTGTTATTAAGCTTTGTGTTTTTCAAAGCAAAACTCAGACACTTCCAACATTTTGCCAATGTGGTTTTTCTTAGCCCACAATATAATGAAATGCAACTGACAGGCTTTCTTCCTTACATATTTATCATATCTCTAATTTCCGTTAATATCATATCTTTGTCTTTTTTTAAATATAGCAAGTTATCTTTATTTTATGGCATGGCATAAAATGTTTTCTTTCCACTATTTATCTATTTGAAGATATTTCAGTACTTTCAGTGACTCTTCTACAAAGATTTGTTGCAAAACTCAACTCAATATTCATTTGCTTACATTTAATTTGTTGAATTTCTAAACATCATCACATATAGCTGCATAGTGGGAAACAAGAAGAAAATAATAAGCTGAACTCTATAGGACTTAGTAAGTTATTGTAATATTATTACTAATGAGAGATAATTGACTGTGACGGCCATAATGAGTCAGTTCCCACTAATAGGGTTTGCTTTATTTTGCCCATATCAAACCTTAGAAACATTTGTAGTAATAGAGCTAATGTCCAGATGGAGAGCGGACATTGAATGTTTCTGAATGCAATCAATTTTGAGACTATTTGTATTTGAATTTGCTTTCATATAAAAGAATAAATTCACAAATGGACACAAAATCTGTTATGATAAGGGAAAAATAGAGCAGAAAGAGTAATGTCACATAACATATGACATAGCACCACAAATATACCTCTTAATTTTGTATATATAGATTCAATCATAATAATGACTAATGAATGAATGAATGATGATTTGTTTTCAAAGCATACTAAATGAAAACTGTCTCTTACCGGAGACCGGTGACTGTTTCCAACAATATTAGAGAATAATATTCACTGCGGATTCATTCTAAGTAGCACAAATAACCTGATTTTACAAGGATTCCTCTCTTTGTCTCTGCTTTTCTTTAAGTTGGAGGCTGTATTGTTAGACTGCATACTAAATGCTTTTTTTTTTTTTTTTTAAGTAGATATTCTTCTAAAACCTACATCAGAAAATATCCTATTAAATATCTGGTAAAAACTGGTAGCTGTGGTTGCCAGAAATTCACCATAAAAAATATTGTGACAATATTATAGAGTGGTATATTGGGGCCTGTATATTGTACAACTAAGATTGTACAACCGCACATTTCATTAAGTTGATATAGTTGTTATTATACCAAATTACTGGAACTATCAAAATCTGTTTTACCTTAAAATGATAACCACCATAATAAAATAGGTGATACAAAAGAAAGTCACAAGATGAATCAGAGTTCATTGTAAGTGGCTTGTCTATAAAACATGGCCAATACTTGTATAAAGACATTGCCATACATGCAAAGGCAACACCAGCATCAGGGTAACACACGACACTAAAATAATGTATAAGTATTAACTGAATAACAGAAAATGTAAAACAAAACATACACTGCTGATAACAGAATTATTTATATAAAATAATAATCACTAGTGATGTGTCAAGCAGCGACTTCTGGAAATGTCCTTTTACTGTTTTCACTATAAATTGTATGGTATTTTGTTTGCTTTCAAAAAACAGTATTTTACAGTAAAATTACATATAATGTGACGTTAAACCATTTTTTCACCGTAATGGTAAAGTGACTTAGAGTTATCAATTATCAGCTTTTTACTGTTGCATTTTTACAATGACAAACATTACATTGAAGAATTTTAAGATTTAAGATTGAAGCCTGGTCCAACCTAATGGACAAATTTGCATTTGTAGTGACGTATCTGTGAGAGTGTCCCAATAATGAACAGTCATTATGGCCACTAGGACAGCGAGGCTCCTCCCTGACAGAGCACATTTGTATACATGAATATATGTAAAGGCATCTGGAGGAGCTGAGAATATATGTGTGAATATAAGTGTCTGTGAGAACACGAGAGAAGACAGACAGTCAGAATGACTGAAAAACACTCACTCTCCCTCTCTTTAGCCCTCTTGTTCCGTCACACACACACAAATGCTGTCTCACCCAGTTGTAAGGCTGCTTTCTGGTGACATACAGTATGTGTGAGGCATATGTTACACAAACATTGTCAGCATACCACCATTTTATTGGTAAACAACAAAACTCAGTTTGGTCAATAAATGATCCGTGGGCGTGCCATCGAACTCAGGAAAGCCTTCGGCGAGTCCCTCAGGAGCGCCCTGCTGCTTTTGCATCTTTTGTTCGAAAATTCTTCAATAAATAACTACTCTTTAATGAGCCTCTTTTTTGGCGGCGACGTGTTTCCAGACATTTGCAGCCAAATGTCTTTTGTTATTTACAGAAGCTATTTTCATGCACGCCTGGCGTTGTCGATGTAAAATAACAGTAATTGCTGGATCGTTTGCAGGTTGTTTAGCTTGTGTACCGAGCCAGATGAGAACAGTTAATGAGCACAGCTTCCAGCGGCAATTAGTGAAGCAGTCGTGTACATCACAGATGATTTGCAATTAGCTAGCTACATATTATATACACTATGCCAGGAGTGCGCTAGGTGCTTCGGTGTGTGTTTGTTGGAAGGGGGGGTCAATTGGCAGGGGAGAAAGCTGTACGCAGGGATGAAGGGGGCACGGGACGAGATGCTAGCGAATATTCACACCTATTCCTCATGGGAGACCTGTGCTTGAGGGGATTAGGCCCCTCCTCCTTTATTCTGCTTTACATTATGTTAATTGGCTTAATGGACTGTTTCAGAGACAAAAATTATCCGTAGTTGTGCTGCAATGTGAGGCCTACGAAGTGCGGGCAGATATAATAGCATCGCACATATGCTATAATGACGTTTTTATAGTTCAGTCATCATAATCGCAACCATTCGGCATGAAGATAAATGCCTTTAAAGGTGCAAAAAAAAACCTATATCTATAGCCTGTGTATTTGAGGCAATTTGTTCAGTGATAAAACATGGAGATGTATTCTGTCTCCTATAGAAGGAGCGTATATGTCAAAAGAGCCAGTGTGTTCACGGTTTATAATAGTGCCATGCATAGGAGGGGGCGGAAAATCACTTTGGTGGTTGTTTCTTGCATGACATCAGAACAGCACCCTCTGTGATATCTGGTAAGACTGTCAGGTCCTCTGACAGACACGCCAGATGGCTCTGTGTGTGTGTGTGTGTGTGTGTGTGTGTGTGTGTGTGTGTGTGTGTGCGGATTATTTCATTGTTGTTACACTCCAGGATAGCAGCAATGTTGACACCTTTTAGCTGCTAAAGTTCAAACCTTAAAACATGAATGTATTAGGAAAAATACAGCCACAGAAAATCATTTGCATTTATCTACCGGCGGACTTTCTCTGAAGCTGGTTTGGTCATCCGAATGGGAATTGCTACAAGTGTGTAACATATATTTTCAGTGTCGCTATGAGCGAAAGCATGGAGGCGCGGATTGTCGTTGCCAAGTTTTATACCACGTTCTGCTGTGATCTGACCTCATGAAGTTTCATTATTTATATGCTTGAAAGTAATCTGTTCTGAACACTGTGCATTTCTTTTCTTACTTACTTTATGGTGTCTTATATATAGCTCAGGAGCAAACTGAGACATTGAGAAGCGTATAA